>CM040244.1:126954994-127117423 GCA_022545495.1 Chrysanthemum lavandulifolium | reverse complement strand
TTTTCTAGCACAAGTGTGGAGAAGAAGAAGGCGGATGAGAAACAACTAAAAGGCGTCCCGTGGCTAGGGACTTTCGAAGTATTTCACGAAGACTTGCGGTCTTCCTCCGATTCGCAAGTAGAATTTCAAATCGAGCTAATCCGGGGCGGCACCGTGGCACGAGCACCTTATAGATTGGCTCCTACGAACTACAAGAATTGTCCGACCAACTTCAAGAATTGTCCGAAAAAGATTCATTCGACCGAGTTCTTCGCCTTGGGAGCTCGGTCTTATTTGTCAAAAAGAAGGGCGGATCTTTTCGTATGTGTATCGATTACAGTGAGTGAACAAGCTAACGGTGAAGAACCGATATCCATTGCCTAGAATTGATGATTTGTTTGATCAAGCGCAAGGGTCAGCGTCTACTCAAGATTGATCGAGATCGGGTATCACCAAGCGAGAGTTAGAAGAGATATTCCAAAAGCGCTTTCGAACACGATATGGCCACTATGAGTTCAAGTGATGCCATTTGGTTTGACAAACGCCTGCCGGTATTTATGGACTGATGAACCGAGGTGTGTAAACCTTACTTGGACAAATTTGTGATTGTGTTCATTGACGACATTCTCATTTACTCCCGCAACAAGGAAGAGCATGCGGAACACTTGAAAGCCATTCTAGAGCTACTCAAGAAAGAAGAAGCGTATGCTAAGTTATCAAAGTGCGACTTACGGATTCAAAAGTTCAATTCCTTGGTCACGTGATAGATAGTAATGGTCTTCATGTTGATCCTTCAAAATCGAATTTGTCAAAGATTGGTCATCCCTACTACTCCTACCGAAATACGCCAATTCTTAGGTCTTCTTGGTTACTATCGAAGATTTATCGAAGGATTCTCGAAATCGCTAAACCTCTAGCAGACTAACCGAGAAAAAGAAAAATTTTGGTGGGGTGAGGAACAAGAGTTAGCCTTTCAACTCTTGAAACAAAAGCTTTGAAGCCCTATCTTAGCCTTACCCGAAGGAGTGGAAGATTTTGTGGTCTCTTGTGATGCATCACACCTAGGGTTAGGTGCGGTATTGATGCAAAGAAACAAGGTGATTGCTTATGCTTCATGACAACTCAAAACTCACGAAAGAACTACACTACCCATGACTTGGAATTGGAAGCCGTGGTTTCGCTCTCAAAATATGGAGACATTACCTATATGGAACCAAGTGTACGGTGTTTACCGACCATAAAAGTCTCCAACACATTCTCGATCAAAAGGAGTTGAACATGCGACAACGCCGATGGCTAGAATTGCTTAGTGATTCTGTTGTGAAACCGTTATCACCCTGGAAAAGCAAATGTCGTGGCTGATGCTCTTAGTCGAAAGGATCGACCTAAACCTCTTCGAGTAAGATCTTTGGGAATGACAATTAAGTCACCCCTTCCATCAAAAATCCTTGAAGCTCAAGCTGAAGCTCTCAAACCTGAAAACCGTCCCCATGAAAGAATCTTTGGAATGCCGGAAAACGAGAACGGTTTTGCACAAAGATCGGATGGAACTTTATGTTTTGGCGATAGAAGTTGGATACCACTTTATGGAGGAATACGGGAACTCATTATGCATGAGTCTCACAAGTCTAAATATTCCATTCACCCGGGATCCGACAAAATGTACCAAGATCTCAAGAAGCTTTATTGGTGGCCAAACATGAAAGCTGAAAATGCAACGTCACGTTGGGAAATGTCTCACATTCTCGAGTCAAAGCCGAATGTCAAAACCTTCCGGATTGTTAACTCAACTGAACTCCGGTTTGGAAGTGGAGAGAATCACTATGGATTTCATAACCAAACTACCAATGACCTGCTAGAGGTTCTGACACCATTTGGGTCATCATTGATCGCCTTACCAAATCCGCTCATTTCCTACCCATCAAGGAAAATGATGAAATGAAACCCTTGCTCAACTATACTTGAAGGAAATTGTATCCCGTCATGGAGTACCAATTTCCATCATTTCGATCGTGACGATCGTTTTACTTCACACTTCTGGAAATCTCTTCAAAAGGCCTTAGGTACTCGTTTGGATATGAGTACCGCATATCACCCTCAAACCGATGGCCAAAGCGAAAGGACTATCCAAACCTTGGAAGACATACTACGAGCTTGCGTGATCGACTTTGGAAAGGTTGGGATAAACACTTACCGTTGGCGAAATTCTCTTACAACAATAGTTACCACGCTAGCATCAAGGCGGCCCCATTCGAGGCACTTTATGGTCGAAAGTGTCGATCACTGTTTCTTTGGGCGAGGTTGGAGATGCCCAACTCATCTGGACTGAGCTTGTACAAGAAACAACCGAAAAGATTGTACAAATTCGTCGCGACTTCAAGCTGCTAGAGATCGACAAAGAGTTCTGGCGATGTTAGAAGGAAACCCATGGAATTTCAAGTTGGTGATCGAGTCATGTTGAAAGTATCACCTTGGAAAGGAAAAGTTAGATTCGGAAAACGAGGAAAGTTACACCCTCGATACATTGGCCCTTTTAAGATTCTCGAAAGAATCGGCCCGGTTGCTTACAAACTTGATCTCCCGGAAGAACTTAGTAGGGTTCATCCTACCTTTTACGTCTCAAATCTGAAGAAATGTTTGTCGGATGAATCTCTTGTCGTCTCACTAAAAGAGATTAAACTCGATGACAAGCTCAACTTTGTCGAAGAACCGATTGAAATCATGGATAGGGAAGTCAAGCGACTTAAGCAAAGCCGCATCCCTATCGTCAAGGTTAGATGGAACTCAAGAGAGGACCGAGTACACGTGGGGCTTGAAGACACCATCCGTGTAAAGTACCCACATCTCTTTGCAAATTCAACTCCGACAACCACTGTAAACTAAAATTCCGCGGACGGAATTCTCTTAAGGGGTTGGTACTGTAGCCACCTGTAAAATTTCACTATCATCAACCTTCGTATTAATAAACTAGATTGTTTATCAAAACTTATTTGAACATTTTAGCATGTACGCTTCATTTTATTGCATAAAAATTTATGCAACTCCGAGTAGTCTCATCTAATCATGCCCGATATTTACTGATAACTGAAATCAGTCTCACAAGAAATTTTCTTGTCTTACGAGCCGCACGCGTACCGACACTAAATTAATTATGGCTAAAGTCAAATAAATATTTCTATGAGTTAGAATTAATATTTTATTTCTATATTTTTATTACCTTTATAAAAACACGCTAAATTATATATTATCGTTGGTCAAAACCTCGAACCGGAACACCGTGACTCACATTTAAGCTCAAGCGGGACACGATATACGTAACGAAAAATTTGAGACCCTATCCTTCCCTTTTCTTGTAACCGAATGGGCTCACAAAAATATTCTCATCTCATACAAAAACTTGTTAATGCACTAAATTTGAAACCTTGTTAGAGAAAATAAACACAATATCCATCATGTATCCATAATAGTTGACTTTGAAACTTAAGCAAACAAGTTCCCCATGCACACAACTCATTTCCTTGTCCCTTTTGTCCTTGCATCAGCCGAAAACCACCAAGAAACCAAAGACCATGTGCTTATTCTTAACATACTACCTAGATACAAGTAAAATCATATCTCATATACCCATGCTCAACAAGGACTCTTGGTCTTTAACCAAAGGTCTTCTTCCTCTTTTCTTCTTAAAAACCAACGAGCCTTAGCTCATTTCATATTTCACTTACAAAAATTTCATTCAAAACCTCTAAGTGTATGCAAGGTATAGCAATTTGAAGTTTGGTTTTCCCTTGGGTTACTCTAGCTCAAGTCGACACTCTTACTCTTCCACACCTCATTAAAACTTCCAAACACTCAAAGGAAAAACTAAGGTAACAAGCATAAGGGTTTAGAAGCAAGATAGTCGGGTTCACATTGGAAAACATATCGGGTTCTTTTGGTTACCATTCTCGCCTACACATACTCTCCACCACCATTCTTGGTGTCGTAAGTCTTTTCCTCTTTTCTTTTCTTTCGTATATGGGGCGACATGATTTCTTAACTATTTGATAACATATCGATGCATTCTCACCGGCACTTATACACAACCTTATTATAACTAGCTACGTTGTCGAACCAACTATATTTGAAACCAACAACATTTCGGATCAAACTAGTAACCTTGGGTGGATAGAAACTCGTTTTGTTGTCAACCTATTTCGAAACTAAACACGAATGTAAGGCTTATATTGTACCCTTGGTACACTCGACATCCTTATTTAAAACCAACGAACAAGAGAAGAAATCATGCTTTGCATGCATAAGTTTCGAACATAGCTCTTGTGAAAGAAGTATAAAGCTAACATGAAGCGATCGGCGCACCTTAAATAAAACTAAAGCGAGAAACATAACACAAAAGAGTCCCTAGCTCGGTTGGTGGGAGCGTGGTCTTTGGCGAAAAAGGTTGAGGTTGAAGCGCCTCATGGCGATTACCTTTTCTTTGGTATAATACTTGTAACTTTCGAATTGACACAACTAGTCCCCAAACTTCGCCTTTTCTCATCTTGCTCAAGACCTTTTATAAACTTTGTAAACTAATACTAACATTTACGATTTCAACCTCTACTTTGAACCACTTAACATGCATTTTCTTAAAATACTTATAAAATTTGAAACTTACATAAACCTTTACAACTTTGGACCCTCCAAGATCTACTTAACGCTCCCATCCTAAAACTTCTAAAGATAATAAATTTATATTTTCTCTGAGTCTTCGTCACATAAATAAAATTTGTACATATTTCTATTTGACAACCACATTTGTATAAACTAGAAAATATTATACTTTTCTAAATATAATATTTTCCATAACTAGATAAAATATATATTGTATATATATATATATATATATATATATATATATATATATATATATATATATATATATTTTCAAAACTAAACAAAATCAAATAAATATAAGTCGATTTGTAATTGTTTCGCTTTAATAAATATACTCGAGCCAACTCTTATACAGAATGCTTCAGTAAACTATTCCATTCACTTTTCCAAGAGCCAAAGACTTATAAGCAATTGAAACTTATTTAAACTTAACCGTTGCCACATAGGCGTTATTAAACACAAACTCTAGAATGCTTCAACCGTTTTAAATACACTAAGTCATGAATAAAAACCATAAACTAAGACTTGCCATGCTAATTATAGGTCGCGTGGTGCCGTGCTCATACTACTTGACCTTACACTACTCGGATACCACTTGCTAAGGTGAGTTCATAGCCTCGCCTTTACTTATTTCTTTCAAACCCGCGAGGAGATACATGCTATAAACTAGAACACAAGTCTTTTCTTAAAGCGTATGCTTATCGATCATTATTATTATAGCCTAAGTTGCCCGCCATAAGTCCCTTACATCATGAACCATTAATCACTTGCTAGTGAGCGAATATTGTGGATAGTATTATGGGAATTAACGACCCGACTCGGTTATCGGAAATAACGGGCGCACTATATTTGGTTAACTATGGAATTGGCAATTCCATCTCGAGGGCAATATTATTACTTACGCCGATGAATTGGGTGTATGCGATTAGTTTGGTGTCATGAGCTTAGCACATAATAATAATCTATGTTTTCCATGGTGATTGTATTCGAAGCAATTATCATCTCTTACTTGTGTTCAACTTATTATTTAAACCTATGAATATCACTCAACTTTTGTTGACTTTTAAGCATGTTCATCTCAGGTACTAATTAGAATTTCATGAAGGCGTGGAGCGGACGTCGTGGGACACTTGAAGTGGTGTCGTTTTCAATTAAAGTTATCATTTCATAAATATTTAAACTATCTTTTGTGTAACTCCAAAACATGTGGTATTTCCTTTTTGGTGTTCTAAACGCTGAGATTTATGAAATGGTAACTACTTTTTATTAAAACGTCTCTTTAGAGCCGTTTTCTATAACTTGTGACTATGATCCTCTAAGTAATACCCCAAATAGTCTTCCGCTGTCACATTGTGATTTTGGGGGTGTTACATATACTAACAAAAGTAATCATGAACACAAACTCTTAAGTTCTATAGTAATTTCAAGTTAATTTTATACTTCAGAATTATGATCATTATCATATAACCATAATTATGTTGACTAAAACATGTAGTCAAATGTTGAAGTATATTTACTCTATATCATGACATTTGAATGTAGTAGGGCAACAAACATCTAGCATGTTCAAGTCCTAGTAGAATCATTATTAGAATGTAGTAGGGCAATAAACATCTCACGTGTTTAAGTCCTAGTAGAATTCTTATCCACATGTAGTAGGGCAATAAACATCTCGCGTGTTTAAGTCCTAGTAGAATTCTTAGTTTTTTTACCTCACGGTCAAGAGATACCAATAATATTGTTGTTCCTTGCACACACTTTGAGATTTCTCCCACTTGTGTAAGGCACAACATCATATTATTAAAACAAACAACATGTGATTGTTTTGTATAAACAACATGATAATGTCATAGATATTATAAGTAGTTTTAGAACCATAACATTTAATAAGGAATTGTGGATTATTATTCTATAGATAACGCTTCAGAGAGCGACAGCAAGAAGGCAACGTGTTATCTTATAAAATAAAATGCAATTTTCATTAATGGTTGTTCATATTCGGAAAGTAATGAATTATTTCAAAGCAAGTTTGAATGATATGGGTGACTAACAGGAAATAAATCCCGTAGCTCCCACTGAAATTGACAACATTACAAGAATGTTGTTTCAGTAATAAAATGCAATTGCTCCCACTGAATTTGTCAACATTGTAAGTGTTACATTTCCAGTAGAAAACATATAGCAGTTTTATATACTTTTCTATTCTCTTCAAATGCCTACGAGTAGCATGTACTTAGGTATTGAACAAAGTATATGAAGTCCTACTTATTGTAGATGAGGGACTAGCCACTCATGCTATTATTTAACTTGAATCTTTAGCATGCAATTCATCCTTTATCGTCTACAAAGCCCCAAGGGTATTTAGCACTTTAGGAATAATAAGAGTCCAAGAAAATTACCTAGCGAATATTCTAGTAATTTCTTTACTCTTTGCGGTTTAAACTCATACATCGTGACAAGTGCAGGATGTCATTTATTTTGGTAGCTATAAACAAAATGTTTTCTAGTTACACAAAATATTATATCTTTCAATAATTTCTAGACCACAAAAGGGTAATGAAAGATTGCCAGTGAGTTTAACAGTTTGTAATCCTATCTTAGTTTGTCAACTAAGGAGAAAAGATAGGAATAAGTCTCACTCTTCTTACCAGGAAAAGAGACTAAGTTTGTCTTTTTAAAAGAAAAACAACTTTGTTTACGAATTATGTTGCAATAACACAATTAATCAGAACATAGAAAGTTCAATTATAGTATTTTCGATAATTACATTCTTAAAAGAATTAGCTACCCAATTAATTACTAATTAAGACTAAGATCCATCTTGCACTCCCACTTAATTACCAAAGGTCTGACCAGGGCGTAAAAAAATAGGACAAGAGGTAAGCGACGAGCGTTAATTGCATAATGCAACTCTTAGATTTATGAGACTGATCAAGACATTAGTAGATAAGTAATAATGTCATGAGCATGTTTAGTCTCATCTTATGCCTCGGGTTCAAGGTCTGACCAAACCAACTCGATATAAGTCGACCAAGTATGAACGTGTAAAAATAACCAAAGGTCTGACCTAAGCGAAATAATCACCATGGGTTGGAAAGTCCCTGAGGTCTGACCAGAGAAGTCAATCCAAATGCACGTGTTCATAGTTGGATGACATAAACTTAAAATTAACAAACAGGTATGCACATAAATAAATGTGGTAAAGGTCGTGTACAAAGAAGCATGCAAAACTACTTTGTAACACTCATTTTAAAAACTTTTGGTAATGACACTGTAGTGATCATCATGGTTCACGGTAGCTCCAATTGAACGCACAAGGAGTCAGAGGACCAGGTAAGCGCTGAAGCAATAACCTAGACATCCTTTCAGTTTGACTATGCGCTTTTATAGTTTGTTCTAGTGGGTGAGCCGTACATCCCAAGTGTCCATAGCGTTTAGTTTTTAAATTCATGAAAAAATTGTTTCAATAATTTAGGTCACTTTATTTAACAAAAACGATTTTCCACGAAACAAATAGCAGGTCACAATGAGCATGATATTTAGGCGTGTAAATAAAGACCAATATTAATGTTATGGTTATGATATATATTATTCCATATTTCATACAATTAGGTGTAAAAAACAAGTAAAAATTTATGCACATAAGGAATCACAAACATATAAACATAAAAATCAATATATAACCACATATTGTTCCGAGTTCTCTCGTGAGTCTTCACCAAACGGAGAACCATAAGACCGTCAGTAGAATACAATACTTAGATCACCCCATACATCACAAGGAGCAATTGAGTGGGTCTTGTGGCCGGAAAACACATAAAAAGCATGGCAATCTCAATTAACAAGTAATTACGCTATTTTATGTATTTAATAAACAATATATAATTCTAATTATCAATATAATTCTAATTAATAATTAATTAATTTTAATTAACCTTTAATTCTAATTAACAGCTTAATTCTAATTAATATATTAATTCTAATTAACAATTTAATTTAATTTGTGTGTGTCTTGTTATTTTTTATTAATAATTGACAAGTACTGCATATAGTTGTCAAAACAAAAATAAAACGAATAATTAAATTAGTTTCATGCAGCCTTTTAAACATGTTTATTAATAAGAAACGTGTAACCCATAATCGCAAAAACGAGATGGCTCGTGATGCCAGTGTTGGGATTTTAGAACTACGTTAGCCAAGTAACGCATACGAGTACGTAGCGGAATTAGGATCTAGTAATTGCAATTAAGTTAACAAGTATTAATAAGCAATAATTTAATAAAAGGTAAAATAGGAAACTAACCTTTGGCAATTAATGCACGCAAGTGAAACGAACAAGAAACCAACACGAAACCCTAGTATCAAAATTAGATACCTCTACGAGTATCACGCACAAACACGATAACCGTATACGTTCGATAATGAGCTAGTCGAGAACGTATAAAACCCAATCAACCTTTGATATCACTTGAATAATACACGAACCAGAAAACACCCAAGAATCTTACTTGTATTATTCCCGAGATAGTCTTGTCCGAGAAGACAAAACCTTTAGTACCCGATATCGGAAAAAGAAGGTCCGATATATGCCTGATGTGTTGTCCGAGAAAAAGCCAACGACCAGAACTAAACATTACCTTCCTGCTGATGTTCGAGAACTAGGAACCAACAAGAAACAACCAACGAACTCTAAGACTCTTGGATCAAAATGAGATGCAAGTTTAGGGATCAAATAAACCTTGCAAACCCCAATCGATTTGATGACAAAACCGACTAGAATGGGAGCAGGATTATAATCGGTTTTGGGATTAGTTTAGGGTATAATATTATACGTACAATGTATAGGTTAGAGGTGTGTTTATATAGTCAAAACAACCTCCTCTTGTTTGAGCCTAGTCTTGGTCGACAAGCAACGAAGCCCAAGTCATCTCCAACTTCGACCCATTTAGCTATCCAAAACAGCCCATAGATCATATAGTGGATCGGGTCAAGTAGCATGCATAATACGGGTATATAATTCAAGTATTAAATACGTTCGACACGTACACTCGTGTTTATCGTGTGTGCCCTCATAGGCTCACAAACTTTTAGTGTTTTGTCGTGTTTTAAACTCCCACAAACCAACAGTCACATAGATTAGATATAATCAAGCATATGAATCAGTTCTCTAAAATAATTTGTTTAAAACAAAGTAATTTGTTTAATCAAAAGTAAATGAAACTTTTGTGAAAATTTATAAAATATGTAAGGCTATTTAAAATGATGCAAGAGATTTATAAGACGATAAAAGTGTTTTGATGTAATGTATACGAAATAAATGAAAATTTGATCATTAGGCTAGTTTGTAAAAGTGTCATACTTTGTATGAAATGTAAAATGAGGTTCGAAAGATAATGAATGAGATTGTAATTTTTAATGACTCCAAAACATATTTTAAACAATCTTGATAGTTTGATCATAATTCAATATAACAAACATGTTCGAACATGTGTTAAAGCATGAGAAGATTCGAGACATCGAGAGATGTTGATTAGTATATACTTTGACGATCTATGGTTACGCATGTTTATTATTTTTAAAACATACATGACTGTTTAGTTTAAATATTTCATATTTACAGTAACACTTGTGTCAATAAAATTATACATGTGCATCAATAAATTTGGATACAGAATGTCTGCACGAGTATAACTCTAGATCATTTCGTCACAGTTCAATGTTCTGGCAAGCATTTGTCATTGATCGAAACAAAAAAGAATTAATAGAAAAACATTTCGTTTGACATAAAAATTGGTGTGATTTTTCGATCTTGTTATTTACACGACGTATCAAACACGGTCGACGAAGTCAGTCAAGAGATTTTTTGATTTCTGTACTTTTACTTTTAAACTTATTACCAAAATGTCATTTGACACATGCGTTCTACAAAAAACTACCTTTTAAATTCGGTTTACAAAAAACTACCTTGAGCGTAATTTTTTCCAACATGATATTAATTAAAAAGTACAGAGAGCGCAAATTGTTTTGCTCTCCCTTTATATTTGCACTCCCAAAAGAAAAAAAAAAGGAAAAGGCCGTATTTTGTTTTAAAAATATTTTTATTAAAAGTTAAAAAAAAAAAAAAAAAAAAAAAAAAAAACAGATGAATATGTAATAAAAGGTAGTGGGCAAAAACTTGAAGGAGAGCAAAATATTTGCTTTCCGTATCACGTGTCATTATATTGTCTACATGATCTCAAAATTGGGAGAAAGAAAATAGGTTGGGAGAAGCAAAAATTTGCTCTCCGTCCCCACTAAACCAAGTAAAGCTTCAAAATTGGGAGCGCAAAAACATAGAGAGAGCAAAAAAATCGCGCTCTATGCCACGTGTTGACTTCAGATATGATCTTAATGTACACGTGTAATGATCTAAAACATTGAGCGCAAAAAAAGTTGGGAGAGCAAGCAATTTGCGCGTAAAGTAGTTTTTGGTGACACAAAATTCAAATGTTTATTTTGATAATAATGTTCCTTGTACGTCTCTTTTAGAAATTTTCTCTTTACTTTTGGTTAAGTGGTCAACAGCCATCAATCTTTGTGAATATTATGTTTTGAAAAAGTCAATAAAACATAATTCGTTAGGTGAAGGTATTGTAGATAACATGTTATGAAATTTTAAATTTAGAGGAAAGACTTATGGCATCTATTACAATAGTTTTATCAAAATGTCAAAAATCTATAAAAAAACTTTATTTTTTTAACTGTTCATTTGTTTCATGTATATGTGTCATGAAAAGGTTCATATTCTTCAGCCTATTCATAATTTAATGCATGTGTTATTATGAATTATTTGAAAAGTTGTAAAAATTTTATGCACAGTGAACATATGTTTATAACATCAAAAAGTTTATAAATTAATGATTATGGACCCATATAAAGCTTTACCGTTGTGGATGCTCTTAGTCTTTAAGACTTGATGCATTTAATTCATAATGTATTTAATGACTAAAACTTAGAGGAAAGATGTGAGTTTCACCAAGTCTTTGAAGAAAAGCTCTTCAAAAAGCTTTTGAAGCAATACAAAAACCCTTTAAATTGACTTTTTAGCAGGGTTATAAACGAACCGGACGAACACGAAAGAAGCCTTGTTCATGTTCGTTCATTAATTTTAACCGGATAAATAAACGAACACGAACGCTTAAACGAATGAATTTTCTTATTCATGTTCGTTTATTAAAAAATGAGTTGTTCATGTTCGTTTATGTCCGTTCATTATTTTACTAAACGAACGGTAAACAAGCGAACATAAATGAACATAGACAGACAAACATAAACTTTACTAATTTATGCACGATATATTGTTTTGTTTAAACAAACCAATTTTAAAATTATACTATTAAAAGATATGACATACGAATATAAATAAATGAACGTTAACGAACGCATAATCGGACGTTCATGAACATAAATGACAGACGCGACTTTTTTTCATGTTCATTCATTTAACTAAACGAACGTAAAATATGGTTCATGTTCGTCCATTTAATAAATAAACGAACGTTTTATCGAACGGTTCATGAAATATTCACTAAACGTTCAGTTCGTTTATATCTCTACTTTTTAGAATAGTGAAAAGCTTTTAACAACTTAAGCAATTATGGACGCTCTAAGTATTAGTTTGTCAAATATGATACGAGTTTTAATATGATAGTTTTTTAATATACTATTTATATACGCGGTGCAATTTTCTGAGGGTAATTCCAAAATATTCTTGCATTATATAGTTAACTTGTGTTTGCATCGTTCATATTTCTAACACTAATAGCTAGGGGTGTTGGTAGGGTCGGGTTGATCAAGCCCGATTCTAAACTTGAGCCTGAACCTGATAAAGTTTTATCGGTTCGGGTTAATCTGGTTAATAAAACTAGTCTGGTTTGTTTGATCCGAACCCCATAAACCGGTATTTCATCAAATCGGATTAGGGTTGAATTATTTTTCTTATCAGGTTATCGGGTCAACCCGATAAGACTAGAAAAAATCTTCCTCGTCCGAATTTTGCTAAGTATTTATTTTTTTTTATAAAGATTTGTGAACATAATTTGAAACAAAACTACTCTCAATTCTTGCTAAAGTTTGTGAAGACAACTACTCTTTCTTGCTAAATCACGCTTGATATTACGTTTTGTGCATGCATGTAAGGTCCATTAATTTCGTGTACAGTATAAAATAGAAGTTTAAGGATGCTATCTTTCTTGCCTGCATAACAAGAGTTCATGGTCAGGTATTAACTTTATAAAAATGAAACTTTCTCCACCTTTCAACGATTAATATTAAACAAGGTCCTTGATACTTATTTTACACTCTCACATGTATAAAGACAGACAACTATATAGCTCGGACACCTATATTCAGTCGAGAACAATGGTAATAAGTTTTTTAATGAGAAGAAGTATACGAATTATATTGATGACATGAAGACTTACCTAGGCACCCTCATTAGCTCAAGATAGCTTAGCTTTTCATTTACATATGGCAAAACTATATAAGTTGTTCGAAATATACAGTGATATTTTGTTCGAAAACTATATAAATTGTCTATCTATTGGTTTATTTATGTAGATCGAGTTGGATTTATCTTATACCCCGACAACCCGAATCAACCGACCCGATAAACACCTGAAACTAATAACCCGATTTTTTGTTGAGTCGGGTTGCGGGTCACTTTATAAAAACTCAAAATCTGACTCAACCCAACCCGACAACCCGACCAGATAAAACCCATACTATTAGCTTGTGATGTGTTAATAATAGACGTGTATTTGTCACTTGCCACCTTATATTGAACTAAATTATTGACTCTTCAAATGAATTGTAAACTATCATCAAAGGTGTTACGTATCAACGCAAACAATATACATAATTAAATCACGCACGTATCCTCAGTTTTTAGTTAATGATGTTTCGTGTCATAAAAATAGCAGTATTTCTTTATTTAGCTCAAGAAATGTCATGAAAATGGATAGTTGACAAATACCCGGTCAAAGAAAGGGAACACCACATGATTATAAATACATCAAGTTCTACATTTCAATTCTCATCCCAACTCTATCACATTAACATATCATGAATAGCTTTCTGCTAGTAACGATTCTCGTTCTTGTAGCAACCGTCTCCGCTCAAGACTGCGGGACTCAAGGTGGTAACAGGCCATGTACCAACGGAAACTGTTGTAGCCAATATGGTTTTTGTGGAAACACTCCCGCTCACTGCCTCCCAGAAAATAACTGTCAGAGTCAGTGCAGTGGGAGTGGACCAGGCACCGGTGGTGATGTTGCTTCCATCGTTACTTCTTCCCTGTTTGATCAAATGCTTAAGTACCGAAACGACCCAAGATGTCGTGCAAATGGATTTTACTCTTACTCTGCTTTTATTAATGCTGCAAGTGCTTATAATGGATTCGGCACTACTGGAACTGCTGATGACCGAAAAAGAGAGCTCGCGGCTTTTTTTGCTCAAACCTCCCATGAAACAACAGGTACTCCCATCTCTCTTTTTTTTTTTTTTTAACTACAATGATATCTTAAAACTAGTTTTCGTGTCAAGTCTGGACTCTGGAGTATACTTGGTATATTTTGCTATGCTAACGAGCTCTTTGCTTGGCTACTTAGGTGGATGGCCCACTGCACCGGATGGTCAATTTGCATGGGGATATTGCTTCGTTAGAGAACAAAGTCCAACAAGTAGATATTGTGACTCTAATGAGTGGCCATGTCCCCAAAGCTACTTTGGAAGAGGACCTATCCAACTATCTCAGTAAGTTCTTGGTTTTCTCTATCGTTACAACACTTATTTAATCTTATCTAATAATATATAATACTGATGTAACATTCATTTCAATGACCAGCAACTACAACTATGGACTATTTGGAAGGTCAATTAATACGGACTTAATCAACAATCCTGATCTCCTAGCCACCGACCCAACAATATCATTTCGATCAGCGATATGGTTCTGGATGACTCCACAAGCTAACAAACCATCAAGCCATGACGTGATCACTGGAAGGTGGAGTCCATCAGCTGCAGACAGGTCAGCGGGGCGGATCTCGGGTTATGGAGTGATCACAAACATTATCAATGGTGGTTTGGAATGTGGGAAAGGTCAAAACAATAAGGTGGAAGACAGAATTGGATTTTACAGAAGGTATTGCAGCATATTAGGAGTTAGTCCTGGGGACAATCTTGATTGCTATAATCAAACTCCTTTTGGGTAAACTTAAGTCTGTAATGGTCTTGTTAGTACCAACAATAAAGAACAAAGTGTAATGGCTCAAGTGTTTTAATAAGAAATTTAATAATTAAATACGTGCAATTTGTTGTCAAAGTTATATGAATATATGTTGATTGAAACCAACATTCAAGAAAATTTGAAGATTTAATGTACGACAACTGAAAGCTATAATGGTGATTGGTGAGATATCATAAATCAAAGAGACCTCAAACATTTAAAGCAAAATCTAGTTGACAGTTCAGTGCCGCAATTACTGGGGAAAAAAACACAAAACTAATCTTATAGCATAGGGTATGATGGCAGCCAATTTTTTTTTTAGTGTCACTTCAGCGCCACATTAATATTCACACTTTTAACACTCACACATCAAAATACCCCTTCACTCATAACACTCATTTCACATATAATTTGAGTCCCACTATACCCAATTAAAACACTAACACTTGCACACAAAAAACAATTAAAAAAATAAATAAATAAATAAAGAGAAAAGAGAAAGTGGCATGTGCCCCTTAAATGGCTTGGGGTTTGGCATATAAAGGTGAGGGTATGGTGGCATGCCGTTGAAGGTGCCAAAATGCCTTCCACATAAGATTTGGCATAAGTTTGTGCTACCATACCCCATAATCGCATTGAAATGTAAATTATATATAAAGACTTTAGTGGCTTATGCTTTATTGAACTCATGGTTAACACGGGTTTTATAGTAAGGGGTACAAAAATGCCTAATATGAAATAAGAAAAAAAAAATCCATCATCGTCATATGCTTTGCATCATAAAAAAGAAATTAATTCATAAACACCAATCATATGAATATTGCAATATTATCTTTCCACCCCATGGAAAGATGAACAAAGTCCATAAGGCTGGTCGCATTCGGTATTTTAAAATCTGTTGGGCACCGATTTTTTTCCCCCTCAACCGATGTTTAAATCGGTTTGCTCGATTGTGGTGATAGGTTGGCACTTCGGTCGAGGGAACAAAAATGCAAACATCGGGTGCAAAACCAACCGATGTAAACGTCCACAATTTCAAACTTTAATTCACTATTAATTTCAAAATATGACCGTTTGCAACTTTAAACAAAAAAAAAAAAAAAAAAAAAAAAAAAAACTTTTTAAAACCAAATTTACCACTTTATAAATACCAACTTCTCCTCAAACACAATTCACCACTCACCATTTCTCATCTATATTCAATCAACCATTCTAACGAAATACCCATGAAACACAATTTATAATATGTCGTCATTCGAGCATTTATTCGGTTCTTCTTCGTCTTCCAACGAGGAAGAAGTTTTTAGTGAGTTTGTGGAGTTTGCGGATTTTGCTTGGAAGGCTTACAAAGCATCACGACAAAACCCGAGCGAAGGTACATACGTAGGGATCATGGGGTGCTTATAATCGTTTAGTGGCGGCATACTTCTCGAAACCCATTTGCTCGACGCAAGAACATTCTCGGCGGTTCCGTATGAGCAAGAGCTATTCACGAAATTGTTCGAGATAACCGATCACTCTACTTATTTCGACAAACTCTTTATGCTAGGGCGTACCTAGTATTAGCCATTGGTCAAGTGTCTGCGGCCATTCGTCGATTGGGATACGCGGTCGTTCACGATTCTCTTGACGCGAGTCGGCACTTGGTGCATCCACGGCCCGTGAATGTCTTCGTAAGTTTTGCGAGGTTATCATGGAGTTATATGGTCGTGAGTATTTGTGAAGGCCACGTATTCGACCTTGAAAGAATATATGCTCATCGCGAGCATAAGCGTGGCTTTCACGGGATGATGGGAAGCATTGATTGTACAAGTTGGGAATGGGAGAATTGCCCGAATAGTGAGAGCTCAACATTGTAGGGGTGATCGGCCACATCCATTCATTTTGTTAGAAGCGGTCGCTTCCCAAGATTTATGGATTTGGCATCGTTCTTTGGTGTCTCCGGAATGAATAACGGCGTGGCGTTTCGTCGTTCACTGTTTTCAATGATATCAAATGCGGAGAGCACCGGACCTTGAATTTGAGGCTAACGATGTGGCTTATAAAAGGAGATATTATCTTCTTGATGGGATATATCCACAATAGTCCGTTCTTATGAAGTCTATTTCAAATCCTCCCACGGGTGATCGTAAAAAGAATATTGTACAAGAGGAGGCGCGAGCGGCAAGGAAAGATGTGGAGCGGGCTTTTGGTGTGTTGAAGAAAAGTGAAAATCTTAAAGTTCGCCTCGAGGGTTTTAGAAATGATATCAAGATATTATGTATACATGTATCATATTACATAATATGATCATCAAAACAATGTGGGCGATATATCTACATGGCGAAGATTAGGGACACCAAGATCATGATCCCTTAAAACGCATGAAGAATCGTTGGTGGTTCTCGTGAGCTAATGGACTCATCAACTCATCAAAACTTAAAATCGATTTGGTCGAACACATTTGGAGAAATCGTCGACATCGTATCGAAGCGATGAATCAATCGATAGTGGCGATGGCGAAGGCGATGAAGAGTTTTGTAATGTTTTAACGTTATTTAATTTCGTATTGTAATGTTTTTTTTAATTAATTTAGTGTAATGTTGTTTTTTAATTTCGTAATGTAATGCTTTTTTTTAATTTGAATGAAATTTAAATTTAATGTTAAAATGTTTGAATCAAAAAAAAAAAAAAAAAAAAAAAAAGGTCGTCGCCGGGGCATCGGGTTGTCGCGGATATTTGAAGAAAGAAAGGCGGCGTGGCTGTTGGATGGCCGGGTTGTCAAGTCGCGAACGGGACTAGCCTAATTATTCAAGGAAGTGGTACATTTGTTGATAAATCCAATTTTATTCATCTTTTTAACATGAAATTTTAATGTTTGCCTGATTTAAATTCTAAGCATAGATTTCCTACTCCCTATGACCAAATCTAAATAAAAACAACTGTCAAATTCGCAAACATTAATATTGATGATCAAACTAAACATTTGATCGATGAAGTTATGATGATGCAAAGTTTGCGTTACATCCATGATCTATCATTGCACTTGGTAACTCTCTAAGAACATACTAAATTCGATACAGACATAGACATAGAAATTTTCAATTCCGACACAAGATACTTATAATATTGAATGTGCTTACAAACAGTGGCGGAGCTTGAGTATATCAATTGGGGGGGCCGAGACATTTTAGCGTAACATGTTTCTTATAATATGAAATAAAAAATACATTGTATAGTTTATTTTAATCAAGCATTTTCATAGATATTGCTATCGAGAATTCAAGAAATGATATATCGTTCATTCAACTGTAAACAAGACAAAAACCTTTTAAAAGTAACCAAAAAACCAAAACATTAACAAGTAGAATTATATAATTCAACATTGTGAAATTTCTTCGTATAATTAGAATATTGAAATGGCATGAGTGGGACTTTGTTATTGAAACTTTCATATATCTTAAAGGCTTTTATGTTTTGTTATTATATTTTGAAGGGGTCATAATGTAAACTATTTTTTCCAAAATTTCATATTTCATTCAAATGGCTGCTACAAATGAGAATCTAGGGGCCACCACCCTCCCCGCCTCACTATCTTCCGCCTACTTACAAATGGATCGATTTTTGGTGATAAAAAATAATAGGAATCCAATCCATTTTATGAATAAAATTTAGCGTTATCCATCCAACAAAACTACTTGTTACAAATAGCATTTTGATGTTGCATTGAAACATAAAAATGTTGACTAATCTCGGTAACATTGAACTTGACAAAGACTTCGAAATTTGGACTAGTCTCCAGAATCCATTGATGTCCGATACAAGTTTTATGTTATGGTTCTTTCTGTCAATGATAGGCTGTGAGTTCTCACACGTAACGTATTTGGTTATGCATCATTTGCCCATATGTGAGTGATCCATTATTTAAGAGGTTTTCGGTTTAGATGAAAACATATGTGTGATAGTAGTCATTTGTGGAATAACTGTTGTAAGTTGTAAAGATATGCTGTTGAAATAACACTCGATTTTGCTCTTTGGTTAGAAGCATAAAAAGTGTAATGGTTTACGTGGTTTTATTTAAAAAATTACTAATAACAAATAAGAATAATTTTTTTCATTGTTATATGATCATTTGGAAGATATATTGATGTGAGATTCTAAAAATGAAAGAGACTACAAAATTTATAGCAAAATCTAATAAGGAAAATGTTAACTATAAAGACTTTAATGGTGTGTGGTTTGTTGTATACGATGTATTGACAATGGGTATGGGGTATCGGGTGTATGGCTATAGTGATTACTAATCTACGATACTGGTTTGATGATAATCAACTACACAAATACATAAAAAGATAAACTTTTACCCATCTTTCTAATCTTTGGCATGGTAGAAATTATCTCAAATGTGTGAAAACTAAAATTATTAAGCCCAAAATATATCATGAACATGAATATGCCGGTTCTTATAGCTAAATCCAAAAAGAAAAACAACTAAAATCCAAAACTTTAATCCATGGAAAAATGCGAGATCATGCACGAGCAATATTCAAGAAACATCCAAAAATAGTATACAATGATTAATTGTCTGCGGATGGTTTGTTCCAAGCAATCGCTGCCTTTACATCACCTAACGATTGGTAAACCCTTTAAGACTGATCGACGTGAAACACTTTCTAACCATTTTAGCAAAACTAAAAAATAAAGTTTAGGTTTAGATAATCCCTTTATGTCTATAGTTAAACTTACTTTACGTAAAATAAGCTAAAATAAGAAATTTTCATTTACAAGAGGCACAACTTATTGGCATACATCTTAATCTACCTGTGTATGTCATTTTTTTAAAAATGTTAAAACGGAATACAAGTATAAAAAGGGGAAAACAGAATCCACAAGCCACTATTTATGAGACAAAAAAATATATAAAATAAAGCAAAAACATCCAACAACATCATTGTGTGGCTTATCTATGAGAATTTTGCAACAACAAAAAATAGTGTACAATGATTAACTGTTTGCGGATGGTTTGATCCAAGTAGTCGTCAACCTTACATCACTTAAACGGTGTGAAAACCCTTTGAGACTGACTAACGTGAAACACTTCCATTTTGGCAAAACTAAAATAAAAAGTTTGGGTTTGGCTAACCCCTTTATGTATACAGTTAAAATTATTTTACTTTAAATAAGCTAAAATAAAAAAATTATCATTCATAAGAGCGCAACTTATTAACATACATCTGAATCTACCCCTTGTATTTCATCTTTAAAAAATGTAGAAACGGAGTACAAGTGTAAAAGTATAAAACAAAACCCGTTAATACAAATAAGCCATAAAAACGTTTATTTATATTTTACGGTCTTCTAATGTTTTGTCGATAACAAACGTAAAATCATTATAACGAAACAAATAAAATACGTAAATAGTTTGAGCCAATAGTTTACAAACACTTACATTTTCAAACAAAACACTAAACAAGTAATAGTGTTTACATTTTACAGAAATGCATATGTATACCAACTAGTGTTTATACAATGGGTTATACATATATTAATGGGTAATATAATGGGTAAAGATTTAAGTACTTGACCCATTGACTAGACACATTAAATTTAGTTGGGTGAAACCCAAAGTCTATGACCCATACCCATAGAGCATGATCCATAACCCATGACCCATTGCATGACATCATGCATTAGTCATGTTGGATAGTATCCATAACCCATAGAGCTAACCCATGACCCATTGACTAGATGCATTGCATCTTCTAGATACATTGTATCTATTTGGATACTCATGGTCCAAAGTCTATAGCACATGACCCATGACCCATGATCCATGATCCATGACCCATAACCCATTTAGGGGGAGCGTCATACGGATCCCCAGGAATACACTGGACGGATCCCTCAAGCAAGGGATCCGTGGGATCCGTGAGACAGTAGTGAATTTTTGTCTATAAATAGTGAGCCATTTCTTCATTGTAAGTTGCCACTTCCATATAGACTTTCTCTTAGTATTGTAATCTCTCTAACCTTAGATCCAAAGGATCTTTCTATGTAGTTTTGTGTTTGTGTGATCTTCTAGGTTCCTCTTAAAGGCAAGATCACCACCTCTTGAAGTCGAGCAAGCTCAAGTCCATGACTTGCCAAGCTTCATCATCATCAAGACTGCTGAAGTTCTCTTGTTGATAGTTCCTTCCTCCCTTTTAGAAGCGTTGTGTCTAAGGCATTAGTGAAGGATGCCAAAAGGGTCAAGTCTAAGGCATTAGTGATGGATGCCGAAAGGGTCAAGCTGAAGGCATTAGTGAAAGGTGCCGAAGGTCCGTGTCTAAGGCATTAGTGAAGGGTGCCAAAGGTCCATAATGAAGACATTAGTGAAAGGTGTCAAAAGATCATGTCAAGTGCATTAGTTAAAGATGCCAAGGGTGTACAATCGATATGGTACATTGATGTACAAACATAGATAGGATTGTGTCCAAGGATATTGATATCCTTGATGATGTTGTAATAAAGTGGATCTCCTTTGGGATAGGTTTTGTGTAGTGTTGGGTAGTAGTTCCTTCTTTGTAATGGAACTCGGTATCTATGTACCGGATAAAGTGTAGGCGACGTTGTGATAGGTTTGGTTCTACCGTGGAAGAAACCGGTGTCTAGCCTTATCTGAGGATAAAGAGTAGGCGACTTTGTGAAGGCTTCTCCACCACAAGGAGCTTGTGTTGTGTAGTGATTACGAACTCTCGAGTAGGTGACTTAGGGAGTGGAGTAGGGCAAGGAAGGTGTCCTTGTAGCCGAACCACTATAAATACTCGTGTCGTGGTTGTGCACTTCTAACTCTTTATCTTTGCATTGTTTATTTATATGCTTATCTATCAACATCCAACATTTACACTCAATAGATTGACATAAGTAGATCTAAATATTTTAAAACAAAGTTTTAATCGGTAAAACTATTCAACTTCCCCCCTTCTAGTTTTCCACAATTGGTACTAGAGCTTCTTTACCAAGTTTCTTAAGAGTATATTGTAATTTTTAAACTTGATACGATCCGTGTATGATTGTAAACTACAAAGAAGGAAATTTCTTAAAAACAAAATGTCACGTTTTAAAATCATCATTTTTCTATAATGTTGGATAATGATAGATCTTTCTAATATTTTCCTTGTTGAGAATTCTCCATAATAGGATTTGGGCATCCTAAGAAGATCATGAAAAATTTCGCTTCAATATATCTTTTCTTAAAAAGAATATATTGCAAAGGTATGCTCTTTAATAAATTACTTACAAATAAATTATTATTGTATATTTTCTAGATTAATTAATAATATCATATTGTATAAACATGTTAAGATTAGTATTTTCATTACGCTTTCTTAAAAATCACTAAAGTTGTTACCTATATTGAACTCATCATCAAAAAGAGTATTCTTCGTTGATCTCTATAGACAAAACTACAAACTAGTGATATAGATATGTTGGCTATTCGAGAGCCTTGGTCATCACTCCTCACATAAGGTTATTGACATTTCATCTATGTCAATAAGTATTCATGTGAAACTCCTCATATCATGATAAAATAGTATTTTATCATAATCATTAAACTTCCCAAGAATTATGATTTATTCATAAAAAGGGAACCTCGTCAAATAGGACTAGTAAAACACATCAAAACCCCAAACCATAAGTTATAGAGCATAAACATCAACTCTATCCAAGAATTAGAACTCCGAAATCAAACTTATCAAAGATTACTTAAAGCGCTAACTCTTGATATGCCGGATCCCTAAGTTTGCACTAGCCGGATCCCTCATTAAAGGGATTCTTGGGAACCGCACATCAGAAGACATTTAAGTAAAAAGATGATCATGTGATTTCTATACTTCACTTTACTCTCTCAAACTCACGAACATAAAACCTAATTTCTTGTTCGCGGGAGTTAATTCATCATCTTATCAAAGCAAACAATCACTTGTGTAAGTATAATCTTCACTGCATTGTTATTTCCATTCTTCAATTCCTAGGGTACAATTTTCATCTTTAGAAATTGAGCTCAAAATGGGTTTATCACAATTTGGTATCACATTGTTTTCTAAGATAAACTAAATCAAAGAATCAACATTGTTAATACAAATTAAACTCATTTTTTGAATTCAATGAAGATTTATTGAGCAATATTGTGATGAATCCCATTAGGTTACTATTCACAAAATTAACACCACATTGTGGTTTTGATGTTTAGGACCAATCATGCCTAGCAATAGACAACAAGATTACCAAGACACCGCACATTACATTCCCATGTACCATAGAAAGGATGGTTTGAACCCGGATGACCGAAAAGCTTTCAAGTTGTTAGAAAAGAGACTATTCCACGAAGGACGAGTAGTTCACTCCTCATTCATCAACAACACCGACATTCCCCAAGTCATTGGGGGAATCAACTTCCATTGCCTCTTGAACATCAATGAGCAAATTTGTCCGGTGTTTGTACTAGAGTTTTACAAGACCATGAGGATCATTCGAAATGAAGTTGGAACCATTTCGATAGAGTTTATCATCAATGGGCACGAATTCACCTTCACTCTTGAATAATTTGCTAGGATACTTTGTATCCCATGTCAAGGAGTATGTATGTACTCAAATGAATGGTCATTGGTCGAGCTTCATGACATGGTGGATCATCACGAGGTATACTTCACACCCATCCGGAAGCAACTACGGTAAGAGATACCGTCTTCATGAAAAGAGACTCTCCGTCAAGAGTCACTAGAAAGTCAAGGTTATCTATAGAGATCCGTTTCAAATGGAGCTTTAGGAAATGTTCCCATTATACAAGAAATGGGAACTAGTGCTAAGGAGAACGTCCTTTGTTTGGTGGGAAATAAGGATCATCCCAATGCTTGCCTAAGCTTCATGATCTATTGCCTTGTAACCGGGACTCATTTCAATCTCGCCTACTACATGGTGAAACGAATGGAAAGTGTAAAAAGGATGGACAAGATGGTGCTCCCCTATGCCATGCTCTTGACTCGCCTAGCAAATTTCGTCTTTGCTTTGGATCCATCTCCCTAATCCAATGACCACACCTTTTGCAACAAAGTCATGGTGCCTCTATCCGATGAGAAGACCACAAGCATTATGGTTGAAGGCAAGACACCTCACCCACCAACGAACTCATCGACGAAGAGAAAGAGCGGAGAAGGTAGCAACCCCATTGGCAACGTTCAACTCGACCCCTTAGCATACATTGACCAAGCGCGACGAAGTCAGAGCCCTTCACAAGAATTCCAAAAACAAAGGGCATGTTAAAATGTTTTGCTAAATTCCTCATGAAGAAAAGAAGTAGGGGTGGAGGGTAAAGAGTGAAGAGTAGGCGATGTAGAAGGAGTTTGAATGGGAGGAAGGTAAGGTCGTGGACCTTAATTTGTGAACAATGGTCTGTAAAACAATTTAAACAATATTTCTATAGTTTAGGACATAGCTATAAGTAGATGGCTTGACATAAACTAAAACATTCTAACCTAGGAACCCAAAAAATGAGAATTTTATGATGACTTGATCACAATCAAGAAGTCGGTCCCGCTCATTTTGCTTACCTTCTAGTCGCCCTTACTTACTATGCGTAATATTGTTGCTTGCATATTTGATTATTGAATGTAGAAATGATTAGGATGTGTATTTTCTAAAGAGTGCAAATTATGCACATTTGTTGAGAAGCTACTGGTCAGCAGTACCGGATCCCTAAGCTAGCCGGATCCCTCAGATGAGGGAAATGTGGGATTCGGGAAAATAGATAAGGAATTCTTACACTTTCACTTCAATCCAATCCTCTAGACCTTATCACACTAGCTAAACATGATACTTTAGGACCACTTAAGTCTTCCTCAAACTCAATAGGTCTCACACTCACTTATAGCTAACATAGGATCACACTCTTGGTATTTTTGATTTATCACTTCACCAAAACTCACCATATTTCCGTTCCAATACTCACGCAATGTTCCTCACATCTCAAAACACTAAGTTTGCTATTTCTCTTAAATTTAACAAATTGATTTTATTCATCTTTTACCTCAAAATAGGCTTAAAACGAGTTTTTCATTTCTTTTATTTTTTAGAAATTTTCTAAATTTTTCTTAAGCCACCATCTGATCACTAGGATCATTTGTCCTCATTTTTCATCCTTAAATCAATAGTATCATCCTTAAATACTTAGTTGCACTCTCAAAAGTCCATTTTCCTACCAAAACCATCATTAGGTATCCTCACTCCTTATGGTTGGACATTTATGTCACATACCATTTAAGACATCGAGGAAGTCAAACCCTCAAGATTTATAGGTACTAGACCTTAAAAGAGCATAATCACTCCACCACTTTGTTTGTCGTGAGACGGATCCCTAGTTTATAACTAGAGCGGATCCCTAATGAGAGAACCGTGGGATCCGGGTCTCTGAACGACTTAAGATCAGCTTTTCCTTCTAATTCAAACTCTCTTTGGTAGTCTAAACACTTTACTTACCATTAAATGACTCCTAGAATAGAACAACACTATAGTTGACCTTAGTGCATGCCAAAATTCTTAGTGGTCAATAATTTAAGTCATTAACTTAACCTCATCCTTTATAAACCAAGCAATCTTATGAGCTTAAACCATCATTCAAACCACAAACCAAAAATCAGTAGCTAAGACATCTATTACATCCTCTCTATCACTATGACTAAAGCATCTAGCAAGAACTCTTCAACCAAAGATTCATCCAAAAAGAATGCTCATATGGTTCATGAGATTTCCTCTACCGAGTCATCTCCCATAAGAAGTCCAAATGCTAGAATCCCTCCTCAACAAACTCAATCAACCAAAGCTAGAAAAACCGCTAGGATTAGCATTTGAACTTTTGAGTTGGAAAATGCTTCATCGAGCACTAAACCAAACACACCTAGCTTTAGTAAAACACCCAAGTCTTCATTTCTGGAACCTAGACAACATTCCTTTACCGAACCTCTTTCCCATTCAAATCTCTACTCGTTAGAAGACTCACCACCAAGGACTTCCCATTCACCAACTTTCTCGCTAAATAGGGAATCACCTTCAACATCAAATAATCCATCTTTAAAAAACAAGGAATCACCAAAGATCCAACCATATAGAGGACTTCCCATCTCCACTACTAACTCGTGCATTATCACCCTCACTTTTAGTTGAACACACCCTACGT
This sequence comes from Chrysanthemum lavandulifolium, assembly GCA_022545495.1. Lineage (NCBI taxonomy): Eukaryota > Viridiplantae > Streptophyta > Magnoliopsida > Asterales > Asteraceae > Chrysanthemum > Chrysanthemum lavandulifolium. Next base: position 127,091,333 of record CM040244.1, on the reverse strand, counting down.
CGCTTAACTCACCTTCACAAATTCCACCATCCTTTGTGGAGCCTCCTTAAAATATTCCACCTCCTCCGGTTCCTAGTCATGGCAATAATTGCTCTAATTGTCAAATCACCCAAGGACTTGTTCAAGAAGTACGAAATGAGTTACATTTCATGTTTAATCATCTCCTTGAACGATTGGACCAAATCAACAAGTCTACCATACTTAGATTTCAAGCACTTTGATGCTTTTTAAGTTTCCATTACTTAGAATTATTAGAAAATGTATTACATGTTTTAGTCATTCTCTTAGTTTTAGAGATTTGTATATCATTTATCTTGTTTTTATTGAATGAAATTACATGTTATATGCTATATTGTCTTGAGAATATGTTTGTGCCCTAATTCATAACTCTTTTTGATGATTAACATCACATTGTACATCACCATTGCTGTCTTAAGCATACAGGCAGATGGATCCCTCACTTTAGCCTAGACGGATCCCTCCAAGGGAGGAACCGTGGGATCCGTGCAACAGAAGACCTTTTTATTACTAACTTAAGTCTTATTTGCAGGAAATTACGCACCATATACTTGTTATCTAACCTTTTTTTTTGTAGATTTTCAATATACACATGAAGACTTTGACACCCTTAGTTAGGGGGAGTTTCTTGTCAAAGAAAAACAATTGAAAAATCATTTGAAATACTTTCACATAGGTTTACATTACTTGACATCCTCCTCACAAAGGAGCATTCGTCAAGGGGGATCATGTTCGTCATAAAGACGAAATCATTTGCAAACAAAATTGCAAAACACTCACGTAGTCTTTCTAATTACTTGACGACCTCACAAAGGGATGGACGGTCAAGGGAGCTAAGACAAGAATCCTTCTCTTCTCTTACTCTCTATTTCACATGTTTTTCTTAAAACAATGTGTTTGTTTCTTTGACGCTCTTTTGTTTCGACAAAAGGGGAGAAGAAAGTAAAACTCAATTCAAACTTTTACAATTTTAGTTTTCCTTAAAATAATCTTATGTTTTGTCATCAACAAAGCGGGGAGATTGTTAATACAAATAAGCCGTAATAACGTTTATTTATATTTTACGATCTTCTAATGTTTTGTCGATACCAAGCGTAAAATTATTTTAACGAAACAAATAAAATACGTAAATAGTTTGAGCCAATAGTTACTAACACACTTACGTTTTCATAACAAAACACTAAACAAGTAATAGTGTTTATATTTTATAGAAATGCATATGTATAACAACTAGTGTTTACATAATAGATATATATATATATATATATATATATATATATATATATATATATATATATATATATATATATATATATATATATATAGAGAGAGAGAGAGAGAGAGAGTTAGGATCAAATAAGAAGATTACTTAAAATAAGAAGGAATAAGAAGAACTATAACCGCAAACCGAGATGGACCGACCTAAAATAGATGCATCCCTATAATCTTAGATGCATTATAACGCACTATAGTGTGTTTTCTAGCTTTAATCAGATGCATATCGTATATTAAATGCATTTCATGATTTCTCTTGTTTTTGTTCTTCTACACGTGCGAAATCATAAAAATCAATTTGCACCATCTATACAACAAATTAACTTTGAAACTCAAGATGTTGCATCTATATGAATAGAAATGCATCTAATGTAAGTCATACATGGTTTTGTCACTTCACCACTTCTTATTTTAATTTACTTCTCATGGATCCCTACTATATATATATATACATACTTAGAATATATTAATGGGTAATATAGTGGGTAAAGATCTAAGTACTTGACCCATTGACTAGACACATTAAATGTAGTTGGGTGAAACCCAAATTCCATGACCCATACCCATGGAGCATGATCCATAACCCATGACCCATTGCATGACATCATGCATGAAGTCATGTTGGATAATATCCATACCCCATGGAGCTAACCCATGACCCATTGACTAGATACATTGCATCTTCTACATACATTGTATCTATTTGGATACTCATGGTCCAAAGTCTAAGACCCATGACCCATGATCCATGACCCATAACCCATTTAGGGGGAGCGTCCTACGGATCCCCAAGAATAAATTTTGTCTATAAATAGTGAGTTATTTCTTCATTGTAAGTTGCCACTTCCCATAGACTTTCTCTTAGTATTGAAAACTCTCTAACCTCGGATCCAAAGGATCTTTCTATGTAGTTTTGTGTTTGTGTGATCTTCTAGGTTCCTATTAAAGGCAAGATAACCACCTCTTGAAGTCGAGCAAGCTCAAGTCCATGAGTTGCCAAGCTTCATCATCATCAAGACTGCTGAAGTTCTCTTGTTGATAGCTCATTCCTCCCTTCTAGAAGTGTTGTATCTAAGGCATTAGTGAAGGATGCCAAAAGGGTCAAGTCGAAGGCATTAGTGAAAGGTGCCGAAGGTTCATGTCTAAAGCATTAGTGAAGGGTTCCAAAGGTCCATAATGAAGACATTAATGAAAGGTGTCAAAAGATCGTGTCAAGGGCATTAGTGAAAGATGCCAAGGTGTATAATCGATATGGTGCATCGATGTACAAACATAGATAGGATTGTGTCCAAGGATATTGATATCCTTGATGATGTTGTAATAAGGTGTGGATCTCCTTTGGGATAGGTGTTGTGTAGTGTTGGGTAGTAGTTCCTCCTTTGTAATGGAACTCGGTATCTAGCCTTGTCTTGGATAAAGTGTAGGCGACATTGTGATAGGTTTGGTTCTACCTTCTGGAAGAACCCGGTGTCTAGCCTTGTACCGGATAAAGAGTAGGCGACGTTGTGAAGGCTTCTCCGCCATAAGGAGCTTGTGTTGTGTAGTGATTATGAACTCTCTAGTAGGTGACTCGGGGAGTGGAGTAGGGCAAAGAAGGTGTCCTTGTAGCCGAACCACTATAAATACTCATGTCGTGGTTGTGCACTTCTAACTCTTTATCTTTGCATTGTTTATTTATATTCTTGTCTATCAACATCCTACATTCACACTCAATAGATTGACATAAGTCGATCTAAATATTTTAAAACGAAGTTTTAATCGGTAAAACTATTCAACCCCCCCCCCTTCCAGTTTTCAACAAAACCCACAAGCCACTATATATGAGACAAAAGATATATATAAAATAAAGAAAACCCATCTAACAACATCATTAGAGCTTCAGGTGTAACGACGAGCAAGCCTCGCCATGCCTACGTGGAGGCTTCGTCGTGCCTCGCCGCTACACCATGGTGCCTCGTCGTGGCTCACCAAATGAACATTATCCGTTTGCACGTTGTTTATTTTTTATTTTATTAATTTTTAACTGTTCCCACTTTTTTAAAGACTTTAAAAGACACACCATAACACACCATTTTTCGCACAATTATCTATCAAAAACCCAATACTCTCTATATCTCAACATACAAAAAAAAAGGGTCTCAGATTCCAAACGACGGGTATTTTACCTCGCTTCTCAACGCTAACCCACAACAATATGCGACTTTTTTAAATCTGTCTACCCCATCGTCACAAAACTCTAATTCTTCTTCACAAGCGATTCCTCCATTTGGTACGCAAATGACACCCGAGCAATTTTATCAACAACAAAAATTTGGGTATCATGGATTCGCAAATTTCCAAAATCAAAGAATTCTGGCACCATAATTTTTTAACCCACAATCATCACAACCATCACAATTTCTTCAATCTCAACCACAAAAATACTTTGAATCCCAACCATCACAGTTTCTTCAATCTCAACCACAAAAATATTTTGAATCACAACCATGACAATAACAATTCAAAGTACCACAACCCGTTGCACCGGCCAAAGGTAGAGGGAAAAAAAGGTGCAAAAAAGTAAAAAAAAAATTGTGAATTTGGACGCGGACGACGAGGATGACATGAGGAAATGAAAAATATGAATACATGTTGAACACGCGATGAAGAAAATTTGCTAGCGGAAGTTTGGGTGGAATTCGGTGGACCTCGTCCTGTCAGCCAAAAATCTCGAGCTGCAAAAAAGCCAAGTCAGTGGAGACGTTGAGCGCCGGGGGAGCCCTGGGGGGAGTCAAACAAGTACTTTTTCTGGACTTTTATCTTCCGAGTATATACACAAAGCTGAAGCTCAAACAGCCACGTATGAGGCGAGGAGACAAAAAGAACTGGGTTACATGGAGATGGAAGAGTTGAAGTTTCTTAGGATTGATCCTGAAGCGACCACACCGGACAAAGCCACTTTCATCCCCAGGAAACAAGAATAAATCATGAAGAAACATCAGACCGGCCAATAAAATGTTTAAGTTTCATATGTTTTCAATGTGTTGTATGTTTTTTTCCGTATCATTTTTTCTTCGTATCGTAATTTTTATGTTTCGTATGTTTTTTAATATGTTGTATTATATTTTTATTTTAATGAATGACTTTTATTTTATTTGAAAATTTGAAAAAATTAATTAAACTGGAAGTGGTGAGACACAAATGAAGAGTTTGTGTTGGGTTATGATAAGGAGGTATGTTGAAGGGTTGTGTTATGGTGATGTGGCATCCCGTGGGGCCCAAATCAAGAGAAAATGCTCTTCATGATACACAAGCTCTTATGTGGTTTATCTAAGAGCATTACGCAACAACAAAAATTGTGTACAATGATTAAGTGTATGCGGATGATTTCTTCCAAGCGATCGTCATCTTTACATCACCTAAGCGGTGTGAAAATCCTTTGAAACCGACGAGGTTGAAACATTTTCTAATCGTTTGGCAAAATTAAAATTCAAAGTTTGGGTTTAGCTAACTCCTTCATGTCAATGGTTAAACTCACTTTACGTTAAATAAGCTAGCATTGGAGATTATCATTTACAAGATCACAACTTATTGGCATACATCTAAATCTACTCCTTGTTTGCTATCTTTAAAAATCTTGAAATAGAATAAAAGTATAAAAGAGAAAAACAAAATTTGCAAGCCACTATATATGAGAGAAAGAAATAAATAAAATAAAGAAAACCTATCCAACAATGTCATTGTGTGGTTTATCTAAAACCATTCAGCAACAAAGCTGTTATCTTTTACCCAACCCAATCTCAAGAAAGTGAAGTACATGAGGAGTAAGATATAAACCGTTACACCTTTACTTAAGTGTATGTAAATGTAACGTGTACGACTGTATGTGTAAATATAAATGCATATATACGCTTCACCCCATACATGCATATATGGATAAAGTCATATACTATCATAAAGACATAAGAGGATCAAGACATTAAAGCGTCAAATACATAAAAACATATCGTATATAAAATGCTTAAGTAATTGTAAATGGAATATAATGGGAGATACATATAAGAACATAAGAAAAAAAGCACATATGAGAATAAAGTGTATATAACATAGAAAACATAAAATCATGCGAGCATTCACTTAAAAGCTAAGCCTATGAAAAGTATAACTCTAGGTGCAAGTGATGTAGTGAAAATAACTACGGTATTTGTACCTAAAAGTGAAAGAAAGTATGTACACAAGAGGCTAATAAAATCTCCTAAAAGGGAAAAGCCCCCCAAAAATTTTAAATATAGGTGCCCTATCTGCCGTATAGGTTGTAGGATTTTCTTAATTAATTTAGGTTACATGTATTTAAATATATTAATTGATTAATATGTTGATACAATTTAATTACAAACTCTAGCCACTGATCCATGTATATGCTACAGTCTTTATATAACTACAAGAATAGTTAGGACGTGTGTACTTTTGATTTGCTCGGTATGATCTCACGATTAATCCTACAAGGAAGCTGCAGGAATCCACTAGTATTGGTCAAGTTTGGATACCTCAAGGCAGTTGTATCTCGTTTCACTTAGATGATCACGAATCACCACCTTGAACCGATCTACTAATAGTTTATGAAACCCTTAGCTGGAAGTCGAATTTGCGGTTTCTATATCTTAGAGGAATTGGCCGAATGCGAGAGAGAGAGAGAGAGAGAGAGAGAGAGAGAGAGAGGATTTAGTTGTGTGTGGTGTATTATGTGAATAGTGAAACCATAATGAAAAGACTTTCTATATATAGGCATAGTTTCTATGTCCAACAAGGAAACCCCATGTTTCGAGTTTTAGCCTTTTAGCTCCTTAATCTTTACACCCCATGTTATATATAACGTAGTAAATTCTCAACCCTCTTTATTATTATTTACATAATAACTTTTCCTCCAGTTGTGGTACATCAATGTGACCTGCATGCCTTACTTACATATAACTAAGTATTTAACTAAATATATACATATACATATAACTACGTATTTAACTAATCATGACCTGCAGGACGTGATTCACTTATATATATATATATATATATATATATATATATATATATATATATATATATATATATATATATATATATATATATATATATATATATATATATATATATATATATATATATATATATATATATATATATATATATATATATATATATATATATATATATATATATATATATATATATATATATATATATATATATATATATATATATATATATATATATATATATATATATATATATATATATATATATATATATATATATATATATATATATATGAGACTACATATGCCACATCATTAATCTTGACTAGGCATTTTAATGTTGACATGATGAGTCGGAAATAGTGACGAGGCACAATTTTTGAATAAATATGTAAAAAGATTGTAACTTGCAAGGTTCGAACACTTGTCTTGACATCCGCACATAAACACCTCAACCGGTGGAGAAATCCACAAGTTGTGACACAAAATGCATTCCAAAATTGATATACAAACAAAACCATAACAAATAACCCTATAGTCTCGGCATTTTCAAATTATTCAACTGCGTTGGAAAAGGCGGTGGAAGGAAGTATTTGTAGATAGTTCTTGACATGGTGGAGAAACCATTATTCGATGTTTGTAGGTCTACTCATGGAATTCGAGATATTATGCAAGGTACATGTTGATGAAAATCCTCATAGGAAAGCTAAAAAGGTATATTTTATCAAGTTTGTGATGTCGAATTAAACTTATTAGGTGTAAATGAGAAGGATATTTGTTAGAGTTATGGCTTGGTATCTTGTTTAACTTGATTGATGTCAATATCAGTTGGTGCATTTATTTATTAACCCACATTCAAAAAGAAGCTATATTAATTTTGTTTCATAACCATTAACTAAATTAAAGAATAATTATTTCTTTTCAGGTGGTGGTGGATGGTATTATTTGGCACTGATGTAAACATATAATATGTTGTTGATGAGAAGATTAATAAAAATGCTTATTGTTTCATGTTAATAGATGTCAATGTAATATTTCATTACTCTCAGGACACATAGAAAATGTTTTTAAGTGTTCTTCATTTCATAGAAAAGATACAATCATGGTTTAAGCCTATAAAAGTCGTGGTTATTAATTTATTATAGATATTTATTAATGGTTTGAAACATAAGAGATGTGTGGTAAGTTTGACATGCTATTCACATCTTCAAAACAGCTAACTGGAAAATCGACTAGCGGTTCCTTCCCTAACTCGACTAAGGCGGTTGCCACCATGACATATGGATTATCTAAGGCGCTTTGATGTGACGACATTGGTATGAGAAAAATTGTACACCCTTAATTAGGTGGATTATAATGTGTTTTAAGTCGATGGAGTCCATTATAATGCATTCTATACACTTTTTATTTGGCCACTTTTATTTGTTCTTTTGCATGGAATAAACAAAGGACCGCCTTTAACTAGAAGTAGGGCATAATTTGTCACACGTTCAAACAGCTAGCCCGTTTCCTTCTAACAAAATCTGACTAAATTTAGTAAAACAATGGTATAAGTCATTGGGATGTTCATACTCTGTATCCTAATTCTAGATTTTTCTTTTTCAACATGAAAGATTGGAATACTTTGGAATGGACTAATGTGAATATACATGGATGATGAAGATAGAAAGGAGAAAGATGATATTATGAAGTCTGACCTGTCATGTACATAGATTTGTCTTGAAGAAAAAAATCTCATGTAGCTACCCAAACTTAGCCTTTCAAGGAGATTATCAAGAAAGAGAAGAAGAAACTTCATTTCATAGTACACGATCACAATCGAAAAGCTTAGTAGGCCAATGATGAAGATGTCTCTTCAAAATCCAAACATAAGCAAGATTCACCAAAGAAGATATCCAAGAAAATAGAGACTCAATTTTCAAATTTCAAATAGATTGTAGTAAGGAAGTTGAAGATGAGAAGCCACGCTCAAGTTCAAGGTTAGTATCCTTAAATCACTTTTACTTATAAATTTATTTAACAAAACAATGCACATTTTATGGGTTTCTCTGTATTTATTATATATGGTCTTGCAAAAACACTTATATTGGTATGTTTGTTTATAATCTTGAAGCTTTAATTATATAGAATTTAAAGTATTTTTCCACAATTAAAATTAGCAATGCACTTGATAAATTTAATGAGTAATCATCCATAGCGACTCTTCCACAACATATAAGGAAAGAATTGTATCCGAGCACTGCTCACAACCCAAAATCCATCTTTCAAAGGTAATATTATTTTATAAAATGTTACCATTAAGATGTTATGTATACTTATCCTATGTTTCTTTATCAAATGCACTTTGATTAGACATATTGTTTGGGGTGGTTGGGTAACATGTAAAAACATGTACTTATGTAACGAGTAGGGTAGGATTGGTCTACATCCACTTCTTAGTCCATATTTTATACAATAATTTATGTAATCAATAAACTCGACCAATTTTAGCCAGTGTAAAAATTACCCGTTATGACCCGTTACCTGATGAGCCTGACCCGCTAAATAGGGCACCTTTAGAAATTGCATTACAGGTTAAGGTATATAAGTATCTACAATAATTTGATTGATGAAGATGGGTGGCTTCAAACTAGGGATATTGGGTACATGTGCTAAATTTGGTTGTTGTAGGTACATGTAAATACTGATGTACTAATAACGCTTTTACAACCATTTTTTTTCTTTTATAGAATGAAATTAAGATAATGAACGCATTCAACAAATACATCTGTTATTTCTATATTTCTAAGGGTGTTTGTAAGTGTGTTTAAACTGATTATGACTATGCTATGTAAAATATACATGTCGTCAAAAACTCCAAATATCATATTTGCGTAAAGAGATATTCGTGTAAAGAGTTCTCGTAAGAAAATTTAAAATCATATGACCATCCCAAACTATAACCGCTTGATTGTGATTATATTAATTTGATTCTTCAAGTTGCAATGTAAGTACATGTCGGATGTATGTATGGGACTATGGGCTGATTGAGTATGTTGATCTTTTCAGTATCCCGATTTATTACTCTTGGATTAACCTAAGAAGCGTATTGATCTAGACATGATTCGCATGGCTTAAAGGCTATCATAATAAGAAAGATGTTCCAATGGTGATCATTATTCACGATAGAGCTTTTCTTTATCAGTCATGCAAAAAATAATGGAGACTCACATAAGTGTTTCTGGGAAAATCAGAAGAGAACTATTCTGATAACATAATTGGTAAGGCGACATGGATGTAAGCTTAATTTACAGATTGGGAGAAGCAACTGAAGGAAATCCATACTACAACAAGCTTAGGTTAGCGGTTAAGTCTGGAAAAACTTTGGACGTGCATCTTCAATGAAAAGGTATTTCTTTCACATAGTATTAGAGTAGTCATGAAATCTATATTATATTTTGGTGCTTTCATGTGTCTGCATCGATAACCATCGGCTTCAAGTTATCAATGACTTCAAGTATTATTCTTACAAGAAACACAACACTCATTATCTAATGACATCTTGATTCTTGAATTACTCATGATTTATTGGTGTGTGACTATAAACCTGGTTAAATTTTCTAATTACTTAAGATAACAGCTTTGACTACAAGTTTTAAATGCTGCATGTGACTTTACAACAGGTTAAAAGGTCATCTTTTAGAAAATTTAGCAATGTTTAGGCTTTATGAACACTCGCTCATATTTTTACCATCAATGGACACACAACTTAGTTTCCTGGTGATCTACAAGACTGCAACCAGGATAATAAGTATGATTCTTTGTTTTTACTTTTCATTGTTTTACTGCTGTTTTACTTTGATGAACAGGTCAAGTTGACAGGATAATGATTTCTCTGACCAAAGAAATGACACATCAAAGGACTTGCATGTCTCGAGGTAGTGAATATAATGATTATGGGAAGCAAATATGGATCCGGGTAAAAGATACAATCCATATCTTATTTTTAGATTTCTTGAAATAGAAATTCAAATTGTATTATATCAAATATGATTTACATGTTCTCATACTTTTCATTGTTCTTTTTACATATTATATATGAACACTTTTTTGTTTCCACTTATTGGGTCTAAGACTTGCTTTTGTCGGAATTCTTCAGTATATGAATAAATCTTCATATTTTACTTTTTTTCCGTCTTTTCTCCACTTTCATGTACTTGGCTACAAATGAACTAGCATACACACTTTTATACGATTAAGCAACAAAAGCATATGATTATAACCAAATAACATACGTAAAAGCACGGATAACGCTACTAAAAACATGCACAATTTGAGCGTTATCACCCTCGTTGTACAAATAATTACAAAAATAAAAAATATTAGAGTTAGAAATAGAAAACTCCCGATATTGATTGGAATGATCCTCCATGGTAAGAATGTGAGCAGACTTTTTCTTTTGCCCGGATCCAAACACAAACAAGCTTGCTACATAAAATGTAAGAAATATATACACCATCACGTTTGATTTGATGGACCTATAGACACATGAAAACAAAAGTAGAATACTAATTTTGTAGCGTTAGTGGATTAGAAATTTTTTCAAGAAGGTCGTGTCTAGTGTGTAGACCAATATGGCGTATTCCATTAATTGGATACGCCGTATTGGATGCACATTTTGAAAAACACAAGAAGTTTACAATCCTCCTGAGCGATTGTACCTAACCGTTGTAGTGTAGTATAGGCAAGACACGAGAGATTGATCGTTATCTGGGGAATAGTGTTGTGAAGGTCGAAGTGTATGATGAATTAGGTCTAGAGGTGTAGGATGATTCCTTTTGTATTTTATTTTTATGAAAGAAGTTAAAAATCTCGGGGTTTGAAGAGTGGGTTTTTATACTACTTAATTAAACTAAATAAAACTAAATTAAACTAAATATCACGGAAAACTAAATTGGTGTTAGGAATTATATTTGAGTTGATTATGACAAAATATGAAAGATGAATGACTTATGAAGACAATTAATGAAGAAAGAAAGACAAGGACTTACTTGTTAAAGAAGACTTTATTATTTAGTCCCTAGTAGTCAATTGTAACCCTAGACTCTCTAGTATATAAAGAGAGGCGGAATTAGATTTAATGTGTGTCAAGATGTGAACACCAAAGGTGTGTAAAGTGCGTTTAGGGACTCCTAGGGTGATAGTTAGTTAGTTAGTTCCTAGGCGATGTTCATGTAAACGCCTAGGTTAGTATTAAGTATATTAGTGTTTAGTGATAGAGATGAAGACGAAGAACTTTGTTAATAATAACAAACGATGTTTTCTTATTCCACTGCATTATAATCATTGTTATTGTTATCCCCTAGAGCTCATAAACGATCTTATCAATTGGTAACTCTTATGATAGGAAAATGGGTTTACTTATATTTCTTTACTCCCTAGTTATCTCTTATTAGTTAGTCGAATTGTCACATCCTTGCTTAATTGGCGCATTGTATACCGGTATTATCGTAGGGTTGTGTCAAATTCTCTAACTCTATGAGTGTATAAGTCTCCTTTAGAAAACCTTAGATCTACAAGTGACAATTAAGCCATCTCCTTAGGATCTCCTACTATCTAGAAGCTGCAACTCACGCAATAAATACAATGAATAAAACACACCAGTGCACTCTAGGGTATAAATGCATTTAGTAGGACTTTCAAGCTAATTAATGGGTGAAGAAGCTAGTTTTCCTACTCCTAATGCAAGACAATCAATCAAACAAGAGACGAAAATTAATAATTAATAACTATGTTTCATTAGATCTAAGCAAACATTAATTAATTTAGCCTAACATGTTAAAGTGAAGAAAAGAAAAGCATATAATCAAACAAAACATAGACATATTGAATAAAGAGGTATTACTTAACTTCAATAAGACATGAGTATGGTGGGTGAAAAAGCCTTACAAAGCGCCCAAATTCATCTAGGTTTGCCTCTCCAAAGTGTTACATCGATAATGGAAAGCATATAAATATATATAGTTTTACAATTGTGACATCGATCACGTTATGGTTGTAACACCATCACTCACCGTCATTAGGGTTTCTTTAGTTGCATCGTCGTTGTCATGACGACGCCTCATGTAAAAGTCTCGGGCCGCCTCTTATAAAAGTCCGAGCCGCCTCATGTAATTTTACTCGAATCTTGTTCTTCAAATACAAGTGATGCCATCGTGTTCAAACTTGCTCAAATGTTTTGAGCCCTAAAACACACTTTTAAATGCTTATCATTGGTCAAGTCGGGGTCAAACTATCTTGGTGATAAAATATGACAATTGTTCATGCCGTATCCCTAAGATTGGATACACCGTCTTCCAGTCGTATGAAAAAGAAAGTATCTCGGTCGTGGTTTGAATACGTTATATTCCAAAACAAGAATACGATGTATCAAGTACCGATAGATAGTTCATAAAATAAAATCCTAAATTGCGTAAATAAACAAAAGTACGACTCGGGAGTGGAATATGTCATATCCAAAAGTTAGATACGCAGATCTACTCAAGAGAATAAATAGTAGAAAAAGAAATAAAAATGGAAAACATTATGGGTTGTCTCCGAGAATTTGGTTATATCTAAGTCGGTAGGTTTGACTCTTCAAGCTTCAATCCTTCCATGTAGTTTCATGGACGTGAGCATTTCCATGTTTCATCAAAGCAATCACGCCTTTATTTCTATTATAATATGATCCTATGCCCTGAAATCCTTTGTAAAATTCTTTGTGTTTTTGGTACGGGTGTATGATTTATCATGATTTATCTTTGTCATTTATCATCAATACTGGTGATGTCTTGTTACAAGCTACCTGAGACAAATTTCGCAATATGTATATCATGTTAGGCATAATATAAGTCACATCACCATTTTAAAAAGAAATCCTTCCAGTGAATTCTTGATCTTTCAAATTACTAGCTTGTTTGAAAGGGTTTCCTAAAAGTAGTTAGGTCAGCTCTTTGTCAATGTAATCTCCTAGGTCGTCCGAAACCGTGAAGTTAGTCACGTAATGAAAGTTTCCAACGAACACAGTTATATCCCTAACTACTACAACTAAGTTATTTTCCCTTAGCACTAACTATTCTACCATGCCCGAATTGAATAATTCTCTTCAAATAAATTTATAGGTAAAAGTTCATCAAAATAAGCTTGAAAATAACTAAAACCTATCATGCATGGGAAATGAAAGACATAGTGATCATCTTTCCTTATTTTTATTCCTAGGTCATAATAAAGAGGTGTAATAATTGTTAAACATATGTTCGTATTTATTACACTTGCCTCTTCATCAACGGCATCGTTATCATCCGAAATATCGAAATGTGAAATAGCTAACAATTATTATCCATTTTAAGTTCATTATTTGGTGAAAATATTTTCTAATTTTCGCTCGAATCGGACTCTTCTATTACTTGAGTTTCTGTCTCTATTTCCCCTAGTTTTGGTACAACATCTACTATATAAATAGTGGGAATTGTGGGCTTAACCAGTTTATCATTTTTAAAGATGACTTTGTCATTTCCTACTCTTAAAGAAAATTTTCTTTTGAAGACATCAAATTTAGTATGTACAGTAAATAAAAAGGGTCTTCCTAAAATGAGTGAAACCTTAGAATCCTCAGGTATTTCTAACACAGCAAAGTCAACTAGGAATTTTTTTTATCAATTTTAACCAACACATTTTCAACAATTCTCTTAGTTTTCTTAACATTTCTATTAGCCAACTCAACATTTAACACTTTAGGAGTTGATTCCCCTACATTTAGCTTAGTAAAGGTAGAATATGGCATGATACTCACACTACCTCCTAAATCAGTAAAGGCACTATCAAAAGAAACTGAACCAATAGTGCAAGGTAAAGTGAAACTCCCAGGGACTTTTTCCTTTGAATTTTGCAAGATAGCAGAACATCTCTTATCCATTTTCACCTTCGACTCTTCTCCTACTTTGGATTTACTTTTCAACAAATCCTCCAGATGCTTAGCGTAGTCAGGTGTCTCTTTAAGAGCTTTAATAATTGGCACATTTACCTGTAATTTCATAAGGTCAGTTAAAACTTGTTTCTCTTCATTGCCTTCATTTCTATTTGTGAGCTTCCAGGGTGCTGGTGGTCGATAGGGTTCGACCACATCATTTGTTTCCTTGCACACTTCCATCCTATCTTCTTCCTCTCTATCTTTCATGAGTTTATGCTCAACCTGCAAAAATAAACTAAAGAAAATTGGGAATTATTTATTAAGAGTATTGACATATGATTCATAAGTTCGTTTCTCGACAACATTTATTGCCTTGACATGGTCCCTAGGGTTAACTTCAGTATTGTTTGGTAGAGTCCCAGGAAACCTTTCATAAAGAACCTTAGATAACTGCCCAATTTGTTTCTCAAGTGCACTAATGGAAGCTCCTTAATTTCTGAACTTCCATTCATTAACGCCCTTCAAGTCATTAATCATTCTAGTAGTCTCTTTATATCTCTTAGCTTATTCAGCCATGAACTTGTTCAGAGTGTCTTCCAGACTTGAACGCTTCTCTTGGTATCCAAATTTATTAATGTCATCCCTCTGATAAAAACCTTGTCCATTAGCTCTATATCTTCCAGGTCCAGGGTATGGTACCCAAAACTGTGTAAATTTTCCAGTGTCTTCCCTTCTTCTTTTAAAGGGCAATCTTTTGACAGATGGTTTTCATGGCACACTTCACATCCAACCTCAATAGAGTGTACCTTTTCTATCATTTTCTTCATATCCCTTCCAAGATTAGCAACTTGGACCTTAAGTGAAGCCAAACCATCAGAACGTTCATCACTCCTTCGCCTTAAAGAGGTTCCATCATGCCACATCGAAGAGTGCTCAGTCATATCTTGAATTGCAGTCTTAGCATCTTCAACGCTCATTTTAGTGATTGGCCCTTGAGATCCAACATCTGCCTAGTAGGTACATCCAACCCTATGTAGAATATAATCACAACTTGTACGTCTGTTAGATCATGTTGGGGACACTTCAGAAGCATCTCATTAACCGGTCCCATGCCCTATAGAGGGTTTCTCCTTATTCTTGTTTGAAGTTATTGATTTCTTCTAATTTCTTAGCAGTTTTGGATGGTGGACAATATTTGGCTAAAAGTTTTGATTCTAGGTCCTCCCAAATAGTTATACTTCTTGTTAGGGAGTCTTGACCCATCGACCTGCTTTCCCGGTAAGTTTTTTAGGAAAGACACGTAGCATAATCTGATCTTGACTAACATTAGGGTATTGAAATAAGTCCACAATCTCCAGAACCTTCTCAATGTGTTCATTAGCATCTTCTAAATCAGACCTACTAAAAAGTGTTTCACGAAGCTTTTTAAGAAATTGACCTTTTTGTTCAAAAGTGATTGCTTCACCAAAAGACGGTCTAACTATTATGGGGCCAGTGTCTTCCCGAACTCGCGCCATGTACTCTTCAATTGTTTCCGCCATTGGTCCTGAAAACAAACAAGAGTTAAGCAGATAAGTGTATCTAATAAAAATAAACTAAGCTAAGTACGAAAAACATAATATTTTTGGGTTACTGATCACCCAGTACACCGTATACAGAAACTATATACGCCATATTCAATCCTAATTCAATATGCAGTATCCCGATTACTTATAATACGTACTGAAATTAAAACTAATACGACGTATCAAAATTAATTAATATGCCGTATAGATAATAAATAACGATCTTTTAAATTTTTATGTTTTTTAGAAAATTTTAATAAAAATTAAATTAAACAACTAATGAATTAAAAAGAAAAACTAAAAATAGAAAATGAAAATTAAACTAGACAACTAACTTGTTTCAGCAATCATTATGCCATATGCTGAAAAGCAATACGCCGTATCCGTGTATCAAGAAATACGCTATATCCAATGGAAGTTGATATGCCGTATACCCAACCTAAGACATAAGACAATCATAAAACAAAGAAAACAGAACAATATAAAAAACAAATTAAAACAACTAAATTAACAAAAATACAAAATGTACTAAATTATCCTAAAACTAAACTATTCCCCAGCAGCGGCGCCAAAAACTTGATGTGTGTTTCGTTGTAGGTATTTTTTTCAATCACCTTTCACCCAAAAAACATATTTAGCATTTTAACAAGGATGGTTTGTAGTGTTACAATGTTTAGCAATATTTAGGATAGGTGTGTAACAGATGTGAATTTCTAATTAGTTTGTCATGGTGAAGGGTCTCGGTGGTGGTGGGGGTTTTAATGGTGAAGGAGGGTAGGAAAAACAAAGGTGGGAAAATAAGTAAGGATTTAAATGGTAACAAGGATTGTCCTTGTGGTTTAGAAGCAAAAATGGACATATTTCCCCTCACGTGACGCTCACGTGACTAGATATAACGACCCAAACTAACGACCGTCCGATCAAAGGATCCGTCAACTCAAAATGAAAAGCACAGGGACGAACGTGCACTTTTTAAGAGTTAAAGACGACACCTGCAACTATGGGTAAATCAAAAGGACGATTATGTCATCGGATTATCGAGTCAACCCCATAATATTCAAAAGTCATTAATAATCTATGAAATTTGTTTTTTTTGCTAAACGTATGCCTTATATTTGTAATTTGAATTTGATAAAATCTCTATCCATGTAGTATAAGCTATAAAATAAAAATATTTTTCTACTTCTGGTTTATAGCTTGGTATAACCTTATAACCAATCTAAACGATTTAGTTTAATCCGTTAATCAATATCAGTTCCTAGCTAAGTTTCATTGTTAATATACCAAATTCCACTATTAAACAATTGCAACTTGATGAAGAAAATTGTTAATGTGATTCAGATCAAGTAAGAATTAGTTTTGAGAGTAAGTTATAATGATTGATGAAGTGATTAACTATAGTATATACATGAGTCACACCCTCAAAATATCGCAGCAGAAAAGTAACCGAGGGTATGACGTTCATAGCACAAAGACACAAGATATAAAGAACGGCCTTTACATGAGTCATTTAAAAATACATGTTCGATTCATTGAAATAATGTTTTACAAGACATAGCCAAGATTTTCACAAAAGATAATGAAGTTTTGTTTTATAATCGAAAGTTGAGTAATGAAACAAATCGTCGTTATAATGAAATCTCAAATGTGACTCTATGATATGCTCCATGCAGTCCAAGCTAATAAAATCAAGGTCCTGAGAAACACATGCTAAAATGTCAACACAAAGTTCATGAGTTCATAGGTTTAAGTAAAAGTAGTATGGACCACAATATTTCATGTAAACGTTGTAACAACTGCTACATCCGGTAATATTATAGTGACTATTGTAACAAATACAATATCATGAAAAGCTTTACTATCGCACTAAACTCATTAAATCTAAGCCTTAGCGTATTCTATAAGTATGTTGCCCCGGTATGTGTTTCATACCAGAAATCATCAAATGAAATACGTCCGTTTGACCCCCAGTAATTCGAGTCAGGACCCCATTAATTCGAGTCAGGACCCCTAGTAATTCGAGTCAGCTAAGCGCGACTTAGCCGGACAGGGAAGTCAAACCTAATAGACCTTTTCAAAACATTTGTGCTTACTGTGTAATTAATGGTCCATGATAGTGGGGACTTCATGGTAAACGTGGTAATTTAGGTAATCTGTAAAATTTAAGTACTTGTGCCCATAAGTAAAGCGAGTAATGTGTTTGAGTAAACGGGCATGTATCCTCACCCCAAAGTAATTCAAAACGAGTATTAATTAAGTAAAAGTGGGGCTATGAAACTCACCTTAACAAAGTAATACAATCGGGAAATATAACGTAAGTTCAATGAACACAAATCCTAACCGCGACCTAAATAATTAAGTCGTATTAGGAAAGATATGATATGTGTTATATGCATATGAGTTTTATAAAGTTTTATCACTCTTATAGACTTGCAGTGAATTTTTATAAAGTTTCATAAGTCAAATAATTTAGAAAAAACAAGTAAAATGGGTTTTCGATCTCAAAAACCCTTAAATAAAGTTGTTGAGTTTCAATAAGTAACGACTTTAAATGGGCATAACTTCTAAGTTTCTTGTCTGATTTTTGTCATTCAAATCCCTAAACATAGGGAAAAATATCTAATTTCAAGAAATCAAAGCATTGGTGTGTAAAATAAGGCTTTAGTTGTCCATTTATACTCAATTAGGGGCTGACCTGCTGAGAAATTTTACTCACCTTCCCGAGGCCATAACTTCTTCATTACTTAACTTATTTGAGTGATTCAAGTTGTTGTGGTTAGGTTTAGGTCTTTTCTAACAAGGCTAAAGCTACCATGGTTCTTGGTTTGGAGCCGAAAGTGCTCAAATAAGTGCATCAAGATTCGAACTCATATTTGTGACTTTTCTGACAACCAGTTTCTTGTAAAAAATTAAAAATACTTAGCAAATTCCGAAAATTATAAATTTTGGCTATGATCTACCTAAGATATATTACAACATAGTGGAGCAAAATTTTTGGCCATAAGTTTCTTTTAAAGTGGTAAAAACAAGCTCCAAAGTCGTCTAAGAAAACTGGGCAGTTTCAAGTTTTGATAACCTAAGGTTGAACAACTTTCAACACAACAAATCTATAGAGATGATATAAAATAATGCATGATAAGTTAAATATGAATGAAATAGAGTGTGAAATGAGTTATATGAAATGCTTATAAAGATTGGTTATGTTTGATGCATAAGAACTCCAAAACCCTAACTTAAATACCAACCCTAGCTTCTTGATTACTAACCCATAACAAATCTTCACCCAACTTAAAACCCTTGTTTCTATGTATGTTTTCTGTTGTTTAATGGTAGAGAGGAAAAGAGAGAGGCTTGTGTGTTTGAATAGGAATACAGGGAGCTAATATGGGTCTTATTTATAGGAGTAATTACGGTAAGAGGTTGAATGGTCTTCCCTAGAGTCACAAGAGAGTATAAGGTTAAAGAGGGAAGGTGTCTTTGAGGGTTGTGGTGTGCTCCTTAGGGTGTCCAAGGTGAAAAGGAAAGGAGGGAGTTGTGGTTTTAATGTGGGTAAATTTCTAGGTTATCAAAGTTAAGAATATATTATGTTTAGGAACTCAAAAGCAAGTATTGGCTATACTCCTAGTGTAGCCGGTTTTTCAAGGCTTAAGAGGGGGGAGATTTTTAAATTTTTGAAATATAATAATGTGTATATGTGTATATAATGCAAGGGTTGTGAATTGGTTAAGTATTTCATGCATGCATGAGACTTAATGCAAGTCATAAGTGATTTACGTAAAACTTATGAAACCAAATGCAAGTGACTTATAAAACATGCTTATGAGAGTTTTAAAATACTTGTTAGACGTAGACTAAATTTAGTCTAGTGTCGGTATATGTTCAAAGTTGTTTTCTATTTTACGCGGGTTAACCTAATGGTTATACGTCAAAACAAGAAATCACGTGTTATAAAGTAAAATGTTTTAAGTTTATGATTAAGTATTAACCTGAAAAATGTGAGTTGTCACAATATGTGATTTTGTCATGTAAAATTGCATTGTGAGTACCTAGAGTCCGACCAAAACCAAATAAACAGGTAACACCAAGTTAGTCGTCATAGTAATGGCATTCCTAGTTGGGAAACTTACAAACCGGCCAGAAAATTTGGTTCAACCATATCACTTAATAGTAAACATATTAATAGTCTATTAGTTCAATTGCATGTTACTAATTTTTGTCTACTACTATTGTTTCTTTTTAATTTTTTTATATAAAAGCTCCTGGCGTGTTTTTTTTTTATGGGTAAAAATAAAATTAAGGAATCCGTTTAACCTGAATCACATGACCCGACTACAACCCAAACCCGGTGGCAGTTATTTATCGGTAGGGTTATGAGTCACTTTCATAATCAAAAACCCGTTTCAACCTGACCCAATAAACCTGATAACCCGACCCGATAACACCCTGGTGCCTAGCGCATGTTAATGTTTAGATTGTCACACCGCATACATGGATAATTTCATATTTACCAAATCTAAACATGAAAATGTCATATATACCTAAAATTAGAGGTGGCAAAATGTGTCCAAAAGCAAAAAGATGGGCTAAATGGGCAAATTTTTAAAAGATTTGGGCACATTTAGCCCCATTCTTTTTTTGAAATGGGCACATATAGCTCATTGAAAACTTAAATGGGCACTAACGGGCACATTGTTTTTTTCTCAATTGTAGAACATTACGATCGTTTTAAAGAAATATTTTTTTATATAATATATTTAAGTTTTTTAATATAAATAAGATATTACGTTTAAAGAATTTATTTCGTTGTTTTAGATCCTTTATTAAGCGATTTGTATAACATGTGCCCGTTTGGCCCGTGCCCGTTTAAGCCCCCGTGCCCATTCTAGCCCGTGCCCGTTTAGCCCGTGCCCGCCCGGCCCGTCCGTTTTGCCACCTCTACCCAAAATAACAGTTTTGAATGCATGATGTACAATGCAGTTAAAGCATATTTTGGATAAATATGACATTATCATGTTTAAGTTGGGTAAATATCAAATTGCCCCGATATTAATTATCGATGCCCACGAGATATTTAATGCCCATGATATCTACATGAGTATATATATATATAGGATGTCTATTCCACCTCCCCATTAGGGGCGTTTGACTTTTATTCCTTTGTCCCCATTTGTTTCGAAGACAACACAATTTTCCATCGGTTCTGTTCAGTATTTAGCGATTTTAAGCGTTTGACTTATTAAACTTTATATTTTTTGTTCCGCATTTTCAGGTTTATAGTTTTTTGATATAAACAAAATTAAAAGAAAATGCAAAAAAGTAGGGAGGGTGAGAATATAAGAATTAGAGGGGATAGGAATATCTTGTCCTATATATATATATACAAGTTATTATAGCCAATTGGCTCCAATTTTGGGCTATATAATGTGCGTCTTTGATTCTTTTTATGGGTCCTGATTTTTTTCTGTAGGTCCCTGATTCATTACTAGTGTAATTTTTATGAAAGATTGTAGCTAATTGGCTACAAAAATTGTAGTCAAACTATCCCATATATATATATTAAAGACATAGTAACAAAATGTATGCAAGAGGCACGTGATTTTTGAATTTGGGTTATCTCTAGCCATCAACTTCAAATTAATTACCACTATGCCATTCATTTCATATTAATTTAATTAGATCATCTTTGATACATCTAACGGTTAAGATTACTTCCACACTTCTTATTTTAACTCGCTATCTTACAATAACCCTCCTATATATATATATATATATATATATATATATATATATATATATATATATATATATATATATATATATATATATATATATATATATATATATATATATATATATATATATATATATATATATATATATATATATAGGATAAAGATCAAATAAAAAGGCAAATATCCGTAAAAGATAAAAGATTTTTTTTTAAAGTTCTCAAAAATTCCACAAGATTGGGTATGATGGTGCATGAAAAGTTGTGAAAAACTTTTTCTAAAGTGGATATTTTTCCGAAAAAAATTATGAAAAAAATACGTCACAAGCATTAAATCATTTTTGTGCATCAAAATTGATTTTGACCCAACTTCTTTTTGACTTTTTCATCAAAATAACATCACGCATCTAAATAAAACAAGTTGAAAATTTTGTGCATCAAAATTGCTTTTTTGCATTAAAAGACGTATCAAAACTCAAAATTATAAAAAATGTTTTCACAAAAGTTTTATGCACCAACATATCCGATCTTGTGGATTTTTTTTTTTGAATTTTGGAGAACTTTTATAAAAAATAAATCTTTTTATTCTTTTACGGATATTTGTCTTTTTATTTTAACTTTACCTATATATATATATATATATATATATATATATATATATATATATATATATATATATATATATATATATATATATATATATCTCTATATTATATATAATGTGAGGCGTTACACGTAGATAATGCCACATAAACGCATACCTCATTCTTGGGTAATTCATTATCACCATATCATCACATAAAACGCCCACCTAAGCATTTTTTTAATTTAATTAGCTATTAGCTATTAATATATAACAGGAGGCGTTACACGTAGATAATGCCACATAAACGCCACCTCATTGCCCAGTAATTCATTATCAGCCATGTCATCACATAAGTTGTCCACCTAAGCATTTTTTTTAATTTAATTAGCTATTAGCTATTATTTAATTTTCAGATTCTTTTTATTAATTTTTGAAATTTGTTTAAATAAAATAAATTTCGGAATAATTAGTTTAAAAAATGAAGTTAGTGAGGATCGAACCTGAGTCTTTTATATGGTATGAAAATGTATCAACCAATGGAGCCACTCCATAAGTTGTGATGGAAAACCCAAAACAAAATTTATATCTTATAATAATAACTCAATGATAAAATCCTACATTTTATTCATTAACCCTAATATAATGTATTTACGTAATACATGACTCTCTCTTTATTCTAAAACCTTTTTAGGGTTTTAACAATGGCGACATCTTGAAAGTAGCCGGTATTATTCTGGAATGTAACATACTTCAGAGTTTTTGAATAATTCATATAAATGATTTGGTAGGTTGTCTTGGACACCCATAGATTGAAAACAAAACGCTTCTATACTTACATGGTATTTATTGTGTTGTTCGTGGTTTTCGGTACACTTAAAGTCCAAACGATAAGGACCACACCGCTAATTTCTTAAGCGTCTTTCTTAGTGATGAATATAATTATAAAAGTGCCCCATTTGTTATAATTAGCTAATAATCTTACTTATTGTCATTGTTGGTTTCAATCCTTCCGTAATGCTTTCAAGTAATATGAAATTGCGATCGTATACCAAAACCCACAACTACATCAGATGCTTGATTCTAACTTTCAGCTAAAAGAGACGATGCAAAATCCTCAAGTAGTTCATCACTACATTCACAAATAGGTACCGAGCTACTGTTTCTCTTAACATTCACTTTAGTCTTTATCAAGTCGAGTCAAGAGGTCTTTTCTCTTTAGGTTGTCCTAAATGGAAGTATGCAAGTAGGAAATAAAAAGTCTTGATTACCCAAGTTGGAAACTGTTGAAATTGAAAATTTTGGATAAAAGAAGTGTTTGCACATTTTGCTTTAAACTAAAACAACCGTTTTGAATCCGTTACCTCATGTCTAATTAAAAATGTTACTGTAATAATTAGAGGTGTTTCAGTTTATTTACTTATGAATGGGTTGACTAGGAAATAGTATCCATGGAAGATAGGAAAAAAGAGAACGGATCGAAAGTTAGTTTTACACATAAAACCTCCAAAATCTATATTATTTCTATTTTTCTTGAAGGGATTAAAGCTGCCTTAAATCTATAAGTAATCTATTCAATCGAAACAGGAGTATACACTAACGGACTGTCATGTTGATGCGTTTAGTGCCGTTTCCATTTAGGACCGTTTGGTTCAGGTTGTATTCTTTTGTGTTTGCAAGCTTATGACTCGAAATTTTAAGATTCACAATACTTCTGATGTTGCTGCAACAACTGATTCTATAAGCGAGACTGTAATTGCTTGTCTTCTTAAACTTCAAATTGATTCTGAAAGGCCTATTAGAGTTTTACTTGATGATGTGGCATGTGGAGATAACATTTCTCTTGCAAATGACATTTGAAAAGAGATGAAGGTGAGTTATTTTTAAACAAGTTAAAACTTGGATAAATTCTAGATATGTTTTTTTTAACCTGAAGTTGTTAGCTTCTAATGTTTTTCAGGCACTAAATGGTAAATTGCTGAAAGCTAAAGATAGAAACACCAAGAGGGATATTCGGAAGGAGCTCAGGATGCTTACGAAAGAAGAACGCAAGAGACAGCAACTAGCTGTGACAGACGTTATAAAAAATGCAGATGTCGTTTTAACCACTCTCACAGGTTCATTAAGAAAAAGTTAAATGGCACATCATTCTATCTCGTGATAATTGATGAAGTTGCTCAAGCACTTGAGGTAGCTTGCTGGATTGCTTTACTAAAGGTAACAAACCAAAAAATGTTTTTTGAAGACAAGAATTTAGTGATACATAGTTTCCACTTTGAATATCTAGCGTCATGGATTAGTTAAATATCGAAGCGTGCACGTCATGGATTAGTTAAATATCGAAGCGTGGACGGTTATTATATATTTTTTTGCAAGGTTACGGTGCATACTGTGGGATCATCTCCGACTTCCTCCAACAATACAGAGTGTTGAAGCTGATCAAAAGGGCTTGGGAAGGACTCTCTTTAAACGGCTTGCAGATTTGTATGGAGATGAAGTCATATCTATGCTCACTGTCCAGTACCGTATGCATGAACTTATAATGAAGTGGTCATCAAAGGAGCTTTACAACAATAAGGTACTCCATTGTTTCTTTCTAAGATCACAAAGGTGGCAGCCTGGGGTTGTTTTTTGGGGGGGGGAAGGTTTAGTTGAGTCATTTTTTCAGTACAAGTCGAATGGGGTGGATCGCGTTAACCCATAACACTTTATTGGCCTGGATTATCTGCATTATAATACAACTAGGTCGACTTTGTTACCCCTATTAGTTAAAATCTTGATTGGACCCATTGCGATAAAACAATACTCGAATAGACCCTTTTATGAATAAATGGGTTGAAATTGCCACCTCTACAAGGTCGGGTAGGTGCTTACCGTTTAACTATATCATCATTCATTTATTGCTATTACATGATCGGTCATATTTTATGAATAAGTCGCTTTTGGAGAGTTTTTAAGTGGGGGTTTTTTTGGTTGGTGATTATAATGATGTTTTTAGTTTTGCAAGGTCATTGATGAAATGGTAGTTGGCTTCATCAGGTTAATGTTTTCCAATCTTTTAAAGTTGGTGTTGAAGTTACTTATTTGTTCAGCTTCTGCTTATAAATAAGCAATTCTAAGATACTTGAAATAAGAATTGTGGAATATTGACTTTAGATTTGCTTATTTCATAGTTATGTTAAATTTAGTTTTCATAAGTGGATACTTTGATTCTTGAGGTGAAACTATTGTTGACATAGATATATAACCAAGTAACTGAAAATTCAATTATCTTTTGTGTTATTTGGCAAATGCTGGACACTAGGTGTTCGTTTTTGGAGAATATCGTGTTTTGAGACAGAAGGAAAGGATACCATACGGCAAAAAATATAACTAGCGGTGGAAAAATTACAGGTCCGGTCATGTAATGGGTCTAAACGAAGGTAACATGATCGATTATATTTAGTGCAACTCTTTTCGTTGCTTTCTGTACTTATGCACACGACTTCTGAATTCGTTATTTCTATTAAATTATTTACTATGGAATTCTTTTATTTGGACAAGATAGTGGTTTTAACCATCTTTTTTAAAAATTTTAACTGATAAAAGTGTTTGTGGATTGACCCAACTTGATGCGACCCACATTAAAAGCACATGTTTTCACTTCCAACTATTCTTCCATGTTTAGTGTTCAATGATGCATCATAGAAGACTAGAATCTATCCTGAGAGAGTTCCACTGTAAAATAGCCTGGGCAGTAGACTGTAGTGAACCTTTTGCCACGTTAGATGATTTGTCTACACTTTGTGCATTCACTCTCATTGGAGAACCATTTTACGCCTAAATTGCGTCATACGAAGAATATGATGAAATGCCTTTTGTTAGTATACTCGATTAGACCATTTAAGTTGAGGTTGTTAGTAGTAGGGAGATAAGGAAAACAATGGGACAGATGGCTACCAGTTTCAACAGGGTACCGGATGATGTGTCCATTACAGGTCTTACTTTTGGCTGGAAATTTATTGCTGCAATTGAAGGCAAGCAAGTGGTGCACAGAAGAGCGGACCAACTTCGATGTAGAAAAGGTGAGCAAGACACACTAATCGTTATCATCACGCCGACTTTTACACGCTTGATTAAATTTTGTGACTAGAGGTGGCAAACATGGGTGGGTCGGATGGTTTCTCAAACACGAAATTTCATGTATTTGGCAAGTTAAAATATCGATCGGTTAACAAGCTATTTATAAAAAAGTTTTGTAATAGTCGGTGGTTGGATTCATCAAGGACTGTATAACTCGACCGAGGAATAACCATCGCCATTATCGCCACCTTTGTAACATAAATGCAACTTAAAATTTAGTATATCGACTAGCATATGTCATGTTGAACTATGTATTTTATTATTAACGTTGTATAAAAAGGGGTGAAAGAAGTGCTTGACTCATGAAAGCATCATATATGCAAAATGTAAGGGATGCATTTGCTCAAACCACAATACACCAGCATTATCTTTTTTTTCCCCTTCAAATTTGTACTTTGCATCTTCAGGAAAATTGCAAAGAGGACTTTGATGAGGAAGAAAGAAGGATTTACCATTGATGGAAGCGACAGAGTTGACTCAGGGCCAACAAGAAAAAGTTTCTGCCTCATACAGCTCGGGCCGAAACCCGGGGGAAGTTTAGGAGAGATGCAGAGCACATACACTCACCTCCTTAAGTTCTTCATGGAAGGCCTTCAACCTCAGAAAGCTATGCTCTATCTTGACTTAATCACCAGGTGTACCTGACAAAGAACGAGTTGGGTCCATCCGCCGCTTAATCGAGTAAGCTCATTTCGTAACCATTACTTTCAAACTTCATTGTGGTTCAAAGAACTTATATAATTAAGAAAAATGATAAAAGATCAAAGAGCTTATGCTTCCATTAAATGGGATCCGAGATAATCTAGATGAGAAGCGTAAAAACCAAATAATCTTTAGTTGACCAAAATGTAAGTTTGTGCTTTTGTTTTTATACAGAAACAACCAAGGAAAATGCATTGAGGCTAGACCGACCATCGGTTTGTTGATAAAGGCCAAATCATGAAAGCTTCTTCGTTCTGACTTGAATGGTTCAACATATAGCAGAAAAAAGAATATGATAGAGCGTGTCATTGGTTAGGTACTATCTGATAAAGTTTGTTTGTTGGTGGCGACATTGTATGTATGCTTTTCTAAGGGTGTTTGTGCAACAAGCCAATCTAATTCCATATTTATAGCAAGAATCATAGAAGGCTATGATGTAAAAGATTTACAATGGATGACAATCCCGCGCTTTCATGTATTGATTTGTAGGCCATGCAACAAAAAAGTTGTATATTTCTGGATTTGATTCATCCAAGCTTCATGCTATTATTTTTCTTGAAGGGATTAAAGCTGCCTTAAATCTATAAGTAATATATTCAATCGAAACAGGAGTATACACTAACGGACTGTCATGTTGATGCGTTTAGTGCCGTTTTCATTTAGGGCCGTTTGGTTCAGGTGGTATGCTTTTGTGTTTGCAAGCTTATGACTCGAAATTTTAAGATTCACAATACTTCTGATGTTGCTGCAACAACTGATTCTATAAGCGAGGGACCAGTACTGTCTGTCCGCTATTCTTTGGATTCAAAGCTTATAGTTGTTCAACGATTAAACCACGAGGTTCAGTCTTTTATCAAAGAAACTGGAAAAACCTTTAGGGGTGTTTGATAATCGGTTAGCAAGATAGCAATGTTTGATAACTTTTTTTATTCCACTTAATCATTCATTGGGCCATTGAATCACGTAGCATCTACCACTTTCAAATTCATTCAGCAAACTTTTCTAAATTTATATCCTATTAGACAACACATATTTCGAAGTATTTTATTGTTGTACAAAATTAAACTTTGTAACTTATAAATAATTATTTTAACATTACATTCTTAACAAACTTTTTTACATGTAACTGATTTTATCCGAGGTTAAAAATAACGCGAGACGTGGCGTGACGGCATTACCAAGCCTTATGCTTTTGCAGTCAAGACGAAACTTTTGCGTTTATAGAGCGTGCCATAAGACGGCAAAAAATATGAAAATATTTATATATTCATATCATATTTCATATATATCGAGTTTACAAAAGATGTGACATAAGATGGCGGTGGCATGACCAACCCTCATGCCTGCGAGACTCTTAGAAAAGTGATTTTATCAAAAAGGAAATCATCAATTTTTATGTAAATTGCACAACGATTTTTTTCTTTTCAAGTTATGCATGACATTCAAGTTCATCTAACAAATTTGTGGATTATAGCAATACTGAGTGAAATTACTATGAAGTAGATAATATTAACCCCAAAACTAATCGTATATGTAACAAAAACGTTTACGTATTAATAAATAATTTATATGATGGAGTATTTATTAGATAGTTATTAACTGAAAAATAACTACTATTATTCTTATAAAATGTTACATAGAAAAATGAATGTCATTCCAAATTCATATTCTGAACAATCCGTCAAACAATCTTTTTCATTCAGAATCAACATCATTCAGAGCAGTCAAATCATTCAGCAAGTTAAATCATTCAGCGCTAAATCATTTTGTTTTATCAAACAGGCCCTTAGTCAGAAGTCAAAGTCTGACTCTAATAGTATATTGGGGTTCTTCTGGACAGATTGTGTAGTTTGTGATATCGTGTTTGTCAAAACCAGGTATTCTTTCAAACACAAGAAGTTGGAGGTACAATAGTAGATATGGCCTTATGTAGTTCGAGTTTTTGAGATTAAATTTTCAGAATTTTTCAAGCTTCGCTATACAAAATTTCGTTTGTAGGTATAACAGCAGGTAACATGTTATTTCATAGTAATTCTCAGTCTTATAGTATTAACCGTTCTCGATACCTCACTTTGTAGGTAACAAAAATGATAACACCATAGTCAGTTGGTTTATGGAGATAAATTGGGTGAGTTAGGTAACATGTCAAAATGAGATGTTCATTTGTTGTAGTGTTAGGTCACCCAAAATATTTTTGTCCATTTTATATGTATATTTTTGTCCATTTTATAATAATAAAGTTATGTTCATTTGCGTGCATTACATTCTAAAGGCGAGCAAGTTGCAAAGCCGAGCCGCAATTTAAATCGTTCTCGACGTTCTCGATTTTGATAATTCTTTTTGCTTTTCTGGGGACACTCATGTGATAGTTTTAACTTTGTGATAAAGTAAAATGTTTAAAAACGAGTAATGAGGATGAAGATACTAAAAGTGAAGAAGAGGAAAATCACAATCATTTAACTACAAAAATGAACATGATTTACATAAGGCACTCCTAGAAGTTTAACCATCATGGACAGGGTACGTCGAAGTAACTATTCGTTGTGAAATATACAGTTTGAACTCATACTAATAAAATCATCACATTGTGGCTTACAGGGTATACGCAACTCGGTTACACTGAGTAGAGAAGACTTTTTGATGGATTGTACATACTGAGCCCTGAAACAAGACACAAGTCATATGGCAATGAGAAAGTTGCGATAAAGAAAATACATAATACTTTTGATAATTGTATTGATGTCATGATAACTTTACACAAACTTAAGCTTCTTACGCCATCTTAAACATGAAAATGTTATTGCTTTTAAATATGTAATGGTATATGTTCATAGATAAGTTTCAAGGATGTTTATTTGGTTATGAGCATATGGATACTGATTTGCATCATATTATCAAGTCGTTTCAAGCACTTACAAATTCATAACGTTCATTTAAGTTTTAATCATATACTATGTTGTTTAAAAAAACTTTGTATATTTTAATTGTTCTATAAATCTTGATGTTCATTTATTTTCACCCTTCTTACGCTACTAATAGCTTTGTATACATATATCTTACTATTCAAAAGTAATACACTCAAAGAATAATCACAGTCATGCCGCCATTGGTGGCTTAAAACTAGTATATATATATATATATATATATATATATATATATATATATATATATATATATATAGGGTAGGGTTCTTTTCGGAACTGAGAAAGGTCGAAGCTGCGGAGAATCGGCGTCAATACGTCAAATTTTTTTGAATAATTATTTTTATTATTTATTATTTAATTCAAAAGGGTATAAGAGTAAAATTACATTTTTTATTTTCTTTTGAATTTTTTAATAAAAAACGTTTTTTTAATTTCCTAAATTTTAGGATTTTTTTCTTTTTTTTTTTTGAAATAATTTCCTTTTCTAACATGCATGATTTCAAAAGGTAATGTGCATATGTTTTTTTTTCGTATAACATAAATTTACATATATTTTGTAGTGTTCAATTCTAATGTGCTTTGGTCACAAATATTTACACAAGTACATAGAATGATAAATAGAAATACTTTACATGTACCATATACATTTCAAAAGAAAAACATTATACACATAATATAAAATCATGTTATATCCAATTCAAATAAAAAATTCTAAAAGTAAAGAATAAATGAAAGTTTCCTTGATGTATAGCCGTGTCTACTAATCTTTAACACAATCAGATTTGGTTTTGCCGTATATTCACATGTATTTTCTCTCATTAGAGATTCTCGATTTCTTTGTATGTATATGTGTGTTTCAGTTCATCCATTTGTCCTTATATATACATACTCAAGTTAGTTTATTTGCACTTGTATCTACTGCATGCACTAGTGTCTTTGCCTTTTACTTCTTTATCATAAATGTCTTCTCGCTTGATATTATGTACAAAACACATGTGTTCTCTTCACATCACTCATCATACTCGTACCTGTAACCACAACCAATTAATAAACTTATCATTTAATCATAACAACTAAAGAAATACATATGCACAATGTATTTCTGACTTGTGCATACATAACCATATTTTTGACTTCTTTAATAAATTAGTACAACCTTAAAACACAAAACACAAGTGCACCCTTAAATTATAACTAAACACAAAACATCCTTATATCATACTCCAAAACATTTATGCACTTTCAATACATTTAAACTCCAAAACAGTAAAATACATATGCATAGACGGCATCAAATTTACATAAAAACTATAAAAACACATATGCACTCTCAATAACATATATACACATTTTTTTTTTATTAATTTCGTATCAAGCCATGAAACATATATACATCTCAAGAATTATACTCTTTTGTATAAAACAAAATATCAACAAGATTTTATTCCAAGCAAAAACTACAACAAAACTAAATTTATAAAGAGAGTACTTCCACATGACATAATTAAAATATACGTATACAATTCGCAAATCGTAGACACCTTTTATCTCAAAGAGTCAACGTAAACAACAACACGAAAAAATGAACATGATATGGTTAATCGAAATCACATATCCAATATAAAACTAATAGAAATTCATAATAATAAAATGTTTTTACACATGAAACATATTTTTTTAATCACCATGGAGTATCCGCGGCAATCAAATACGATTGGTGATGAAAATATCTAAATCAATAATAGAAAAATAATCAAACTTTAAAACTAAATAAAAAATAGATGTATGTCAATTAAATCCAATCCCTTTTTAAATAATCGCCATGGATCCATCTAGAATTCTATATATATATTAATCTCGGGCGTCGGTGAGTTTTTTTATACATATAAAGCTGGCCGGTGGTTTATTTAAGTCGTCCGCTTAGTTTTTTAATAGTTGTAGGTGGCGTTTTTTTAATAAACTAGGCCCAGTATTATTATTAGCCCATCAGCCCACGATGTAATCCAACATCCGTTTGCCTATCTCTTAAGAAATTTATATACACTGAATTTCTTATATAATTGATTCATATCCGGAAATACACGTGTTTAGCAGACATGAACCTATCTGAATGAATCATCAGTCGACATACACCATTGATTATGAATTAGAGGTAAGGTTGTCGAGTAATGATAAATTGTTTGTTGTGTATATACACTTTTGCAGAAAGCTGAGTCAAGGGTTTATATAGCTAGAGAACTTGATACGAGAGGTGGTCTTGTGGTAATATTTGGATTTGCATAATTACAAGTATGTGCTTTAATTTTGTGGGTTTGTGTATAATTTTGGAGGAATTTTTTTATTTTGAGTATACCTATTTTTTTTTCCGGATATGTAGGTTACAGTTGTGCGTCCTACTTTGCTGAATATCATCTATGGAGGCTCATGTGTGTGTAAAGCTTAAGGTAAACAAATATTGAAAGCTATACGAGGCTCATGTGGATTATAGCTGATTTGTTTGTTATTTGGTGTTTATGTTCAACCTCAAATATTGAAAGCTATGAGTGAAACTATAAATGATTCACTAAAGAGAAATGGAAATGGTATTTTTTTGGTTTATAAGTCTACACCGAAGAACAACTTTTTGTAGGATAATAATTATTTTTCAAGTGTATATTTTCGTTTAAATCAGTAAGTGATTTAAGTGTGTTACATTGTTTGATACTTTCAAGAACAGTGGAAGGAGAAAGAGTTCAGGGAAAGGTGGGAATATGTTCTGGAAAACTATTGGTTTCGGCTTCAACACTCCTATAGAGGCTATTGAAGGTATACTTTTTTTTACATATTCTTTCTGTTTGTTGAATTAGTTGCTTTATTTACCCTTTTATGGAGTCGCGAATATCAATACTTTGAACATCACTTTGGTCAATCTGGTCACATGTAAACGAGCCTTTTTTTTGTTTTTAAAGATCGTTAGAACATCTCAAAAGTATCATTATTGCTTCTTTATAACAAATAGTAATCCAATGGAGTAAATAAACAATATAGTTATGTGTCATTTGGTTGAAAAAATGTACGGTGATGTGCCTTGCTGCAAGCTGTTCATGCATTTCTTAATTGCTAGATATCTAAACAGTGGGAAAATATTATAACAATCTATATGTTATGCCGTCTGCATCTGTTTCTTTTAAATCAAGATGGGATGATGTAGTTTGTGCACAAACTCAAACCAGAGTCTTTGTTTAATACAGTAATATTGTTTCATGTTGAATTAATATAAGTGGTAAGATGGGCAAGTTAGGTAGCGGGTCAAAAGGGATCGATATAAAATCTTCGCTTTGGTTCGTGTTGTTGAAGACTGCCACCCTTACTTTAAGCTTAAAGAAAAAGATGTCTATGGACTGTACAGGATATATAGCTTTTGCATTAGGACTTGGAAAAGCTGGAAGTGAGCTACTAATTTAAAGAACGTTGGAGTGAAATTATGGAACTCATTAGTACTTCTGTTAATCCATTCAAGAAACATTCCTGTTTGATCATGTAATGGTGTTTCGTTAGGTGGTATTAGGTAAGCCATTATCTTCATATAAAGACCCGTTTTATGTTTTAGTATCGATTACATTAGTGGTTATTTAGACCATCTAATGCAAAAAACCCCAATCCTTTTTCTTTTTTTTTTTGCTGGCAGTGAGGTTAACAATGAATTTTAACAGTGTTTGTAATAATATTTTTTTTGGTGTGGGCAACGCTTATTATCTCTCATTTAGTTGTACACGACATCCATAAATTTTTAACTTATGCAAGAACTTCTGTTCTAGATATATAGTAATAGTAATAGTGAAAGTGAAACTCAAATACCAAACATAATAGCATTGTCATTAGTTATGAATAGAGTTCGTGCTATTTAACTTATACCGTAATACAAAAAAATGGTGTTTCAGGTCCTAGAGATAAGCCACCGGGTGAAAGTGAAGATGAGAAGCGACACACAATGGTGCATGCTATTGCCATGAGGCTGCTCTATAAGAAGCTGCTCATTCAGGTAACATATATTGTTTTATATCAGGTAATATTTTTGATGTGATGGGATCGATATGGGTAAACTGATGTCATGGGATTGATATGGGTTTCTGATTATTTGTTAATATTTTTGCTTTGTCAGAATGTCGGTATTTTAGATTTTCATCAACCTTTTATGAGCTAATGATTTGCG
The DNA here is from genome assembly GCA_022545495.1 of Chrysanthemum lavandulifolium. NCBI lineage: Eukaryota > Viridiplantae > Streptophyta > Magnoliopsida > Asterales > Asteraceae > Chrysanthemum > Chrysanthemum lavandulifolium. Next base: position 127,057,288 of record CM040244.1, on the reverse strand, counting down.
TTGGTGGTGCAAAACAGAATGCCACCCGGCAGTGAATTCGTTAGAGTGGACTGGAGGCAACAATGAAATATATGGCAGGTGATTGAGTAGCATTTGGTGAAAATGAATTTTGTCTGTACTAGAAGCTGAGGCAGCGAGGTTACGGTCGCATCCTTAACAGGAGGCACCAAAGGTCTTAAACGAGTTTGTTTCACGTATGCATTTTTTTCTCTAACGGACCAAAATATAACATGACAAATAGGTAAAGAAAGGGTTATCTGATTACGACAACTTCAAATACTATAGTCGCATACAAATGCTACATTGAATAGCTCAAAGCCAAACACCACCTCTGAGATCTGGTAAGTGATTATTCGAATGACTATTACATCAGATGCTTTGATAAGTCTATTGGTAATCAAGGTTTACTTTTTTATCGTATGGAAATTGTAATTGTCAGAAGGGCATATTGTCACTGATGTGCCCATCGGCATTACATCGCCGAAACTTCAACTGAAATGATTGCTAAAGTAAACAATCAGCGACCAGCCATGCTGATAAAAATGCAAAATTAATGATATATTTATGTTCCTCAATAGTAGTTTATTACTAATTAGAAGTGCTTATTCTGGTCAGAAATGCTTACTTCGTTCGCATCCCGTAATTTCAACTTCCTTTTTGCAGGGAAGTCAATCTAACTGCAGAAACATAGTCATCAATGATACAACAAACTCAAACCATGAAGGAAAAAAAGAAGCTTGCAAATGATCTGAGTTTTCGTAGCTCAAAAAACAATGTTCAAGAAGTAGATCAACTATGTTTGCACTTTGATTATATGCAGGTTATAAGTTAGTTTTTGTCGGCTTTTCTGCTTACACACGACATATGGACTTATGCAAAATACTGTAAAAATTTATGACTTCAAAACCGCACATTTTGACTTAAAAACCCCGCCGCAACGCGGCGGGTACCTTCCACCTCGTTCTTTATATATTACCAAAGAGAAATTAATAAAATATCCAAACAAAGAATAGTCAAACCTTAATATTGCCAAAAATATTATACTGGATGAGCCAATCGAATATATGAAAAAGTATGTGGAGGATGACGGACGACGGCGGCGATTATTTGAGAGAGATGACAAAGAGTTTTTTTTTAGATCTAGTAAACTGTAGATTTTCCTATTTACTTGGGACAGTTTTTGAATGCAATGACACAAAATTCCAATAATACCCTTCTATCATTTATTAATTAGTATTTGATCTTTCAGTTTATTACGTTTGTGCCACAAGTCATTTTATCCATTGATCATTTTAATTAACGGTTCAGATCGGTTACCATGAGTTCTCGGCCTTTTCTTGGTTCGAAAATAACCTATATATATATATATATATATATATATATATATATATATATATATATATATATATATATATATATATATATATATATATATATAGGAGGTTATTGTAAGATAGCGAGGTTAAAATAAGAAGTGTAGGAAGTAATCTTAACCGTTAGATGTATCAAAGATGATCTAATTAAATTAATATGAAATGAATGGCATAGTGGTAATTAATTTGAAGTTGATGGCTAGAGATAACCTAAATTCAAAAATCACGTGCCTCTTGCATACATTACTATATATACTAAAGCAGCCGAAAAGTAATGCCTCTGATTGGTTACTCAAAAAATATTATTCTATCAGGGGATAGACATATTTTATTATTTATCTCGAGCAAAGTTGTTTTGGTATGCAAGACAATTTACAATAAAAAATACATGGGACAATAAAGAAAGTGATAAAAAGAAATGAAATTTCAAAAAACACCATGAACTTCTGACTATTAACGACTTTTTTATACAACAAACTTTATTTATCAATTATCTAATAGATATATTTAAATTTTTTGAAAAAAAAAATACTGACAAAAAGATCTTTCGATAATGAACAAAATGTTTTAATATTGATATCTTTTGGCATAATCTGATTTTATAAAATTGTTGAAGTTTAATATATATATAGTTTTTAAATATGAAACTTTCAAAATAGGCTGCTTACCTATCAAAACTTTCAAAAGTTTTCTAAAGTTTTTAAAACTACAGGCCAAATACGTACAAATATTTATAAAGTTTATATATAATTCTTTTTATATATATACAAAGTTTATTTATCGAATATCGACAAATATCTGGCTATTTTATTAACAAAAATATACTGACCGGAAAGGCGGCTGCGTTACAAATAAAACGTCTGATATTGATATAATTTTGACGTATGCGATTTTATAAAAATGTTTAAGTTTAGCATATATTCTTTTAGAAAAAATTATTCTTCTTTCCATTTCAAAGACTTCAGACAAAAGATGGTGACCAACAACAAGAAATTAGCGAACGAAACATTTAAAAAATGTCGAGCACCTTGGCAGAATGTGACGGGTTCCTCTCCTCATGTCTGACGTTTGAAGACTAGAAATATAAACTTTGTAAAAAAATGACTACCAAAAATCCGCTGCTACGCAACGGGCACAACATTCTTGTTTTGTTACTATGTCTTTAATAAACAACTATAAAAAATCATTTCATTAAAACCTGATTCAATTATTTTTATATTCAAATGAGTGTATTTGATCTTCCTTGATGTTGCAGAACTTTGGTGCGCAATTTCTATGATACGAGAAAGCGAATGTACATGATACAAAAATATTAAAACATTGATACACATATTATTATAGTCATTCAATTTGTATACTACAAACATATTTAATGTTGTACGAATGGAGATCATCAATAAAAATGATCCACGTATAATAAATTTCACACCTTCATAACATTTGATACATGAACACACTAACTTTCAGGCAGTGGCGGGCGGCGGCCTGAATTACTTTGCCAGATTCCGGTAACGTTGGCCGTTATCAACTTGCTACGAACTTGATAGACGCCACCAGTGATAAACTTGCTACGAACTCGATACACGTCCAATCGTTTAACGTTGGTACAATCTTGATACACATACAGATGATATTGATACATAACAAAACGCCAAATATAATAAAAGGGATATCGATACACGTAAGATGCTATTAATACACTGCCAGAAACAAGATAATCACATCGCCGTAAAAAATGGACCGGTTGTTGTCGTCTTGTCGCTTATAAATCCGATGACGGCGGTGGTTGATGATTGTAACGAAGTCTAGAAAGGATGTGATAACAACGTTGTCCATATGGTAATGGTTGTGATAAACGACAACAATAATCTATGGTTGGCAATGGCCATGGCTGAAGTAAGGTTTGGACGGGAAGGAGAAAAAGATTCGGAACATCTGTTAGATGAATGAGATGAAAGAGATGGAGCGTTTAACAGGGTAAGGTTAAATTTCTACATTGCCCTTTTAATTAATTATGTGATTTTACCTCAAAGAAATATAAGAATTTCCAATTGTCAAAATTTTAGTGGCTTCTTACACTATCTTATTTTAATAACTAAGCTTATATGAACCTCATTTTATATATATATATATATATATATATATATATATATATATATATATATATATATATATATATATATAACTCTATATAGGGAAGGGATTGATAAGAAGAATAATTAAAATGAGAAGGGTAAAGTAATTCTAAGCACACCTTTTAATATGGGAGGAAAATTTGAATGAAGATACATCCATTTTGTAGGTGCATAGAATGAGTGGTTGTAGTTCTTACTATCATTCTTATTTTTATTATTCTTCTTATTTGATCCTAACTCTATATATATATATATATATATATATATATATATATATATATATATATATATATATATATATATATATATATATATATATATATATATATATATATAGGAAGGATTCTTTTCAGAGCAATAAAAAGGTCGAGAAGCTGCGAAACCACCATCAACCGTCGATTTTTTGGATATTAATTATTATTACTTAATTTAAAAGGGTATAATAGTAAAAGTACATTTTATTTTCTTTTTAATTTTTGTTAATAAAAACGTTTTTTCCTATATTTAGGATTTTTTTTTTTTTTTTTTTGAATAATATTTTTCTTGACATGCGTGTTTAGTGAGGTGCACATGTGTTTTTAGATAATCTAAATTTACGTGTGTTTGTAGTGTTCAATTTACATGTATTTTGTAAGGTGCATATATGTTTTGTAGACAATATAAATTTACGTGTGTTTGTAGACGTGGAATGGAAAACAAATGTATTTTACATGTATTGTCAATTTAGAACAAAACATTAGATACAAAATTTAAAATCATGTGATATACTATTCTAAGTACAAATTTCTAAAAGCAAAAAATATGTTGCCGCATACGCATACGTATTTTCCTCCTTGGACACTTTGGATTTCTTTATGCGATATGTACTAGTATTCTGCATACGACATGTCTTTACTCCTTGAATCTTTAGGATAAATACCTTGTCGCTAGATAATATGTACAAAACACGTATACGACTCTTCATATTCTTCATCATACTTCGTCATATGTACAATCAATTAATAAACTAATTATTTAATCATAAAATTAACAAAACACATATGCACAATGATATTTCTTGTGCAAGCGAGACCATATTCTTGAATTCTTTGAGAAATTAGTACAACCTTAAAACACAAGTGCACCCTTAAATCATAACTAAACACAAAATATCCTTATATTAGAACTAAAAACATATATGCACTTTCAATATGTTTAAACTCCAATATGAAAAAAAAAAAAAAAAAAAAAAAAAAAATTGCACATAAGGTATTAAATTCACCAAAAATGTAAAAATACATATGCGCTCTCAATAATACATATGCACCAAGGCATCAAATTCATCAAAAACTTTAATAACACATATGCACACATTACTTAGGCAAGCAATTAGAAAAAAAAGTAACAATTAGACTAATAAAAAGACTATAAGAACATGTACGGTGGTCAAATTAGAAAAAAAAAAATTAACAATTAGACTAATAAATACTTATTATAATCCATTGGCAAATAAAGTTCCATGCATTTCATTCGCCAAGAAACAAAAAATAAAATAAAAAAGAGGTATTAATACTTTTTGTATGGTAACAGGTTTAACGAACAAGTTTCATCCCATGTTTTAAAATTTTGGTTTTGATTCATTCATTTTTTTCATTACCCCATACTTATGCACCATGTTTATAACCTTAACGACACTCTTTTAAGTGATTTTGTGCCGCCACATGACGTAGATTTATTTTATCTTAGTCTATAGTAATATTGACACAATAGAAAAATATGAGCATTGATATAACCTGTAGTTCAGTGGTGACAGGATACTCATTCAGTGATAAGCTTATCGTACTCGGGCTCCATCCATGTGGTCGCAAATGATGCAAACTTCAATCTCGGGTTACTATCGGGCATCGACTCGTCACTGATTATTTGATATGCCGCGTCCTTTGGTATAGGTTGGTCGGGCATCTTAAAGCTGTGGTTATATCAACCTAAGCTTACACATGAAAATTTCCAAATAGAGAACAACAAGATTTCGGGCTCTTCCATTATTCTCAAACAAAATATTTCAAGACTTTTAAGAACCCAACATTGATTTATATTTATAACAACAATAAACAAGAACACATAGAACAAATTCAAAACATAAATATTTTGATTTTATTCAAGTTTTGAACAATATTATAAAAAGATCTACCGATACCCATCATCGATTTTTCGAAATAAACAAATATTCAAACTCAGATTCTTAGTTTTGACATGATTCGAAATAAACATACCCTTCGATCTTTATTAAGACCTTGTGTTCGACGAATAGAAACCACACAAGATAGATCATCTTCGTCTTCTTTTTCCAGTGACATGATGTTAAAAACATGATAGAGAGGCCATGGTGATCTTAATATTTCTGGCGACTAAGAGTTGAGAGACGTGGTTTTGTGGTGGCGATATATAAGAGAGTATACAGAGAATACACTCTAGTTTTAGGTTTCTGAATTGTATTCTTAGGTTTATGTGTAACCACCACCAGATCCTAAAAATTAGGATGGTTTTTTTGGATTTGGTCAATACTAAAAGATTAATTTCGGGTGATAATTTTTTCTAAATGCGAATTTCCATCATTGCCCCTCATCAAATTACAATATATCACAAGAAGTTAAAATTAATTACAAGCATGCCACTTTTAGTTTCATCCATTGATTGGTTTGATCGATAATTCAGAATCGATTCCATGATTCTCGGCCTTTTCTTGGTTACGAAAATAACCCCACTATATATATATATATATATATATATATATATATATATATATATATATATATATATATATATCAGTTCGTCACATGCACTTCAATTTTCGGGTAAAAGCATAATTTGTCATTGAAACCGTGATGTGACCGAGCTAATCAAATGAAATACACTAGCCACTCGATACATTTAACCAAAGAAATTAAAAAGATGAAAAACACTTCAATTAACTTACAAATTGGTGTGATTTCTCGATCAACCACTCTTGTTATTTAGAGGAAGTGACGAATCCCGTATCAAACACGGTCGAAGAAGAAGTCATTCAAGAGAATTTTTGGTTCATGCATGTACTTTTGGTTAACTTGTCAACAGCCATCATTCTGTCCAAATTAAATTTAATGCTTTGAACTAGTCAAGATACAAGAAATAGTTAGTGGTGAGTGTGAATACTTTATTGTATTCTACAATAACATGTCACAAGTTTCAAAACTGATATAATTTTATAAATTTAGGGGGATTAGTTTATCATGATCCATACAAACAAATTATGTTTAAAAGCCATAATGTTAGTTGAAGAATTATCATGAGAGTGAAAAGTTGCCAAATACTTGGTCAAAAAAATGAAACATCGTATGACTATAAATACATCATGTTTCATATATCAATTCTTATCCCAATTCTATCACATTAACAAACCATGAATCACTTTCTAGTCGTAACAATTCTTTTTCTTGTAGCAACCGTCTCAGCTCAAGACTGCGGGAGACAAGGTGGTAACAAACCATGTTCGAACGGAAATTGTTGTAGCCAATATGGCTTTTGTGGAAACACTCCCGCTCACTGTTCTCCTGCAAATAATTGTCAGAGTCAGTGTAGCGGGAGTAGTGGTACCGGTGCTGGTGTTGCTTCCATTGTTACTTCATCCGTGTTTGATCAAATGCTCAAGTATCGAAACGACCCAAGATGTCATGCAAACGGATTTTACACTTACAGTGCTTTTATTAATGCTGCAAGTGCTTATAACGGATTTGGCACAACTGGAAGTGTTGATGACCGAAAAAGAGAGCTCGCGGCTTTCTTTGCTCAAACTTCCCATGAAACGACAGGTATTCATTTGTATTTATTCATATTTAATTTAATGGCGGGAATTGCATAAAACATGTTCATGTCAACGTGACAACGTGTACGTACGTGGAACATATTGTTGACATAGTATATAAGTTATTTAACTATCAATTTGCATGGTTAGGTGGGTGGTCAACTGCACCGGATGGTAAATTTGCATGGGGATATTGCTTCGTTAGAGAACAAAGTCCAACAAGTAGATATTGTGACTCTAAAGACTGGCCGTGTCCCCAAAGCTACTTTGGAAGAGGACCTATCCAACTCTCTCAGTAAGTTCCTGCCTTTTTTAATTGTTTTACGATTGTAGCTCTAAGGAAATTCATTCATAATGACGAACCTGTGATCCAAAGGGTTGCACAACAAGTTATAATGCGCCGTGTATTGTTTTGCAGGTTATATAGATAAGATCATATTCAGCACATTTTCTAAAAATTTAGTAGTTCTAATATACGTTTTTATATGATAAAGGACATTACGTACTTTCTGTTTGAGTGCACCTTGGTGACTTTTAGCCACACTTTTAGCTAAACTTAGTATTACCAGCAAATAAATCTATCAAACTTAAAGTAAATAAGTTGAACTTGCAGACATTCCCACTTTGTTAGCATCGAGATATATTTAGTATTATATATTTATATGACATTAACCAGCACGGCCTTAGCAGTCGTGGATATGACGCCCAGAATTAAGAAGACCAATAAGAATTAAAAAAAATATGTATACACTTATATATACTCCTTAATCTTTATCAGATTCTAATACTGATGTAACATTTGAATAATAAACAGCAACTACAACTATGGACTCTTTGGAAGGACAATTAATAGGGATTTAATCAACAATCCTGATCTCCTAGCCACCGACGCAACAATATCATTTCGGTCAGCCATATGGTTCTGGATGACTCCACAAAGTAACAAGCCATCAAGTCATGACGTGATTACTGGAAGATGGAGTCCATCAGCTGCAGACAGGTCAGCTGGTAGGGTTTCGGGTTATGGAGTTATCACAAACATCATCAATGGTGGTTTGGAATGTGGGAAAGGCCAAAACGATAAGGTAGAGGATAGAATTGGATTTTACAGAAGGTATTGCAGCATTTTAGGAGTTAGTCCTGGGAACAATCTTGATTGCTATAATCAAAGGCCTTTCGCTTAAAATTCACTCCCTAATGGTCTTGTTAGTACTTACAATAAAGAACAAAGTATGGTTTACATGCTTTAGTTATTAATAAATAAGAATAACTTGTTGTCAAAGCTAATATAAGCTCTGAATATATTGATTGAAAGCAATCTAGTTGAAAGTTGAATATGGAATGTGGAGTAACAATGGTTATAGTGATCTCATATCATAATTCAATTAGACTACCAACATTTCAAAGTCTAATTAACACACTACAAGATAAATTTGGAAGGAAAGGTAAGCCTCCATTCACCTTGAGACATCAGATGTTCTGTGAACTTTCTCTCTCTCTCTTCACTCCACCTCTCACTCACTTTTTGTAGACAAGGTTACATTGACTATCTTTATCAACAACTCATCACAACCAAATCTCTTAATAAAATATTATTTTCTCTTTCCTCCACCTACACAACCAATACATACAATAATCTATTTTTTTTACCATTTATCAACAACTCAACCTAACATATAATATTATTTTTATATTCAATTTAATTACTTAAAGTTTTTATAAAATATAGATTTAATAAAATATTTACTTTATAAGTATATATCTAAAACAGAAACGGTTTGATTAATAAAAAATCACTTTATATTTTTAGGTTTTAATTCAAATAAAATACGCTTTTCATTAGAAAATGAAATTACAAAACATGAAGAAATTAAAATTACAAATTTTAGAGATACAAATGACATAATTAATTATCATCGCCAAATTTTTGCCATATATGCTCAATCAAGTCATTTTTAGAGATGAATGAGCCTCTTTGTTCTTGTGATTGTTCTCTATTTCATATAACTTCTCAAACCGCAATTGTTCAAGAGAGTACTCAACAATATCATTACCATTTGTATGCGCGTCGTTCAAAAATTCGGATGGATCAAAATTTTGGTAAGTTTCTCATTCATCTTCAACTATCATATTGTGCATAATAATGCAAGCATTCATAATTTGTCTCATTTGTTCGTAGTCCCAAATAAGACATGGACGTCGAAGGAAAGCGAAACGAGCTTGTAGAACTCCAAATGCCCGTTCCACATCTTTTCGAACGGCCTCTTGATGTTGAGCGAACAACCTATGCTTTCTAATTTGTGGAGAAGTTATAGATTTTACAAATGCAGCCCATGAAGGATATATGCCATCAGTAAGATAATATGCCATATTTTTTTGCTTACCATTCACAACATAACTCACTTTTGGTGCTCGACCTTCAAACACATCACTAAAAACAGGAGACCGATGGAGAACATTAATATCATTGCACGAACCTGGTGTTCCAAAGAAAGCGTGCCATATCCATAAGTCATATGATGCAACAGCTTCCAAAATGATGGTTGGCTTTCCACTTCTTCCTGCGTATTGTCCAGCCCATCCTGTAGGACAATTTTTCCACTCCCAATGCATACAGTCAATGCTACCTATCATACCTGGGAACCCACGTTGTTCCCCGACATAGAGTAGCCTCACTAAATCATCTTCATTTGGCCTTCGAAGATACTCGTCACCAAAGCAAGAAATGACACCTGTCATAAACAACATGAGACTTTCTTGTCACAGACCACTCATCCTCAAGTATTCATCTACGGCATCATCACGATATCCCATAAGCCAACACCGCATAGCTCATGTACATTTCGCAATGATGAAAGACTTGGTCTACCCGTGGCATCGTGTCTTTGTTGGAAATATCGATCATTAGCGAGAATGACATCAACAATACATAAAAACAAGTGTTTATGCATGCGAAATCTGCGTCGAAATATAACTTCATCAAAGGTTGGGTTGTCCACAAAATAGTACGCCATTAAAAGTGCCTCACCTCGCTCACGTTCCTATCACGATACACTCGTCTTGCTCTCGAAGGTTGGTCTTGTATGACTAAATTAAGATAGTTGATAATAACATCTTCAAGTATGCGATCAGTGCGTTGATTATATTGAACAACACGTGATTCCCATTCATGATACTCGATTGAGTTGGATGAGATCGAACTTGAATCAGAATTGGATGATAAGTCTTCAGAATCAGAATCAGATGACATATTTGTTAAGAGAACTTGAAATAGAAAATATTAATAGAACAAATAGAAATTGAATGGATGAGAGACTTTTATGAATTGAATTGTCACATGATATTGTTTCAGTTTTAATGATTAATGCTCTGCCTTCTAAGCTTACACATTTATTAATTGAATTGTCCCAATCACATTTATGATACAAAACACATTTATTATTGAATTGTCCCAATCACATTTATGATACAAAACACATTTATTATTGAATTGTCCCAATCACATTTATGATACAGCCAAGGCATATGAAGATAACTCAAAACATCACTTTCCATACAACATTTCATACAAATTATGCTTCATGTCTTCTTCTTCTGGTGACAAGTGATCTCTTGCTAGCAAAGAATTCAAATGCAAAAGATACATCTTTTTAGTCTTTCTTTCTTCTTTTTTGAGTTCTCTTTCTTCCCGTTTAAGCTCCCTTTCTTCCCGTTTAAGCTCCCTTTCTTCTCTTTTCTTATCTACCTCTAGCCTTTTATTCATTACTTCAATTTCACTTTCCCTAGTGATCCTCATTGCACGCAATTCTTCAACAAATTCGTTATTAGGGAATGAAAAAGATTGTGATGCCTTACCTTTTCCTTTCTTTTAGCGCGTCTCTACCAATAGGTCGTTGAATAGTTGAACCCCACTATTTGGTGTTTCTTGGTTGGAGTGAACAACATACTCTCCTTCTTCATTAGTTCTCGATCTTTCGCATCGCCACCACTTTCTTCATTAGGTTCTTCATCCATAGGATGTGAACGTGTATTGCCACGATCTATGTTTAACATCCACTTGGGATTTTACACATAACCCGTTAAATACTGATCAAGTCTAAAACTTACTACCATCCGCCTCATAAATTCTATGCGCATCAAGTTCGACATCTTTCAAATTCATTCCACTTGTTTTTCGGCTATACGCTGCCCTATAAGCAGCGACCCACTTGCTTCCATTTTCACTAAGTCGTTTAAAATGACCTTTCATTTGATTTTCATTCCGAGGGCCGATATCTTTTGGGTTTTCAGATCTCGTCTACTCATACATTTGACAAATTCTTGCCCACATCGAACTTTTTCTTTGATTGTTTCCACGGGTTGAATCACTACTAACATGACACCATCTCGCCATCGAGCTATATCTTCTTTGGTTTCCATTTTGCAATTTTTTCGGTACTTTTACTTGGTTTTTGAGAATCTTGAAACAAATTTCTAGAAATACTTTGTGAAGTTTCATGATTGGGTATACTTGGCATTTGATTTAGATTTGGAGACTGAGAGTTTAAAAGACTTTGATATTCTCCATAATATTGGGTGTTTGGGAAGTAATTTGGATAATTATGATCCATAGGAGAAATACTAGATGTAAAAAAAGTTAAGAAACCAAAAATGAGAATTGAGAAAGTGTATGAAAATATGTTGATATTGGACTATATTTATAGAGAATTGAAAACTAAAATTATTGATATAATTTTTATTTAAGAAAAACATTTATATTGTATAACAATACAAAGTAATAATAATAATGGTATAAATAAAAAAAGTTAAAAAAAAAATATCAAATATCCATTGAAAATGTGACATGTGGCTAGAAATGGGTTGGCAACCCAAGGTTGTAGAACGACTAGATCAAAAGATGGAGTGTCTTCACTTTGTTTCTTGTTTGTTTAATATTACTAAAAGGTAAAATATGACCCCACCAACCGGGTTGCCAACTTCCAAAGAATAAAGATAGTCTTACTATCACCTTTCATTAAAATACCAACTTTATTAAAATGTACTCGATTGGTGCAAAACCGACAAGTTTTCTCACATGTCGCCACTCATGAATGGTCAACCGTAAGAAACTTAAAAGCAGTTTAAGCACAAATGCAATGAAGATCGAGGAGAGTATAGTGTTTCCCAAGTCGTTAAGTCCCAACGAGTCATGCGAGAATAGTCAAACGATATAGTGATAGAGAGGATTTGAGCGGAAAGAAGTTGTGAATGATTATAACTACGGAAAAAGTACATAAACTACAAGGGCTTAAATGCAAATTAAAGGAAATTAAAAGATAAAAATATTAAATAAACGCTATCACTATTTGCAAAATGATGTTTTTGATTTTTATGTTTTATAAAACTTGAATTTAAAACTACGTTACGTCTGAGAAAATGTGAACCAAGCGATATAAATCCTAAAAATATGAAAATGACATTTTTACAATCCTAAAGTTAAAAGAAAATTATTAGAAAAATAAAATTATTTTTATAACTATTTATCTAATTATTATTAATTAAAAACTAATTTTAACTATTTAATAATAACCTAAAACACAAGAAAATATGAAATAAAGCTAGAAAAATAAAATTATGATTTGGAAAAATCTAAAATAACAAAATAGAATTTTCAAAACTAATTTTATATTTTTCTGATTATTTTTGGATTTTTTATGAATTAAAAATTATTTAAAACTACTTAAATTGTTTAAAAATACAAATTTAACTAAGAAAAATCTAGAAAAATATTTTTTTGACTTTTTATATTTATCTAAACCTAAGAAAAATGAAAAATTATTTTTTTGAAACTTTTCTGAATTAATTGTATTAAATGCTAATTAAAAATGCTTAAAAACTATTTTAAATTAAGAAAAATAGCAAACTGACTTGGAAAAATCTGAAAAATTCAAGAAAAGCCTAAAATAATATTGTGAATCTAGGAAAAATAGAAAAACAATGGGTTGTGTGTGGGATTATGCAACTGCAAAGCAAGTGCTTATAGAATAAGCACTTGCAATAAGCCAAAAGCTACCAAATGGGCATCACACTGAAACAGAAGCTACACTAAGCTATAACTACCCAAAAGGAACCAATTATAACTATTCTAAACATCTGAATTGCAAGTTACAAAGATTATGATGATTTGAGTAATGTGCTAAAATCAGTTTCTACCCACCTATTTGCAGCCTAAGAATAAGCCACTTAATAAGCTAGAAATCAAAAACCAAATTTTGGATCCTACTCTAGACCTGGCTAGCTACTACTAAACCAAATACCAGACCATGATGAGCCAAAGTGAGCTCTGTGCAAGCTCTGCATACACTGTCTGAGACTCGTGATTAATCGAGTCGATTGCACGAGGCATTTATACCCATTTTGTCAAGCATGTTTGAAGCTTATAAAAAATTCACAAAATTATACAAAAATCCTAATAAGAAACTAGACCTGTTGAACTTATAAAACCCAAAGTTTCAATGGAATTGACCCATAAATGAACTCATGAAAAATCCCTCTAGTTAGGCACAAAACTGATTTTTCAATATTGACTTTTTAGACAGAATTGAGAAATTGACTTTTTTGAGATTTGGATCAAATTTGTGGACTGTAAATGATATTAAATGATGAAATAGAACTAATGCAATCTAACTCTATGTAATTTAAACACAAAATGAGCTTTTGCTTTTATAAAATCTCATCAGTTAAGCTGATTAAGACAGTTAGATGTTATGTTGACTTTGGTGGGTTGCAGACACAATTAACTGACTCAAATGAGTCAAATAGGACTACACAAACATAAAACAACAATATTCTACCACTGAGCAGACCTCTAATACAGATTAAGCACCAAATCCAAACACTACTTTAACAATTTGATTTGAACTCTAAATTAGCTAAACACTGATCCAACTTGTGCAGACAATCAAAATGAGTTTAAATGACTTAAATACAGCTAATTAAACATGTTTAAGCTGTCTATAACTACAAATACAAGTACACACACAATCTGCAAAATGAAGTGGAAATGAAAAGGAGATATCTACTCACAGGTGTCCAGCTAGTTTGCAGGCTAAAACCAGAACCCACACTATGCTAAACTAGTCTATTCCAACCCAAAATAAGCTCTGCAATAACCATCATCCATTTCCAAGACCTGCTTGACCAAATTTCCTTCTCAGTTGACTTTCATTGACCAAAAATCAAATATGCTTGAAACTGTTTTAAAAGCTTATCAAAAGCTAAAATAAGCTTGAATAACATGTTTGACCTTAAAAATAAGCTGATAAAAGCTTGGGTATAGAAATTTGAAACTGAGATTGAAACAGTTAACCTTAAAACATGAACTTATACAAAACCTTGATATTGATGCTCAAAAGTGGATTACTATGATAAAGTGACTAGAGTTTATTACATTAAAGCTTAAAATTACATTTTTAAACACTAATTAAGATAACTTAAAAAGAAACGACATACAAAGAAAAATAAAAACTAACTACTTCCTTCTCTCTTCTCCTCTTTCTTCTTTTTATATGCAAAAGGCTTCCACGTGTCCTTCTGAGCACATCCCACCACTTTTGAGAGCCAATGGATGAGTAGAGTGTGTTTTGGCCGTTTGATTAGTTTTGGCGGGAAAAGGGTAATTTGACCTCTGGCTCTGAATTTGCAGGTAGGGGGGGTGAATAGGTGTGATGATGAGGGGTGGAGTTTGAGGAGATAAGGTGAGGTGGGAGGTGATGGAAGAGGTGTGTTGCGAGGATTCATCAAGTGGAGAAGAAAGTAGACAAGTGGGGAGGAAAAGTGTTTGTGTTTGTTGGATTTGACTAAGGGTCCAAAAGGAAAGTGAGGGGTCAAAAGGAATAAGGCGGTCAATTTGGATTTTGACAAGGCTTAGTTTAGTATAACACAAGGGCCATTTTGTAATTCTCGCCAAACTAGAGGGACTAAACACTGTAATTTTCCAAAGTTGTTTCAAGGGACCAAAATTGATAAGTTTCAATAGTACAAGGACTATTGTTGACATTTCAAACTTCGTGGACCAAACTTGACATTTTGAAAGTTGAGGACCTTTTCTACCATTTAACAAAAGATTTATTCAAGGACCATTTTGACAACTTAGAATATTTCAGGGACCTTGAATAACATTTTTCTTTATTTTGTTTTACCAGGACTGCTTTTGACAACTTTTGAAACTTGGGGGACTAAAAGCGCCAATTATGCAAACTTTATCGCTTTTCACCGATTTTGGTATTTTGCATTTAAAACACATAAAACACTTATTTGTGATACTTTTATCATTTTGATGCATTTACGAGTGTTTTAGATGTTTTGCAGTTAAATGGTACAAAAATGATGAGTATTTAGACACTCATCAATCCCCCCACTAAGATATTGCTAGTCCCTAGCAATGTTTTGAGAAAATTTAATGGATTTTATCTCTTTACCAAAAGCCATTACTCGGACTAGCCAAATGTTTGATTCAAGTAAGAACCTTGGTACACCGATAACCAAATGATTTTGAGCAAATCACCGACTTTCAACGGATTTGATTTGTCTTTACCGAAGCCGTTCGCTCGGACTAGCCAACTCTTAGATAAATTATCAATATTATCTTTGGTGAGCTGATTACCAATTATGGTTTTTCCATCGCCTTTACCACAAGCCATAAACTTCATGGCTAGCCAACTCTTCACTTTTAAGGATATGGTGAGTGAATACCATACAATTTTGGGCAAATTGCAAGTCGTCAACGGATTTGAGATATCTTTACCAAGAGTCGTTTGCTCTGGATTAGCCATCCTTATGTGGGTTAGACATGGTGGACTGATTACCATTTGTTGTGTTTTAGTACATAGTACTTCTACTAAAAAATTTAAAATTTGGCCATTTTGGGGAAAAAGGGACTAAAAGGGTACATTTATGATCAAAATTCGCGAAGTTCCTCCCCACACTTAGAAATGAATATTGTCCTCAATATTCAAAGTACCGTTGTTATGCGAAACTTAGAACGTAAAAGATAACATTACTAGCTAAGTGTGGAAACACAACAATTATTCTCTTTTTAATATTTACAATTTTCATTCATTTTTAGATCTATATACAACATGTGGGCATCTCCCCACACTAGGGTGGTACACACGGTGAAAACCCATGTTTAACTCTTTGTTTTGATTACCGAGTCGCTAGCTTGACTCGACCTCAATTAATTTGTTCATGGGGAAGTAAGGTGGAAGAAACAATCTCCATCGGACTTTCATTCAAGATGTTGGATAAACATTGAAGTACGTGAAAGTTCCACACCGACGAGATATACATAGAACCGGCTCACAAATGGTACATGGAAATGCTGGGGTCAAAGATAATGTCTTCATTCCGAAGGAGTGAAGAGCAGGAGAAGTGATGAGAATATATGAAGAAAAGAAAGAAAATCATGATAAAAATCATGACTAACTCTTCATCCTCAATAGGAGAATTCATAGTTTCATGAATCTCATCGTTAAGCTTGCTTGATCAAGACATATTATGGGTGTGTCTAGATCAGTGGAAGTTATCATACTCGGCGGAGATATGATATGAGTGAGTTCACCGGCGAACTCCTCGTGAAGAGAATCAATCACAAGATGTAAATCGTGAATTCTTGTTCCATCAGACTCATCACTATCCTCAATCGAGTATCAAAGAGTGGATTCTCGAGAAATTAAGGTGAATTCAGGTCGAATTCAAATAGAGGATTGGTGAAAGTAGTTTTGAATGTTTCGAGAACAAAGTGGTTAATATTCTCTATTGAATTTGTTGGGAGAAGTGAGTGAATGATCATTATCGAGGAGACTTTCGGCCTCCCGGATCGACTTTGAAATTAAAAAGACTATCATTACTTTTCGATGAAAGTGGATTGATGTGAGTGAGTTCATCGGTGAACTCCTCAAGATGATGATCGACATCGGGCTGTGGGAGTGATGCCTCAACATACTCGATGCTTCACGATGAGTGTGCAAATACTCATCATTTTTAGTCAATCGAATGCAAAACGTTTAAAATGCTCGAAATGCATCAAAACACCGAAAATATTCCAAAATTGCATTTATATGTTTCGGATGCAAAATGTTCAAAATCGATGAAAATGAGCAAAGTTTGCATAATTGGCGCTTCACCCCCAAGTTTCTAAAATTGTCAAAAATAGTCCATGAGTCAAAATTTCAAAGAAAAATCACCAAAGGTCCTTTTAAATCATAACTTGTCAAAATTAGTCCTTTGGTGAAAAATATCAAAAGTTTGAGAAAATTACAAAAGTGGTCCTTCAAGTTTGAAATTTGGCAAAATTAGTCCTTGGAAAATGGGAAAATTACAAGTTTGGTCCTTGAATTATTGAAACTTGTCATTTTCAGTCCTTGGAACATCTTTTATAAAATGGCAGCAGTAGTCCTTGCATTTTCAGAAATTACAACTAAGGTCCTTGTGATTTAAACCCTTGTCAAACCCATTTTGGACCCCTTTCACACTTGGACCCCCTGTCATTTATCCCATTTGACCCCCCTTTATATTATTAGCCTGGTCAATCCCTGTGGTCAAACCACTTGGTCAAATCCCACAAAACGCGCCAAATAGCTCCTTCTCCCCCAACACTAGCCCTGCAACTCAGCCTCCCCATCCCCCCTCCTCACCTTTTCTCCTCCATGTCCCCCCACCTCCACACAACATCCAAGAGCATTAAATGCACCTCCAACATCCACACTCAATCTCAACTGCTCAAAACATTTTTTTCCCGCCAAAACCAATCAAGGGCCATGATTAACTTCAAGTCATCCAAAGGCTAAAAACAAAGTGGATTTCTTGAGAGAGAAAAAGAAGACATTTGGGTATAAAAAGGAAGAGAGGAGAAGAAAAGGAGTAGTTAGTTATTTTTTTATTTACCTTAATGTCGCTTTTAAATTGAATGTTTTAGTTTTAGTAAAAGAATGTAATTTCGGTTTCATGTATCTCATTTAAGTAAAACCTTCAGTGTAACTTGTTTTGAATAAGTAATTCCAAGTTTTTATCCAATTTCACAATTGTGCATTACTGTTGAATTTTTCCATTTTAAATTCTGAGACAAAAGCTTCAAATAGCTTTACTCTCTGCTCTAAATAGCTTATATAGACTTCTTATAGCTTTGTATAAGCTTAAGTTCAGGTTTCAATCAAGTTTGGATACTAGTCAACAAAAGTCAACTTGGGAGCTAAAACTGGAAAATGGTATCTTGGGTTGTTGCAGTGGCTGGAATAGGGTTGTAATAGACTAGATTAGTGTAGGTTTTGGGTTGGTTTAGCCTGCTCTCGTTGGACCTCTTGTAGTATTTTCTCACTTTTCAATTTTAGCTTTAATTTGCATATTATGCTTGCATATTTAATTGTGGTCACCAATGGGTAAAACCCGCTTAGTTAGTTGTATTTAGGTCATTTGGACTTGGTTTGATCATTAATATCGTTGGATTGGTATTTAGCTCATTTTAACTTTCATATCGATTGTAATAAGGAAGTGTTTGGTTTATAGCCTAAGACCCGCCCTATAGGCTTGTGCAATGGTTCATTTCTCTTGATTCATGTTTGTTTAAGTTTAAGTATGTTCATTTGAGTCATAGTTTGGTGCCTGCTAGTTCATTAGTCAAACTTGCTCATAAATCGCTAATCTCTATCTCGTTATGGATTTGGGTTTGCAACTCATTGATTTGTGTTTAGAAATCATCAACATTGCTTGCAACAAGTTCATTACATCTTATAACATCAACATTAGTCCATAAATTAGCTTCAAAACCCATTTTAGTCAACTTTCCAAGTTTTTCATCAAAAGTCAAAATCCTAAAACCTTTTCGAGCCAACTACAAGGATTTTTCCTTGATTCATTTGTGGATCAAATTCAGTGAGATTTGGTGTTTCAAAACTTCTATTGGTCTAGTTTGTTATTACTATTTTTACTGATTTTTGTCATTTTTCTATAAGCTTCAAACAAGCTCCTCTTTTGGACCTAAATGCCCTGCTCCACTGAAACTCAGTTGACACTGAGTTTCTCGCTTGCGATTGGTGCACAGGCCCATTTGGGCTTGTCCAAGTCTCGAGTTTTGGGTTTTAGTTGGTCACCCAGTTATCTTTAGGTTCCATATATTGTTTTTCAATATTAGCTTATTGTGTGGCTTATGCATAAGCTCAAACATACTACCCTTCAATGCTTTTTAAGCCAAAATCTCAAAACATCAATCTGATCTAGATTGCTTATCAGAGGGTTTAGCTTGTTGAAACTTGTTCCATCTTAGTTCCTTTAGCTTATAGTAGTTCCTGCTTTGGTTTGGTAGCTTTTGGTTTTCATTTTGCTTATCAAGTGCTTATTTCAATAAGCACTTGATTGATCAGTTTCATTTTCTTCCACATAGCACACTGTTTTTCCATTTTTCCTAGCTTCTTTATATCATTTTTGAGTTTCCCTGAATTTTTCAGATTTTTCCTAGCTTGTTTGGTAATTTTCTTAATTTAAATTAGTTTTTAATCCTTTTTAAATAGCTTTTAATACAAATAAATTAGAAAAAGCTTAAAAAAATATGTTTTCTATTTTCGTAGGTTAAGATAAATATAAAAGTGATAAAAAGTATTTTTCCATAATTTTCTTAGTTTAAAAAGTATTTTTTAGTATTTTAATTAGTTTTAAATAGTTTTAAATTAGTAATAAATATATAAAAAGTCTAAAAAATATATTTTCAGTTTTAAAATTAGTTTTATCATATTTTAGATTTTTCTAAATCTTAATTTTATTTTTCTAGTCTTATTTCATATTTTCTTTTATTTTAGAGTATTATTAAATAGTTTAAAATAGTTTTTAATTAATAATAATTAATTAATTAGTCATAAAAATAATTTTCCTTTTTTATAAATTTTCTTTTATCATTAGGTTTGTAAAAATGTATTTTTCATATTTTTAGGATCTATATTGTATAAGTTTCACTTTTTATTTTGAACGTTCATGTATTTTTATTTAAACGTAAGTTTTAGGTTTTAAACGCTCATCACTTTAAATATAGTGATAGCGTTTATTTAATAGATTTTATCTTTTAATTTCTTTTAATTTGCATTTAAGCCGTTTTTATTTGTTGGCTTTTTCCGTAGTTATAATCATATTCCAAATCTCCTTTTCCGTTCAAATCTCGCGATCACTATATCGCCCGATAATCCATTGCATAGCTCATTTGGGACATAACGACCGGAAACACTATACTCCCGGATCTTCATTGCATACGTGCTTAAGCGCTTTAAGTGGTTACGGTCCGCCATTCACAAGTGGCGGGCTTGTGTGATTTAGCTTGATTGTTTGGCACGCATCACTTCCATAAGAAGTACAATCGTCGCTAACATCGAGAAAGTCTCAAATGATCTTTTGAACACTCAAGAGGAAAGAGAATCACACATATGATCGAAGTTCCTCGTGACTCTCTGGATTGGGACAAGGTTCTCAACACTAGACTTTATGAATTCGTCCGATTCCTTTTCGTGAACAAAGGTCAAGATGCTCATCCCCATATTTAGAGAGCGAGTGAGAATATCGGTGTGATAACAACAGATCGAGGGAGTTGAGAAGGACTAGCATACATATGTTTTATACTTTCCATTTGTTCTTCTCGCTAGTAATTCCATCCCCGATTTTTCATGGAAGAAATTTCAACCGATGAACTTGATGAACCTCGTATAAAATTGACGAATATCAAGGGTAACTTCATCATCATCGCCATCGTGAATGAAATGGAATCGAGAGCTAGATTTGGTGCTTTTTCTTTTGCAATAGATTCCTAATAGATTTTTCAAAGGCAATTTGAGAATTTAATTTAGCGACCGCTTCTTCACCTAACAAAACTTCCATGGATTTTTGATTTGGATTATCTTGGAGTGTTTACATTCTTTCAAATCTTTCACTAAATCCAAAAGATCAAGGAGAAGATTTTGAGGAAGTGGCTCAGCCGAGGTGGTGCCCGATTCACTTGGTATCTTGTAGAGGTTGGTCATGATACGAAGAGTCGAATTGTTACAAGGAAATGGATTCCTTGTTTGACAATCGAGCTAAAGTGAGGACCTCCACAATACTCACAACAAGAAAACTGATGTGGCCGCGAGTCATATGTGTTGTAGTCATAATTGTTATCGTGAACCCGCCATAGACAAGCGTGTTTCCCGATTGACAATCGAATCAGAGTGTGAACCACCACAAGACTACAACAAGAAACCGCCGAGTCTCACAACCGGTAGTCGATGGAATAAATCGGTTGTGTGATGGTAGGAATAGGGATCCCGTTATAGATGCATCTGCTTCCCGATTCCACCATGCTACAACCGGGGCAATTGCCACCATTATAAGGACCACCACACCATTGACAACCAAGAGGGTGAGGATGAGACATAGAAAGAATCAAATGGATAGAGGGTAAAGGGATAAAGAATCAAAAGGGTAAGAGGGTTAGGTGAATATTTTGGGTTTTTGATAAACATTTTGTAAAAATAAGAAAGAAAATCTTTTGGGTTTTTGTGTTTGTTGAAAACCGATTTTAAAATGTTTTTGGTTTTTGGATTTTATAAGAAAATATAAACATATAGATGGTATGAACAAGGAGTGAATATTCAAATCACTAATCTGCTAAACGAAGATTATTAGCATCGCTCCCGGCAATGGCGCCAAAATTTGATTGGTGCAAAACCGCAAGTTTTCACACAAGTCGGCCACTGAATGGCCAACCGTAAGAAACTTAAAACAGTTTAAGCACAAATGCAATGAAGATCAGAGAGTATAGTGTTTCCCAAGTCGTTAAGTCCCAACGAAATGCGAGAATAGTAAGTCAGATAGTGATCGAGAGATTTGAACTAAAAGAAGTTGTGAATGATTATAACTACGTAAAAGTACATAAACTACAAGGGCTTAAATGCAAATTAAAGGAAATTAAAAGATAAAAATATTAAATAAACGCTATCACTATTTGCAAAATGATGTTTTTGATTTTATGTTTTTATAAAACTTGAATTTAAAACTACGTTACGCATAAGAGAAAATGTGAAACCAAGCAAGATAAATCCTAAAAATATGAAAATGACACTTTACAATCCTAAAGTTAAAAGAAAATTATTAGAAAAAGAAAATTATTTTATAACTATTTATCTAATTATTATTAATTAAAACTAATTTTAACTATTTAATAATAACCTAAAACACAAGAAAATATGAAATAAAGCTAGAAAATAAAATTATGATTTGGAAAATCTAAAATAACAAAATAGAATTTTCAAAACTATTTTTATATTTTTCCGATTATTTTTGGATTTTTATGAATTAAAACTATTTAAAACTACTTAAATTGTTTAAAAATACAAATTTAACTAAGAAAAATCTAGAAAAATATTTTTTGACTTTTATATTTATATAAACCTAAAAAATGAAAAATTATTTTTTGAAACTTTTCTCAATTAATTGTATTAAATGCTAATTAAAATGCTTAAAACTATTTTAAATTAAGAAAATAGCAAACCGACTTGGAAAAATCTGAAAAATTCAAGAAAAGCCTAAAATAATATTGTGTATCTAGGAAAATAGAAAACAATGGGTTGTGTGTGGGATTATGCATCAGAAAGCAAGTGCTTATAGAATAAAGACTGCAATAAGCCAAAAGCTACCAAATGGGCACCACATCGAAATGAAGCTACACTAAGCTATAACTACCCAAAAGGAACCAATTATAACTATTCTAAACATCTGAATTGCAAGTTACAAAGATTATGATGATTTGAGTAATGTGCTAAAATCGGTTTCTACCCACCTATTTATGCGACCTAAGAATAAGCCACTTAATAAGCTAGAAATCAAAACCAAATTTTGGATCCTACTCTAGACCTGGCTAGCTACTACTAAACCAAATACCAAACCATGATGAGCCAAAGTGAGCTCTGCAAGTTTCAGATACATTCTCGCAGCACTCAAGATTAATCGAGTCACTGCACAGTGGCATTTATACCCATTTTGTCAAGCATGTTCAAGCTTATAAAAATTCACAAAATTATACAAAATCCTAATAAGAAACTAGACTGTTGAACTTATAAAACCCAAAGTTTCAATGGAATTAACCCAGAATGAACTCATGAAAATCCTCTAGTTAGGCACAAAACCGATTTTTCAATATTGACTTTTAGACGTAATTGAGAAATTGACTTTTTGAGATTGGATCAAATTTGTGGATCAGAAATGATATTAAATGATGAAATAGAACTAATGCAATCTAACTCTATGTAATTAAAACACAAAATGAGCTTTTGCTTTATAAAATCTCATCGCTGTTTCGATTAAGACAGTTAGATGTTATGTTGACTTTGGTGGGTTGCAGACACAATTAACTGACTCAAATGAGTCAAATAGGACTACACAAACATAAAACAACAATATTCTACCACTGAGCAGACCTCTAATACAGATTAAGCACCAAATCCAAACACTACTTTAACAATTTGATTTGAACTCTAAATTAGCTAAACACTGATCCAACTTGTGCAGACAATCAAAATGAGTTTAAATGACTTAAATACAGCTAATTAAACATGTTTAAGCTATCTATAACTACAAATACAAGTACACACACAATCTGCAAAATGAAGTGGAAATGAAAAGGAGATATCTACTCACAGTGTCCAAATTAGTTTCAGGCTAAAACCGTAACCCACACTATTCTAAACTAGTATATTCCAACCCAAAACAAGCTCGCAATAACCATCATCCATTTCAAGACCGCTTAACCAAATTTCCTTCTCATTGACTTTCATTGACCAAAAATCAAATATGCTTGAAACTGCTTTAAAAGCTTATCAAAAGCTAAAATAAGCTTCGAGTAAACATGTTTGACCTTAAAAATAAGTCGATAAAAGCTTGGGTATAGAAATTTGAAACTGAGATTGCAACAGTTAACCTTAAAACATGAACTTATACAAAACCTTGATATTGATGCTCAAAAGTGGATTACAATGATAAAGTGACTAGAGTTTAATACATTAAAGCTTAAAATTACATTTTTAAACACTAATTAAGATAACTTAAAAAGAAACGACATACAAAGAAAAATAAAAACTAACTACTTCCTTCTCTCTTCTCCTCTTTCTTCTTTTTATATGCAAAAGGCTTCCACGTGTCCTTCTGAGCACATCCCACCACTTTTGAGAGCCAATGGATGAGTAGAGTGTGTTTTGGCCGTTTGATTAGTTTTGGCGGGAAAAGGGTAATTTGACCTCGGCTCGAATTTGCGGTGGGGGTGAATAGGTGTGATGATGAGGGTGGAGTTCGAGGAGATAAGGTGAGTGGGAGGTGATGGAAGAGGTGTGTTGCGTGTATTCAACAGTGGAAGAAAGTAGGCAGTGGGGAGGGAAAAGTGTTTGTGTTTGATGGATTTGACTAAGGGTCCAAAAGGAAAGTGACAGGGGTCAAAAGGAATAAGGCAGGGTCAATTGGATTTTGACAAGGCTTAGTTTAGTATAACACAAGTGGCCATTTTGTAATTTCGCCAAACTAGAGGGACTAAACCTGTAATTTTCCAAAGTTGTTTCAAGGGACCAAAATTGATAAGTTTCAATAGTACAAGGACTATTGTTGACATTTTCAAACTTCCGTGGACCAAACTTGACATTTTTGAAAGTTGAGGACCTTTTCGCCATTTAACAAAAGATTTATTCAAGGACCATTTTTGACAACTTAGAATATTTCGTGGACCTTGAATAACATTTTTCTTTATTTTGTTTTACCTGTGGACCTTTTTGACAACTTTTGAAACTTGGGGGACTAAACCGCCAATTATGCAAACTTTATATGCTTTTTCACCAGATTTTGGTATTTTGCATTTAAAACACATAAAACACTTATTTGTGATACTTTTATCATTTTGATGCATTTCGAGTGTTTTTAGATGTTTTGCAGCTCAATGAATACAAAAATGATGAGTATTTAGACACTCATCAATCCCCCACACTAAGATATTGCTAGTCCCTAGCAATGTTTTGAGAAAATTTAATGGATTTTATCTCTTTACCAAAAGCCATTACTTCGGACTAGCCAAATGTTTCAGTTCAAGTAAGAACCTTGGTACACCGATAACCAAATGATTTTGAGCAAATCACCGACTTTTCAACGGATTTGATTTGTCTTTACCGTGGTCGCTCGCTCGGACTAGCCAACTCTTAGATAAATTATCAATATTATCTTTGGTGAGTGATTACCAATTATGGTTTTTCCAACGCCTTTACCACAAGCCATAAAGTTGCGGGCTAGCCAACTCTTCACTTTTAAGGATATGGTGAGTGAATACCATACAATTTTGGGCAAATTGCAAGTCGTCAACGGATTTGAGATATCTTTACCAAGAGTCGTTTGCTCTCGGATTAGCCATCCTTATGTGGGTTAGACATGGTGGACCGATTACCATTTGTTGTGTTTTAGTACATAGTACTTCTACTAAAAAAATTTAAAATTTGGCCATTTTGGGGAAAAGTGGACTAAAAGGGTACATTTATGATCAAAATTGCGTAAGTTCCTCCCCACACTTAGAAATGAATATTGTCCTCAATATTCAAAGTACCGTTGTTATGTCGAAACTTAGAACGTAAAAGATAACATTACTAGCTAAGTGTGGAAACACAACAATTATTCTCTTTTTAATATTTACAATTTTCATTCATTTTTTAGATCTATATACAACATGTGGGGCATCTCCCCACACTAGTGGTGGTACACACGGTGAAAACCCATGTTTAACTCATCGTTTTTGATTACTGAGTCGCTAGCTTGACTCGACCCGAATTAATTTGTTCATGGGAAGTAAGGTGGAAGAAACAATCTCCATCTGACTTTCATTCAAGATGTTCGATAAACATCAAGTACGTGAAAGTTCCACACCGACGAGATATACATAGAACCGGCTCACAAATGGTACATGGAAATGCTGTGGTCGAAGATAATGTCTTCATTCCCAAGGAGTGAAGAACAGGAGAAGTGATGTATATATGAAGAAAAGAAAGAAAATCATGATAAAATCATGACTAACTCTTCATCCTCAATAGGAGAATTCATAGTTTCATGAATCTCATCGGTTAAGCTTGCTTGATCAAGACATATTATGGGTGTGTCTAGATCAAAGTGAAGTTATCATACTCCCATGGAGATATGATATGAGTGAGTTCACCGCGAACTCCTCGTGAAGAGAATCAATCACAAGATGTAAACTGCGGAATTCTTGTTCCATCAGACTCATCACTATCCTCAACTGAGTATCAAAGAGTGGATTCTCAGAATTAAGGTGAATTCGTGGTCTAATTCAAATAGAGGATTGGTGAAAGTAGTTTTGAATGTTTCGTGAACAAAGTGGTTAATATTCTCTATTGATTGTTGGGATAAGAAGTGAGTGAATGATCATTATCAAGGAGACTTTCGCCTCCCGGATCGCTTTGAAATTAAAAAGACTATCATTACTTTTCGATGAAAGTGGATTGATGCGAGTGAGTTCATCGGTGAACTCCTCAAGATGATGATCGAGATCGACCGTGGGAGTGATGCCTCAACATACTCGATGCTTCCATAAGAAGTACAATCGTCGCTAACATCGGAGAAAGTCTCAAATGATCTTTTGAACACTCAAGAGGGAAAGAGAATCACATATGATCGAATTTCCTGTGACTCTCTCGGGATTGGGACAAGGTTCTCAACACTAGACTTTATGAATTCGTCCGATTCCTTTTCGTGAACAAAGGTCAAGATGCTCATCCCCCATATTTAGAGAGTGAGTGAGAATATCGGTGTGATAACAACGGTGAGGAGTTGAGAAGGACTAGCATACATATGTTTTATACTTTCCATTTGTTCTTCTCGCTAGTAATTCCATCCCCGATTTTTCATGGAAGAAATTTCAACCGATGAACTTGATGAACTCGCATAAAATTGACGAATATCAAGGGTAACTTCATCATCATCGCCATCGTGAATGAAATGGAATCGAGCTAGATTTGGTCGCTTTTTCTTTTGCAATAGATTCCCTAATAGATTTTTCAAAGGCAATTTGAGAATTTAATTTAGCACCGCTCTTCACTAACAAAACTTCCATGGATTTTTGATTTGGATTATCTTGGGAGTGTTTACATTCTTTCAAATCTTTCACTAAATCCAAAAGATCAAGGAGAAGATTTTGAGGAAGTGGCTCAGCCGAGGTGGTGCTCGATTCACTGGTACTCGTAGAGGTTGGTCATGATACGAAGAGTCGAATTGTTACAAGGAAATGGATTCCTTGTTTGACAATCGAGCTAAAGTGAGGACCTCCACAATACTCACAACAAGAAACCGATGTGGTCGTGAGTCATATGTGTTGTAGTCATAATTGTTATCGTGAACCCGCTCATGACAAGCGTGTTTCCCGACGACAATCGAATCAGTGTGAACCACCACAAGACTCACAACAAGAAACTCACGAGTCTCACAACCGTAGTCGATGGAATAAATCGGTTGTGTGATGGTAGGAATAGGGATCCCGGTTATAGATGCACCTGCTTCCGATTCCACCATGCTACAACCGGGCAATTGCCACCATTATAAGGACCACCACACCATTGACAACCAAGAGGGTGAGGATGAGACATAGAAAGAATCAAATGGATAGAGGTAAAGGGATAAAGAATCAAAAGGGTAAGAGGGTTAAGGTGAATATTTTGGGTTTTGGATAAACATTTTGTAAAATAAGAAAGAAAATCTTTTGGGTTTTTGTGTTTGTTGAAAACCGATTTTAAAATGTTTTTGGGTTTTGGATTTTATAAGAAAATATAAACATATAGATGGTATGAACAAGGAGTGAATATTCAAATCACTAATCTGCTAAACATAAGATTATTAGCATGCTCCCCGCAAGAATGGCGCTAAAATTTGATTGGTGCAAAACGTCAAGTTTTCTCATACGCCGCCACTGTGAATGGCCAACCGTAAGAAACTTAAAACAGTTTAAGCACAAATGCAATGAAGATCAGGAGAGTATAGTGTTTCCCCAAGTCGTTAAGTCCCAACGAGCTGTGCGAGAATAGTCAAGCGTATAGTGATCGAGAGGATTTGAACGGAAAAGAAGTTGTGAATGATTATAACTACAGAAAAAGTACATAAACTACAAGGGCTTAAATGCAAATTAAAGGAAATTAAAAAGATAAAAAATATTAAATAAACGCTATCACTATTTGCAAAATGATGTTTTTGATTTTTATGTTTTTATAAAACTTGAATTTAAAACTACGTTACGTACAAGAGAAAATGTGAAACTGAAGCAGTATAAATCCTAAAAATATGAAAATGACACTTTTACAATCCTAAAGTTAAAAGAAAATTATTAGAAAAAGAAAATTATTTTTATAACTATTTATCTAATTATTATTAATTAAAAACTAATTTTAACTATTTAATAATAACCTAAAACACAAGAAAATATGAAATAAAGCTAGAAAAATAAAATTATGATTTGGAAAATCTAAAATAACAAAATAGAATTTTCAAAACTATTTTTAAATTTTTCTCGATTATTTTGGATTTTTATGAATTAAAACTATTTAAAACTACTTAAATTGTTTAAAAATACAAATTTAACTAAGAAAAATCTAGAAAATATTTTTTGACTTTTATATTTATATAAACCTAAAAAAAATGAAAATTGTTTTTTGAAACTTTTTCAATTAATTGTATTAAATGCTAATTAAAATGCTTAAAACTATTTTAAATTAAGAAAAATAGCAAACCGACTTGGAAAAATCAAAAATTCAAGAAAAGCCTAAAATAATATTGTGAATCTAGGAAAATAGAAAACAATGGGTTGTGTGTGGGATTATGCATCGCAAAGCAAGTGCTTATAGAATAAGACTCAGAATAAGCCAAAAGCTACCAAATGGGCACCACATCGAAATGTAAGCTACACTAAGCTATAACTACCCAAAAGGAACCAATTATAACTATTCTAAACATCTGAATTGCAAGTTACAAAGATTATGATGATTTGAGTAATGTGCTAAAATCGCTTCTACCCACCTATTTGCGACCTAAGAATAAGCCACTTAATAAGCTAGAAATCAAAACCAAATTTTGGATCCTACTCTAGACCGGCTAGCTACTACTAAACCAAATACCTGACCATGATGAGCCAAAGTGAGCTCGTGCAAGTTTCAGATATATTCTGCTGCGCACTCAAGATTAATCGAGTCGCTTATTGTGGCATTTATACCCATTTTGTCAAGCATGTTTGAAGCTTATAAAAATTCACAAAATTATACAAAATCCTAATAAGAAACTAGACCGTTGAACTTATAAAACCCAAAGTTTCAATGGAATTGACCCGAAATGAACTCATGAAAATCCTCTAGTTAGGTACAAAACCGATTTTTCAATATCGACTTTTTAGATGTAATTGAGAAATTGACTTTTTGAGATTTGGATCAAATTTGTGGATCAGAAATGATATTAAATGATGAAATAGAACTAATGCAATCTAACTCTATGTAATTTAAACACAAAATGAGCTTTGCTTTATAAAATCTCATCGCTTAAGTCGATTAAGACAGCTTAGATGTTATGTTGACTTTGGTGGGTTGCGAGACACAATTAATCGACTCAAATGAGTCAAATAGGACTACACAAACATAAAACAACAATATTCTACCACCGAGCGCACTCTAATACGATTAAGCACCAAATCCAAACACTACTTTAACAATTTGATTTGAACTCTAAATTAGCTAAACACCGATCCAACTTGTGCGAGACAATCAAAATGAGTTTAAATGACTTAAATACACTAATTAAACATGTTTAAGCTATCTATAACTACAAATACAAGTACACACACAATCTGCAAAATGAAGTGGAAATGAAAAGGAGATATCTACTCACAGGTGTCCAGCTAGTTTGCAGGCTAAAACCAGAACCCACACTATTCTAAACTAGTCTATTCCAACCCAAAATAAGCTCTGCAATAACCATCATCCATTTCCAAGACCTGCTTGACCAAATTTCCTTCTCAGTTGACTTTCATTGACCAAAAATCAAATATGCTTGAAACTGTTTTAAAAGCTTATCAAAAGCTAAAATAAGCTTGAGTAAACATGTTTGACCTTAAAAATAAGCTGATAAAAGCTTGGGTATAGAAATTTGAAACTGAGATTGCAACAGTTAACCTTAAAACATGAACTTATACAAAACCTTGATATTGATGCTCAAAAGTGGATTACAATGATAAAGTGACTAGAGTTTAATACATTAAAGCTTAAAATTACATTTTTAAACACTAATTAAGATAACTTAAAAAGAAACGACATACAAAGAAAATAAAACTAACTACTTCCTTCTCTTCTCCTCTTCTTCTTTTTATATGCAAAAGGCTTCCACGTGTCCTTCCGAGCACATCCCACCACTTTTGAGAGCCAATGGACGAGTAGAGTGTGTTTTGGCCGCTTGATTAGTTTTGGCGGGAAAAGGGTAATTTGACCTCCGGCTCGAATTTGCGTGTGGGGGTGAATAGGTGTGATGACGAGGGTGGAGTTTGAGGAGATAAGGTGAGTGGGAGGTGATGGAAGAGGTGTGCAGGTATTCATCAAGTGGAGAAGAAAGTAGACAAAGGGGAGGAAAAGTGTTTGTGTTTGAATGGATTTGACTAAGGGGTCCAAAAGGAAAGTGACAGGGGTCAAAAGGAATAAGGCAGGGTCAATTTGATTTTGACAAGGCTTAGTTTAGTATAACACAAGGCCATTTTGTAATTTCGCCAAACTAGAGGACTAAACCCGTAATTTTCCAAAGTTGTTTCAAGGGACCAAAATTGATAAGTTTCAATAGTACAAGGACTATTGTTGACATTTTCAAACTTCCGTGGACCAAACTTGACATTTTGAAAGTTGAGGACCTTTTCGCTATTTAACAAAAGATTTATTCAAGGACCATTTTGACAACTTAGAATATTTCAGGGACCTTGAATAACATTTTTCTTTATTTTGTTTTACCAGGGACCTGCTTTTGACAACTTTTGAAACTTGGGGACTAAACCGCCAATTATGCAAACTTTATGCTTTTCACCGATTTTGATATTTTGCATTTAAAACACATAAAACACTTATTTGTGATATTTTTATCATTTTGATGCATTTCGAGTGTTTTCGGATGTTTTTGAGCTCAATGGTACAAAAATGATGAGATTTAGACACTCATCATACCCCACTAAATACCCCACATACACTCACAAACTAAATAAATAATTAAGTGGGCCGGTCTTTTTACGCAAATCAACAAGGTGAGTAACTCACCTTAATATGTCTTGGAGTGTGTGAGTCACTCGTGGCTTTGTTCCTTGGGCATGGGACTCACTCGTGAGTGGGATGCAAGGTGAGCCTCTCACCTTACCCTTGCCATCCGGTCTAAATGGCTTTTACTGACAAGATTTAATTGTCAGTAAAAGTTTACCGACTGTCAGTAAAACCATTTTTAACTACTTGTTCTCAAAATTAAAATAGTCACTAGTGCTAGCCTACCATCGCTGTAGTTCTAACCCTTAGGTAAAATTCAGTCAGCCAAAGTTTAAAAGCTTTATGGACTGAACTCTTTCGTCAGGAAAGGTTAAAAAGTTGGGATGTTAAGACTACGTTTCAATAACTAAAACTTTAGTCAGTAAAAGTCACCAAAAAGAATACAAAACAGGATACTGGTACATTTGGCTCTATTTTTATTTATTATACATAAATCCAAACAAATATAAACTAATCAACATAAAGGAACTAATAATTTAATTGTTGAAAACACAGGTATATAATTATCCTTTGATACAATTGGTATGGTCCGGACGTCGTTTCGAGGGTAAAAACATAATTCCAAAACCCTATGCTATGCGACGAGTTATGAGAATTATCCTATATTTTTAGTTATTTGATTATTTTATATATCAAACTTTATTTATTAAATATTTTACATATATTCACCTATTTTTATAAAAATATATATATATTAATGAAAAATCTTCAAATTATGAACCAAATGAACTCAATATGCAATACTTCTGACTTATGCACGATTCTATAAAAAGAAAAAATTAAAATTTAATATATGTTTTTCTTAAATAAATCAAAATTCAAAACACACCGTTAGACTATCTAACAATTTACAAAAACTACCTTTTACTCTATTTTAAAAAATTGTAACACCCCAAGGATTATTGATGAGTTACGAAAATTACCATGTATTATTAGCTATTTACGGTTTTTTATATACAAACTTTAAATACCAAATATCTAGCGATTTTCTTATAAAAAATATATCGATGAAAATGTCTTAAATTGCGAACAAAATGAGCATCATATTGCAATACTTTTGACTAACATATGACTTTATAAAAAATATTTAAGTTTACTATATGTTTTTTTTTTCAAAAATAAAATAAAATTCAAAACACACCCTTAAACTATCTAGCAATTTACAAAAGCTACCCTTAACTTTGTATATATATCTTTACCTTAAACTGTTACTATTTTCGATTTTTAATATAACAAACTTTATTTATTATCGTATAAATGTTTAGCAGTTTAACGTCTTTAAATAGTGATTAAATTTTTTAAATCAGTTTCTTATTTTTTGACAATAAATTTTGAATAACATTAGCCCGACATTGTAGTGTTTTTGATTACGTAATCTTTTATAAAGATATTAGTTATTTTTCTGCAGTAGGTCAAAATGATTACAAATTCGAAGATACAGACGATAATAGATAAATAATATGAATTGCATTATATAGTTTAGTCATATCTTCACCTTACAACTAAGATCATCCAATTTTCCGAGAGACAATAGATTCTTTTCCAAGCCTCTTACGTGTCATACATCTCGAGTAGTACAAACTGCACCATCATGCATTTTCACCATGATACTTTCAATTTCAATAATCTTTAATTCATGATCGTTGCAACTGTACATATATTCGCCACCTGAGATTGCTTTATATTCATGATACCATTCTCGTCTAGCGGTCATATGAAAAGTAGTTCCTTTATCAAACTCCTATACATCCGTAAATATCTTTGTACCTTCATTTACAGTTGTTGCTTCACAATACAAGGTATTTTCATCTTCGGAAGTGATAGCGACATTTCTTTGAGGATTAGAGGTCATCTTCCAAAACTTATTGTTACGTTATAAATATCATTTCCAATCAAAAACATTTACCATTGACCTTCGGAATACCACTTTCCAATTTAACGGGTTTTATACCAAAACCTTTTTGACCCGATTACATTACATTCAACTTATACCACATTCATATTACTTCAAACCTTCTAGAAATCATTAAATTAACGTAATGAATCGTATTCATTATCATTAACCCGTTTACAACCCAAAATAGGTATAAATAGACATTGTACCAACGCCCATTTAAACAAGACTACGAATATTTAAACCATACTTTGACGCACCATTGACGACTCAATTACATTCAACGACTATGACATTCACTTTGACACTTGGCAACACGTTTACAAAACCATTTAGACTCTCGGAGGTA
The DNA here is from genome assembly GCA_022545495.1 of Chrysanthemum lavandulifolium. Taxonomy (NCBI): domain Eukaryota; kingdom Viridiplantae; phylum Streptophyta; class Magnoliopsida; order Asterales; family Asteraceae; genus Chrysanthemum; species Chrysanthemum lavandulifolium. The sequence continues at coordinate 127,023,364 of CM040244.1, read as the reverse complement.
CAACATTGACTTGAGCTCGGTATCTATCTAAGCTCCTACTTTCTTACCAATCTTCTAACTTCCTTCTAGCATTTCATAAGCATTAATCCGATACTCATCGCCATCACGTGTGGACCTACAAAGCATTGACATCGTAAACCGTAAGCACGAGGTTTGGTAAGTAAAATTATCATAACATAATATTATAACCATCCATATATTAAGCACTATACCCATTGTCCATTACAAGATTAATCATAAAACATACCTTAAGCCATCCTTAAGCTTTACCATTTACTTCCTAGTCAAAACCCTCATATTCTAACATACAATTGCTAGTTATGCCAAACTAGCTTTACTATCTACTTTCACATAAACACATACAATTAAGCCATTCCATAACTTATACATAAACAACACATAACACATAATGTAATGAATCCATATAACATTAACTTATAATCAGTTTACTTACCTTGATTCCAAGCTAATGAAACCAAGCACATCATCATCTCCACTCTTGACCTATAAACCAAATATTGTGGGAATCATGAATACTAACTTCCATCATGATATAGAACATTAATTCTCTTCCAATTTGATCATAGATCATCTTTGGCTTTTCCCTCTCTTATGCACAAACCGACATCACCACTTCTCCACCATTTTCTGAAAACTTACCCAATTATGATAATTATCCACCCTAACATATGTGGCAAGTTTTCTCAATTGCCAAACTTAGTCTCTCAAGTCCCATTCTTCATATTTTGGCCACTAAACACTTTATAAATTAACAACTTAGGCCCCTCTATTTTCCATAACTATTACACAACAATTTTCGTCCCACAATTAACTATTAGATTGACCGTCGAGTTTACTAGTCAATCACGCTAAAATATCGTAAATCCATTTAAAGTGCGGCCTACTTGTAATCTGGGATATAGGTCTAAAAAATAGCAAATGGAAAGAAAACGGCCTGCACTAATTTGATATAACATGTATTGGACAAATGTTTGACATACAAAAGTCAAACAATGTCAATTAGTAATAGTTCAATACAACCTTGGATATTTGATACAACACAAATCCATCCAAAAATCCATTTGAAAACCTAAAGTTATGCAGATAGATTGCATTAGCCACAAATTCAAATAAACAACATTTACAACTAGACTACATAAACCATCATATCAACCTACATCAAACTTACAAAACATTGTCTATGGAGAAACCCATATGGTTTATCCTACATCAGATACTTACAAAACATTGTCTATGGATAAACCCATATGGTTTATCCTACATCAGATACTTATAAAACATAGTCAATGGACAAACCCATACGGTTTATCCAAATCAGATAGTTACAAAACATTGTCTAATCATTCGTCAAGTTTGTCCGTGCCCACCATACATATAGGCTACTATGGACAAACCCATATGGTTTATCCTACATCAGATACTACAAAAGCTGTTCATACAAGACCATTCATCCAACTTACAAACAGTTTCAAATATTGTCTATTTGTTTCATCACCACACATCTTGAATAATCATCAACAAACATCAAACCTTAAAACTCTTTGTGACCTGTTTGTTTCATGAGTTAGAAAGAAGCGGGCCTTTGTACCTAGACCAAACCAGGCTTCCTCCCTCAACTCCCTAAAACCAGCCGATGAAACAATTACCACTTTCCTTTTCACCTTTCCTTGACCAACTACCACCACTATTCTCTCTCGTACTTCGAACATTTTCTCTATCCTTTGATGCTTCACAATAGCGACAAAAAACACATACAAGTTGTACTTCTGTACAATTTTTGATGGTATAGTCTGTTACAAAATGTACAAAACTTAGCTTCCCAAACACACAATATCTCAGACAAATGACAGTTATATATCTGATTAAGAAACTCTGTCACTACTGCTTCCCAAACAAGGTAAATACACAGAACAAAATACAGGGCCACATCAACCATGCATAAAGGAAGTATAGCAGCTAAAGATCCAGCTCAAGCTCAGGCTAATGACAAGAGAAGAGTTGGAACAGAGCAAGCAGAGCATGAAGTCAACCATATCAAGTCTGTGTTGAAGCTACAACAACCTCACAAGCAATAGTATGATAGTTGTTTAGTTTGTAATCTCATTGAAATTGTAGCGTAGCATTACTTTGACTTTGAATTTCAGTTTGTATACAAACTCTCATTTATACCCATTTTCATTTCATGTGAAATACAAAAGTTTTTCCCTCCATAATATTTTCTCTCCAGTTATCAATAAACCAACATCCACACTAACATTAAGCGTATCAATTTAACAAATAAGCAAAGTTACAATACACTTACAAGTCGTCCATCTCTCCAGAAACTTGCACTCATACTTTTGTAGAATGCCCTTTCTTCCTGATCGTGGACAGTGTGATACGTCCAGTTACACATCCAGTTCATCCGACGGGCTTCAAAATCTGAATTTAATAATACAAAATTAGTTACAAATAATCCAAAATGTTACACTGATAGCATCTACTTGATGTATTTAAAGTTACTAAAGAAAAACATACCATAGCCATGTGCTTCATGATAGAGGGAATTCATGGCTATGTTGGTGTTGTATGTCTCCACTGTTGTGATAGCCCCTCCATCAGGTTCAAACAACATGACATTATATTCCTCCCCCTGGACAACCTGAGTAAACACCATCCACTGACTAGAGATCATATTCAAGTCTTGAACCAGTCTGATCCAACCAAACCCAAATAGGAAGGAGTTGATGTATTCAAGTCTTGAACCAGTCTTTTCACTTGCCACCCTGTAGTATCTTGGTTTATCACAAACACATCATAAGCACAAAGTTATGCGTAGAAGATAAGGTTTAGAGAGAAAGTGGGAGAGGATGGGAACTTTAGAGAGACAAAGAAAATGTATTATGAAGCCCAACCCTTTGCCTTGGAGGCAAAGGGTATTTATAGGTACAAGCATAGCACGCCTACTTTAGGTCATGGATTAGGCATACAGATGTGTAAAGACCCGTCTGTCCTCCACGGTGTTACAAAGTAATCTAAATACTATTACTTAGTTACTACGACTCACGAGCTTTTAAAGAGTATACATACTTGAGTTGACCGACACTTTAAGTAATCGGATTTACTAAATCCTAACAATCTCCCTATGGAGGTCACCTCAAGATCACCTCAAAATTACATTGAACACAAACAGATATTACATTTTAAATTATTCTTGCATTCTTGATGTAGTTCTTTGCTCAGAGCTCGTAGTCATTGATTCTTCATTATTGCATGTTTGGATAATCAATGTGGAGGTCTTCATCCGATCCACGTGATAATGAGTTTTGAGCCGACTTTGAGATCATCACCATCATAAGTCTCGACTCTTCCATTGTGGTGTTGGTATTATGTGATGTTGTGACTTATGGATCGACATGCTCACATTACGGATCATGATATTTTCTCATCGAGTAGCGGAAGCATTCGCTGATTCATGATATTGGCAGCAGCGTAGCGAAGCAAGGAGTGAAAATATCGAGTCGCTGATGCACTTATCATGATTTCTTAAGAGATGAATGTGTAGTGTGAGCATGCGGCTATGGATCGACCGCTTCATTCGATCGGTTGCAAACGTTGGGTGTACCGCATACAACAGCTAGCAAAAATGCACGAAAGTGTCTTTGATCACTTCGCTTAATCGAGGTACATGGCCCACGGTTCCCGCTGATCAAGACAATCACGCTCAGTGATCGTGTAAAATTCAAGAATTTCCTTGACAGGTTTCGCAATGCTCTAGTGTTTTAAACCGAACGCCTCAAAGAAGACAACACGGAGTGAGTGAACCAAATAATTGAGATTCACCGATTGATAAAAGAGATTTGAAAACAATCGTGTATCACTCAATAGAAATTGTTTTTGCAATACAACGAAGGTTTTATTGAAAATCAATTATCAATCTTAAACACCTTTTATTTTGAAATAATTGTACAAAGTCGATGTGCTAAAGAAAAGAGTTTTTAAGCACAACGATCGGTTTTCAAAGGTATCCGTCAATCCATAACTCGAACCGTGATTGATTCAAAAGATTGAATCGCCCCATTGTTTACATTCGGTTGTCACATGGTTGATCTATTTAATAGATCTCACATGCCACCCACCAAGAGCTTGTTTGATGTTGGCTCGTAAGGCTTTCCATCTTTATTGTGAATATGTTTGCATATCACTCGGATGTTCCGCAATACCACAAGGATAATCGTAGGACTCATAAGATATAATCTCTTTCCACATTATGTGAAACAGAGAGTCTTCATTGAAAGTGTCCTAATGAGATTTATAGATGATCTCGTGGCTCTAGACTCAATTGTGCATATTTGGTTCCTATGTCGGAGACTAGGGAGAGGGTCTCCTTCTTCAATATCAACAAACTTTAAGAGAAAGTCGATAGATAATGTCGGTTCCCCGTGAGAATGAAACAATTCCTTTTAAGAGGAACTTGAGTGGTTTGGGAAGTTGAAGTGCATCACACACCGGGTCCATGACGCCTTGTCTTCAATCATCGATGTTACCTTGGTAACCACTAGTAGCATATGAATTGAACCCAGATTCGCCCTAAGGTTGAATAATTGGAGGCTATTTATTTTCACCCTTTCTCATTCAATTCTTTTCATTCTTCAACCCTTCATTGCTTACCGAGACTTCATAACTAGAACCTTGTTGGGTTTATTCCAAGATTAGATCGGCCTCATCCGCACTCTTCCTATATCTCACTTTTCTCCTTATTTCATCATACCTAAGGACTTCTACACTATCTAATGGATTGTCCCTCGGTAGATCCCTCCGTTCGGCGGATCATGGGAACAAATACCTAACCTTATCGTCCTTATATCACCATACATAAAGTAAAGTTGGTCGGTCTATTTGGTATCGCTCATCCGCCATTGGAACCAATTGAAAATCATTTGAAAAAATCAATCCAGATACTTGTGATATATTGTCAAAGCATTTTGTACCTGAATTGTTTTTGATAATTTTAGAACAAGAGCTCCCCCTCAACATTTGCATCAAGCATCAATTTGTAATAGAAATAATTTTCATGTTTGAGGGGTTGGCTTGCATCTATTAGAATAGTTATATAAATAATGTGGTTTTCAAAATAGTTGCTCCCCCTCAATATGTGCATAGATATTTGAAAATGTTTTGCACATATTAGGAGAAGACTGCACATTGAAATAAATTGATCACGTTTCAAATCTTTTGGTTTAAGATAGATGCTCCCCTCAACATGTGCATGGAAAATTTGAAATCGTTTGGCACATGTGGGAAGGAGAGCTTGTACATCCTTATAAAACCATTTACCAATTATCGTTTAACCAATTTAAATCACAAATTCTCCCCGATCACAATTATCAAATCATTTGAGATTTGTGATCTCTATAGATTTAAATTGATTTTGAAAGCTTTTAAGGAGAATTGTGACTTGATTATGAAAACGTTTTTACGATAAGGATCGGATTTTCGACTTTAAACCCATTGATTAAACATGCATGATTATCTTTTGAAAACAATTGTATGACAAATAACCTTTTGATTTAATTGAAATCATTCTCCCCCTCAATCAATGACATAAGTTGTTGATTGAGAGATAGATATTTTGACAAAAGTTAAGTCCAGATGATTTTCAAAGATAGAGACCGAGTTATTTAACAAAGCAATTAGTTTTTATTAGATGGTAAGTAATTGTTTATAGAATCAGAGCATGAGATTTGAAAAACAAGATAAAGCATGGCTCTGTTCTTTCTTTGAAAAGCGGGTTACTGCCTGAAATGACAATAAACCATCATTTTTCTCCGCCTCATTTTTTTTTTAACTTTTGTACATTCGAAGAACATCTAAAGACCCGTGACATTCTTTGAAAGTCAACACAAAGTCCGTAGATGATATCGAATAAGGAAAAACATGACAAAATAACAATATTTTTGGAATTTTTCAAGATTTTCTAGTTTTTTTATGGATTTTTGAGAATTTTTTTTTTTTTATATTTTATTTTGTGGGTTTTGAAATTTTGTATTTTGCTTTTTGAATAAATATGTACAAGAGATAGATGAAGGAAAACCTTTACTCCTAGTCTTCCTCTTGAAGACATTTGAGTGTTTCCGGTTGTAGACTCTTAAGACCAAGTCGTGGAAGGATAAACTCAAAACGTTCTCTAGGAAGAGCTTTGGTGAAGATGTCTGCTAACTGCTATTCAGTCCTTACAAAGTAAAGTTCCACCACACCGTTTTCAACTTGCTCCCTGATGAAATGATGTCGAATGTCGATGTGCTTTGCTCTTGAGTGTTGTACATTGTTGCATGAGAGAGCAATAGCACTTTATTATCACAAAGACAGAGGATTTTGTTAAATTCAAAGCCATAGTCGATAATTGGGATCTCATCCAAAGGATTTGAGCACAACAAGATGACATGGCTATGTATGCGACCTCTGTAGAGGAAATAGAAGTACTCATTTGCTTTTTGAAGACCACTCACAAGCTTATCACCCAAAACCGAGCACCTCGCACGCATTTCGACGAGTATCTTGACATCCCGCATGATCAAGATCCGCATAGGTCGTTAGTGACATACCGGTGTCCTTCGGTACCAAAGTCCCATATTGATGGTTCCTTGAGATACCGAAGACCCATTTAATCGCTTCAAGGTGCTTTTGGTAGGCTTAGCTCGATATCTAGCACACATGCAAACAATGAATAAAATGTACGGTTCATCGGTCGTGAGGTACATCGGAACCAATCATACTACGATATTTCGCTTGATCTACTATGGTTCCCGAGTGGTCCTCATCCGCTTTTGTACGCCCACCATAGGAGTGTCAACAGGTCACAAGAATCAAATCCAAATTTCTTTAAAATCTCATTTGCATATTTAGATTGATTTATAAAATGCCTCCGTGACTTTATGAAATTTGTAATCCCAAGAAAAACGACATTTGTCCCATCATTGACATTTGAAATTTGGAACCCATTTCATTTGAAAACGGTCACACTCATTAGGGTCGGTCGAGGCAAATATAATATCATCAACATATATTTGAACGTGAATTAAATGTTTGCTCGACTTCACGGTGAACAATGTCGGATCAACTGCTCCTTTCTTGAATCCATAGATAGAAGAAACTTTGATAGAGTATCATACCATGCCCTTGGAGCTAGCTTTAAACCGTAAAGAGCCTTCTTCAAACGATAAACGTGAGTAGGATGCTCGATTCACAAAGCCTTCAGTTATCGACGATACGACTTCTTTAAGATCTCCGTTAAGAAACGCCGTCTTTACATCCATCCGATAGACTACCATGTTCTTACTTGCAAAGATTAGCCAAGAAGATTTCGATTGCCTCGATACGAGCAATGTGAGCAAATGATTCTTCAAAGTCAATACCTCCTCTCGACGGTATCCTTTTGCAACCAATCGAGCCTTGTTCTTTAAAATATCACCATGCTCATCAAGTTTTACTTTGAAGATCCATTTTAGAGCAATGATCATAGCATAACTGGAGCAGTACTAATTCCCATACATCAAGTCGATCAAACTCATGAATTTCTTCTTGCATGGCATTGAACCATTGCCTTCATTCATGGCGGTTTTAACATCTTTGGTTCGATCTTAGAGAGTACGGAGTTGAAAAGCACCATAAGGCATCAATTGCAAGTTGTTTCCGTATGGATACCGGACGGGAAAGGTTTCCAATGATGTTGTCCAATGGATGATCATGTGTCCATTTTCCGAGATGTTCGTGTGGTTGTCGAGGAACCTGAAGTAGCGTAGTCATTTTCTCCCGATGAAGTTGGTTCGATGATGATTCAGAGCAAATATGTTTTCAAATGGAGCATCTTCTGGAGTAGCAAAGGGATTAACTTCATCATGGGTGCGTAAACAATTCCATGATGTACACTCGCTGATTGATGATTTGTTGATGAGAGAGTGATCAAGCAGCAGCTTCTTGACTTAATGATATTGAGACCAAGGGTTGACTTCATTCTGTGGATAGGAGCACCTCTGTTGATGGAATTGACATTTCACCAAAGATTTGGTTCATAGTGTTCATCAAACATTGGATCAAACAATTTCTTTAAATCATCTTCGATGGAGGTACATAAGGAGTTCTTTGAAAGGGATTAGAAACAAGAGTAGAACCGATAGGACTACTTGATAGAGGTTGAAATGCGGGTCCGTAATGGATTGTCCCGGAGCCATTTGACCGGTCGACCATCGAACGTAACGTGAATTGTTTCCATGATATTTCGGGTTCTCTTGTTGTAGATTCGGTATCCTTTTACGCTTGGTGCATAACCTACAAATACTCCAATGTCCGCTTTAGCTTTTAGTTTACCTAAATCTTGACCGTCATTAGTTGGGTAACATAAAGCACCAAACATACGAAGGTAGGATAGATCGGGTTTTCGTTTATGGACAAGTTCATATGGAGTTTTCCATGAGAGGTGTGAATAAGGGAACGATTTTGGGTGTAGCAAGCGGTGGCAATGGCTTCACCCATAGAAACATTGGAACCTTTGAATAAATTAACATTGTTCTTGCGGCTTCCACAAGAGTTCGATTTCATCTTTCAACTACACCGCTCGTTGAGGAGTTTGTGGAACACTTCTTTGATGACCGATTCCAACACTTTCACAAAACTCAATTAAGTCTTTGTTAACAAACTCGTGCCATTGTCTGCTCGAACAATTCTAACAAGATTGTTGAGTCGAACTCAAGTCGTTTGATAAGTTTGATGATGACATCCGGAGTTTCATCCTTTGTCCTCAAGAACTTTACCCAAGTAAATCGAGAGTAGTCATCAACAACTACTAGAATGTATTTCTTCCCATTTATCGCTTGCACTCTCATTGGTCCGCATGCATCCATATGAAGGGTATGAAGAACTTCCATTATCGAGTTTGTGGGTTTTGGTTTGTGGACATATTTTGTGCTTTTTCCCAATTGGAAAGTCGAACAAAGATGATCTTTTCATATTTTAACTGGGTAAGCCTCGACAAGATCCATTTTGGAAAGGTTATTAATGGTGTCAAGTTCAAGTGATTGAGACGACGATGCCATAACCATGACTTTGGTTTAGAAGCCTTTGATAACAAGCGATTGGAGAGGACTTCATCATGTCTTCGATAGAGATGGTGTATAGGTTTGAACCACGAGTTCCTCCGCCAAGTTCCACACCATCAAGTTCTCTAACAAAGCAAGTATGTTTTCAAGGCCATTTCTAACCGAGTCACGTAATTGTCCGACGTAAAATAGATTATGTCCAAGACCTTCAACATAATATACCCGAAATCACACTATTTCCAACCACGTAATCTCCATAACCCATGATAGCACCAAAATGATCGTTTGAATCTCACATTCCGATGAATTTACTCACAAAGTTCATGAGCCGCGACCGGTCTCCAGTCATATGCTTGGATGCGACTGAGTCCGTGTACCACGTAGCGATTTGAACGATCTGCAGTTGAACACAGACAAGAATGGATAACTAGATAATTGGGATCCCCATGCAAGAATGGGTTCCATTTGGTTAGTAACAGTGATTGGAACACTCACATCAGAAGTAGAAGCAATGGAATCATTAGAAATAGATGCAGTGCTAGTGTCCATATTTGACCTATTCAAAGTATGTTCACTTCTTAAGGGAATAGTTCTACCAATAGGCATCCATTTACTAGTGGGCATTGACTTAGCAAATTTAGGGCAAAACTCATTAACCTTACGGTCAGTAGGTATCCATTGATAACCTATATTACTGAATTTCTCCTTGTGGGTTTCCACTATTTTCTAACTTTCTTTCGCCTTTGCCTTTTAGCCTTCTTAGCTTGATTTTTAGCATTAACAATTTTAATAAAGGCATTTAATAAAGATTATTCAAATCATTCACACCACATTCATGATTAGTAATGTAATTCAAGCAATCATCAAGACATGGTTCATAGATAGTAGCGTAATTGAATTAATTACAAGACGCTTTATAGCTAATACTAGAATCAACACGATTCGCCTTATTCAAATTCTCCCTAAGGTGATCTTCTACTTTCTTCCACCGAGCATTCCTAGCATGCAAGGTCCTATCATTCTTTGTGTTGCCTTGAGGCTTTGACCCGCTTGCTTTGGTATCACTTCTTACTCGTAGAGGAATTGGAAAATTAGTTGGTTTTGCTACTTTTGCATTCCTGAACTAGAAGTGTGGTGGATCTGAACTACTTGAAGGCACCTTAGTGTTCACTTTCTTAAAATTGGGCATAGAATGGTTTGTATGCTTGGCACTAGGCATAGAACAAGGCATCATGCCTTTTCCTTTTGCACCTAAGGATTTAGGACTTGTTGCAATTAAACATTCTAGCGACTCCCGAGATCGTTTGGCACGAATGCAAGCAAACCTAATTTCTCTATCAAGAGGCTTATTTAGGAAATCCTCTTCCACAATCTCACGGAGACATTCTAGACTATCCTTAAGGTGAGCACAATAGTTATGAAACACAAGTTCATTATTCCTAAGATGAGGAGGAATGTATTTAATAATCACAGTATATTTGCGAAATGAGGATGACTTTGAAGCAACATTCTCATTAAAAATAAGTGGCGCTTCCCTTTTCTTGACTCCTCGATTCTCAATTTCTTTTGTAAAGAAGTTATTTTTCGTTGTTTTTGTCACGAGTGACTTTCATTGAATCATATAACTCTTTAAAGTGACGCTTAACTTTTCATTTTCTTCTAGAAAACTCTCGTTTTCCTTTTGTAAAGCATTTACTAAGTTTTGAAGATGAAAAGTTTGAGAATACCGAGAATCTAAAGGAGGAGGCATTTGGGAGCCGGTCGCATTGTTCTTTTCACCCTTTAATTGAGAGATTTGGGCTTTCAACTTTCTCGATTGTGTTACAATGAGCTTGAATCTGTTCGTCACGTTTGTTTATCCGAAAATCAGATCAAACTCCGAACATCCGAGGATGTCTTGATATTTGAGGTTTTGACATTTTCTTCAAGATGTTGATATTTTAGTTGTAAATCAAAATGTTCAACTTCTAGTTTAGAAAGATGTTTTACTAAATTATCGTGATCATCCCGATCAATTTTCTCACTTAGTTCTCGAAGTTTTGTTTTCAAGCTCAATTACACGATCATTGGAAACTTTCAATGCAATAGATAATTCATGAAATCGAGAAGCGAGAATAGAGTGCTTAGTAACAAAGATAAAACACATCTTGAGCAACACAACTCGAAATCAAATTCTCATTTAAGATGTGCAAGTTCTTCCTTTCAACTTCATTATATTTGAGTTCATGTTCATAGTCATTCACTTCAACTATCATTGCATCAAATTCCTTTTCCATTTCTTTAATATCGAATTTATCCCTTTTGAAGACTCTCAAATTGACATTTTAATTGTTTGAAGAAAGGCATGACTTCGATTAAATAACATTCTTTAGTTTGTTCAAAACCCTTTCCCCTCGTTATCCATGTAGGTGTGATTCTCTTCTTACACGTTTTCTCAAAATCAACAAACGGTGATAAACAACATATAGGTGATTAAGGTCTTGCTATTAGTGGCAATAGATCTAGGAACTAAATGCATTGGTGTATTAGGAGGATACACAGTTGCTTTAGGCAAATTCCTAAGGGAGTGTTTGTTTCAAAGAAGTACATTAACTTTTAGCTTATCCATATCTTTCTTCCAAAAGATATGTTCGGGGTTAATTGAGTTTGAGGCTTAAACATGTTCAAGGATATCCAATTTTTCTTAGTGTAATCATGGAGTTTGATCATTATATTATTCTTTTACACTCATGATCTTCTAGCTTCTTATTCATTTTCTCCCTAGTGACTTCATCCGGTTTCTTATCTCGCCTCAATTGCACTCAGTAGAACTAGGTTTTGCTCTAGGCTTAAGGATTTCATTACCATCATAAATTACACTTTGAGCGACTTTTGCTTTCTTACCATACTCGTGGTTGGATTCCTTTATAATGGGGGTCTTGTGCTTATCGCTAGGACTCTATGCTTAGTGATCATGTGAGCAATCAATGGTGTTCCCTTATACGCACAACTTATTTTCAAGCTTGTTTTTCAAGGTTTTAGATTAGAAAACTCATTCAAAAGTTTTGATTCCTTAGCATCAATTCTTGCTTAAGCATTTTAACATTTTCTTGAAGTTCTTGTTTTTGCTTAGCGTTTTAGAAATCTTTTCTTGTAAGGAGTTTAACTCTTGTTTTAATACTTCTTCTAAACTTACTTTTTCTAATAGTTGTACGCATTTGGTCATCCATTTCACGCTCACGGTGGTTAACTCAAACTTAGCACGTTGTTCATAAATAGCTACTTGTTCTTTAAAGGCATTCGATTCGAGAGATAACCGAATCATCGAGGGCACATGCGGTGTATTCATCAAAACATAGTCATCATTAACGCAAAGATGCATCACTTGGTACGGTCTTACTTTCACTTTGTTTCACATATTGATCATATGGGACAACATTTATATTACCCATATTTTCAATATCCGACTCAAAAGTTTCGATTAATTGTACTTTGTCATGTATCTTTGCTCATCAACATCATCGTATAGTTTTAATACCTCCGAGATGATTTTGTCTTTGGATGAACCAACATCTTTGTGATGATGAGACCATTGGAGAAATTCTAGCCATGAAGATTGTCATGCAAGAGGTTCATCATCGACGCCGAGTCGTATGCATCACAGATCCGCAACTTGAAAGGCATTCGATGATTATGACCTATCTCCCGAATTGGTTGCTCATCTACATCTCGCATCATATGTCTTGGCATTGCCCTCAAGAAGAAACAACATCTCCTCTTCATTCAACACAGCTCCATTATCCCGAGCTTGCACAAGTAACATCTTGTCTTTGAAGTACTCGCATTTTGAGGACGTTTTGAGAAGTGCGATTCCGTGCTATGTGTCCATCACCACCACGGTTGTAGCACTTAATTGGCTTAGCTTGACCCCGATTTGGATTCCTTCCACGATTCGATTAGCCACATATCCTCTACCAAGACCACCTCTTCCTTGTTTATACCGCCTTTCTTGAATCGGTTGAACCATAACCTTCCCATCTCTGACAGTAGCTTGAATGTGTGGATTGGATGCAGTTCGAGGTTATTGTTGGTGTGTGGGAGAGAGTTCATGTTTTGACTAACCATAAGAGACAGTTGATTGATAAAGTTTTCCATGAATGTATTTGGGTCAGGAGGCTTATATGCTGGATCAGGGATGAGCTTGTAATTACCATTACCCATGGGTATGACTTGAGAGGCTTTGGTGGTAATTCCAACATTGGTGTAGAAAGCAGTTGAGTCATTTGATGAGCTTGTTTCTCCCTGATTGGTTTTGAATTGTTCAAGTATCCTTTTTTCAAACATTGCATGTCTCTCATTCTGAAGTAGGAAGGCATAGAGTTGCTCATAGTTTGTATTCTTCAATCCTTTGGTTAGCTTCACAGAGGTGACAAACTTGTGCCATTCGGGATTCATGTTGTTCACAAACTTTGAATTCAGCTGAATGTTTGGCATAGTCATCTTGATGTTCCTCATGTCATTCACAAGCTTATGAAATCTCACGTAGTACTCATAGACATTCTCATCTGGTTTCATCTTGAAGTGCTCAAACTCATCATACAGTTGTGATTCTCTGTTTCCTTTGTCAATTCAGAACCTGAGAGAAGCATCTTGACATTATCCCAAACAGCCTTGGCTTCAGTGTTGTGATTGATGAGCTTGTAGATGTCTTTTGAAGACCACAAGTATAATGTTAGAAGCCACGATGTCGCGATCGAATCTCTTTTCTCCTTATCATTGAGCTCATCATACGTCTTTGGTCCGTCAATTCCATAGATCATTGTTCCATCCGCATTTGTATCAATTAAGTCTCTTGTAGTCTCAATCGATAAGGTCCTTCATCAATAGACTTGAGAATGTTGACTCCGTTTTCCTTTCCAAGACAAGACAACTGATTCGTTGTGCCCAAGATTCGTAGTCGGCCTGTCAAGCATGGGTGGATGAGTATCGAACCGGTTGCTTGAACATCCTCCGCAACAGTGGAGATGATTGTAGGTACGTTGGTAGACATGTTAACAGATTACACGGGATTTTATAACTCTATGATTAAACCGGGAAATAGATTCTTTCATGTGATTTTACAAAATCAAGAGAGAAACCGTAAAACTTATACACTTATGCGTAGACAGCAAGCTTACACGTAGACAGCAGCTTAGGCGTAAACACTATCTTATGCGTAGACACAGGTTTACACGTAGACAGAGCTTACGCGTAGACTAAAGCTTACGCGTAGATTTTTAGGATAAAAGCTTAAGTTTTATGCGTAAACCAAGGCTTAGAAGTAAGAACCTTATGCGTAAGTTTCCCTTAGGCGTAAGACAAGCTTATGCGTAAAAGAAGGCTTATGCGCAAGACTTTTTACTCGTAAGCTTTATGCTTATGCGTAAAATTAGGGTTTTACCCAAACAATCTTTTACACTTCACAGTGCAAGAGATATCCAAAGTCAAGTATTTTCGGGCTTATCCAAGCAAGAAAACACCGAGTAAACCACCGATTGAAGATCACTAGAAGAACACCTTACGCGAAGATTAGGGTTTTCTTATGCGTAGAAGTACAAAATATGCCAACCGTGATTTTTATGATCAAAACCATTTAGCAAACCAGATTATAATGATGAAACAACCTTAAAAACACCAAAACAACAAGACTTGAAGATCAAAACCACGTTTCACTCTTACGCGTAGGATGGTATGCACGTATCCAAACACTTTTAAAGTTCAACAAAAACACATAAAGTTTGAACCTTTTTGCAAGAAACTAAAATTTTAACACTCAATAAACCTTAACCCATAAGAATCTTGAATTTTTAAGTGTAAAATTTAGTGCTTTAAAGATACCAAAACTTGTATCTGAGACCTACGCAGATACACCACGTTTCTGTGTAAAACCAAACCTTATCCCAAAAATAACTATCAAACCAAGAACATGAGAGATGGATGATCAAACCATGGCTCTTGATACCATTTGTAGTATCTTGGTTTATCACAAACACATCATAAGCACAAAGTTATGCGTAGAAGATAAGGTTTAGAGAGAGAAAGTGGGATAGGATGGGAACTTTAGAGAGACAAAGAAAAATGTATTATGAAAGCTCCAACCCTTTGCCTTGGAGGGCAAAGGGTATTTATAGGGTACAAGCATAGCACGCCTACTTTAGGCGGTAGATCAGGCATACAGTGGGTAAAGACCCGTCCGTCCTCCACGGTGTTACAAAGTAATCTAAATACTATTACTTAGTTACTACGACTAAGAGATTTCTAAAGAGTATACATACTTGAGGTGACCGACACTTTAAGTACTGGATTTACTAAATCCTAACACACCCTAACATTGTACTCAGTCGTGTTAGTGGTAACCACGATCGAGTCCGTAGGGGTTGGACCATTCAGATATTTCAAAAAAAAAATTCGGCAACAACTGCATAAGCAGAGAGATGTGTGTAGCTGGCACTAAACACCTCCAAAACTGAGCACTGTCGGTTCATAGTTATGAAACTCCTCCCCATCCTCACTATAGCAAGTTACATAAAACACATCATCGCCCTTCTATAAAATGTATGTAAGCAACATCCGAACATGTGATGTTGTGCATGTCAAAATCATTCCACCTTGCTCCCTCAACAACACACACTAATTCTGAGACTCTTTTTAAACTAACTCTTCATCTAATCCCCGCACAGTTAACTAAGTAAATATAACGATTCCCATGATAAGAACCTCCTAGCACGTAATCATTATGTAGTTCCTATATATCAAAATTAATTTTTAAGTATTGTGAATTTCTTAAAACTAGTTTCTTAGAGAAATAGCGACTAATTCATATATGGTGTTAACTTATAAACTCATCCAAAATGTTCACGATTGTCACAAGTAAGAAACAAATTGATTCCAATACATATTTCTTGCATTAACGATTATGATTAACACAAATAACGTTTTAATGAAGTAAAAATCAATAAATATTGTTACTTGGTATCGTGTTGTTTGATTTTGCATGGCTTGGAAGTTCTGATGGTATGTGTTTATGGGTGTGTGATTTGATAATCACTTTACAACTAATATTTGTTTGCCAAAATAATAATAAATGGATCAAATTTACAACTAATATTTGTTTGCCAAGATAATAATAAACGGATCAAATCTATAAACTGATATACATATCTATAAAGTGTTATATTTTCCGGCGAGATAGTTGTTCGGCGGCAGAGATCCGGCAAGACAACAGCAGCCGCGATTTTCCGGCGAGACTGCGGCTTTTTCCGGCAAGTGGCGGCTGCTAAAAAAAAAGCATTTTTTTTAAATAAAAACTCAGATCCACAAATAAAAAAATATGGATCTATAAAAAAGAACACTCAAAACTTAATTAATAGTCATGGATCTATTAAAAAAACTCAAAAAATAAATCAAAACTTAAAAAAAAAAAAACTCTTTTGGTGGCCGTTGGTTTCGGTGGTAGAGTTATGTGGTGGTGACGACTGGTGGAGGTCCGGTGGTGTTGAGGTTCGGTGAAAGTAAATGAGATGTGAGTTTGTGGGTATTTGTTTGGAGGGGTGGGCTCGATGGTGGTGATATGCGTGGTGGTAACGCATGCGGTGGTAGAGGCGTTGGTGATGGTGTTTATGTGGTTGTGTGTCACACCCCAAATTACTGCTTTGCGTGAATGGAATTTTCGGGATCGATCGTCATAGCATCGCATTCATAGTTATATTGAACGACCTAAAGTGTCGCTTTGGAAAATACATCGCTTGATTTAATAAAATAATCGAGTTTACAAAGTATAGGTCCCAAATGAAAGTCAACTAGTGCGGAATTAAGTTTGTTTCAATCCAAACGATGTTTTAAAGTTCATAAACCCAAATGAGACGCCGTCACCGCGACTCTATGATATGTCCGCATGCATGCCATGAAGTGAATGCCTTAGATACCGAGATAAAACATGCTAAAAGTGTCAACACAAAGGTTGAGTGAGTTCATAGAGTTTGTGTTGAAATGTAAAGCCTTTCAAGATCGCTTATGCAAGAAAGGCATTGTAAATCCACTCGCTTCTAAGTTCCGCCCATACAAAACTTGCAACCGTGTGTTCACAACCCACCGCAAAAGGTGCATAGTTTATGTTCAAGCGCATGATGTCAAATGAATTCACATAATAGTGCATGACTTAATGTATCATCAGTTACTTGACTTAATTATACCAAGACATTTAGTTCCAATGTTTATACCAAGACATTTAGCTCAACGATAATACCAAGACATTTAGTTCAATGATTATACCAAGACATTTAGCTCCATGATAATACCAAGACATTTAGTTCCGTGATAATACCAAGACATTTAGTTCCAATGTTTATACCAAGACATTTAGTTCCATGATTTATGATATAGAATATGACTAAACATTCGCCTGAGATAAACATATAGTTTGCAATTAATCATGATTGTCATAGAAATAGTTGAGCATGTATCTCCCCAAAAGTAATTCAAAACAATTAAAAGAGTAGGGCTATGACTCACTTGATGAAATGATGCTAAGACAAAAGTGAGTACATCGAAATGTAGCGAATCTCTAATCATGCGACCTATTATGAATGATATGATACGCAATGAGTTATGATGTAATGTTATGCATGCATTTCAGATGTTATTTATACCACTTGTGAATTTTGAAAATAATACTCTTCATTTAAAAATACACTTTTGACGATTGACCATTCTTAAGTTACTTTACAAGTATTTACGCCAAAATGACATCCTACAATAGTTTCTTAATGATTTATTGTGAAATTATAACTTTTCGTCAGAAAATAATGTCGTTGGAAATTTCATGAAAGTGACTAATATGGCCTCGAAAAGCTAGTCGTAAAATGGTGTACGTCGAACGTTAGGAAACGAACTCAACGGTTTTGGAAAGCTTGCATCATAATCTCAAAGTTTTAGTGTTTAAGTTTCCGTCCTAGAGGTCTCGATCTTGGAGAAAAATATAGGTTAAGTATGGCATTTGCGTCCAAAATATTGCTTAAGGGTGATTTTGGCAAAGTTGATGTAACCGTAATTAATTCATTGTAACTCCGCTAAACAAACGGTTGGACATTTTGGAAAATATGTTTGGCGAACTTACTTTTACTAGAAGGCATCACTTTATAAAAGTTCTACGTCAATGTTAAAAATAGCCTTCAATATGGTCACTTGTTTATCAGAACACTTGTTTAATAGAAATGTAATAGTTTTTCTTATATAATAAAGTTACGGCAATTTAATGTAAACGTGTATAATTTAATCGTTACAAACCGCTTTTCACGCTTTATATGTCCTTAGCTTCGTATCAAAGTATACTAATATATTTTTGATAAGTCGAAATAATTTATAACGCTTAAGACCCATTTTGACCCGCATAAATTAGACGTAATGTTGAAATTTTCGTGATTTATATATTTCGTCGCCAAACTTGAAAAATTCATATCTTCTTCGTTATAGTCTGCTTTAATCCGCTCAAGCCGCCACGGTTTCGCTTTTAAAGTATATTTTCTAAATATCTTGGCCAAATACTTTTACCCTCTGTCGGATTTTCCAGATTTCCAAAATAAGAATGACCCTTTTAATACTTGTCGAAATGAGTTTTTCTGCATCAAACCTATTCCAATCCATTCAAAACAACTCGGTTATTCTAATCCTACCATACACCTTCTTAGGGTGTCATGGGTTCCTAGACATCACCAAGAGTGATATATAACAAGGATTAATTATAGGATGACTTATATAAGTATAACTCTTAAAACAATGTAAAATGGTATAAACATCCATAAGTCTTGCATGCTTTGCTCAAATATGATGAAATAAATATGAAATGATAATGAAAGATGAAAAATGAAGATGATATGCTTACTAGTTAACTTGATGAGGTGAAAAGGACAAGGATTAAACCTAAACACCCTAGGTTTTTATTTCAAAACCTTGATTAAGAGTATATCTAGAGTGTATAAAACTTGAATTGAGATTTTGATGAACTCCTTCTTGATTTAATATTGTGGCCGGTTTTGAGAGGAAAAGGAAGGAAGAAAACTTGATTTTGCTCTTTGAAATTATTGATTGAAGTGTGTAAGTGAGTTGGAGTGTAAGGTTGTATAAAAGAAAGTCTTGATATCTTGAAAATCATCCTCCCCCTTTTGTCGGCAATCTATATATTAATACATATATTTTTATTTATTATGTAAAAGGTGTAAGTAAGATGTAAGTAAATGAATATAAGTGGTAACTTGTGTATACATTTGTGCATTTAAGGTAGTTTTAGCATCCAATAAATTTTAATGGATCAAAGTAAAATATATTGAGGTCATAAAATTTGTAAAATACATTTCTTGCAAAATTTGAGTGATATAATAATTATCGTGTAGTTTTTAATAAAACTGTCGTAATAATATAAATTTAACAATTTATATACCAAATAAATTTAAAACACTGGTAAACTCATAATATTATTTTTATAAACTAAATGTAAGTATAAAAATATGTCGGGATAATTTTTGGAAGTATTGGATCAAATGTTCAAAATAATAACTTACGCGATACGCTTTATTTAATATGAAAATCACGCTTATTTTGGAATGCAAAATCATGAATGAACTAACATGATGATAATGATGCTAATGAAATGTAGACTAAACCTAGTCTATATGAAATGTCCTTGATGATATGATCATGAATTCAGCCTAAACCACTAAGGTTACGCGATTTGATACTGTAAACCCGCCACGATAAATGATGAAATAAATAAACTCGAGAAATGATCCGAATCATGAGTTGTCACATTGTGGGAATGGTAGAAGAGATTGAGAGAGTTTTATGTGTGTTTTTATGGTGTGAGTTGTGAGATTAAATACAAGACATCGATTTTCATTTTTTCTCACATTTGACCATTGAAAATTTTAACTTTTCAACATTAACTGCTTTTACTTTATATGTAGTATAGATTGTAAAGCTTTTAAAATGGGTTAGTATTTGTATCACTTTTTTCTATGCATACACTACAATGTTACATCATTAATACATACTTAGTAGTACTTCATGGCGTTGCGATGGCACTTTGAAATAAAAAATTCGATGAATAATGATTTTAATTTATTATATTCTTTTTAACAATAAGTTTACTTGATATCAAGAATTTCAGATAGCCCTTGCCTGCTCGTGCTCGAACCCGTTGGCCGTGGTTCGATCGGGCTCGAGCCGCTTGGTCGCGCCATTTTGCTCAAGCCCATTTGGTCTGCTGTCTGCTCGGGCTTAAATATTTGTATAACGCGCTTTATTATTTGCGAGAGTGAAATTTAATGCGTGAATTGTGCTTAATTTGGTTGTACAATATGCTTGATAATTTATATTTCTTATGTAATGGGTGTTTTAATAACCGTATTAATCAGTATTTATTATTGGGTTAAATAATTGACTACATTAAATATCATTAATGTGGTGTTTTGTTGTACACTATGCTTCTTGTCTTGTACGTCTCGAAAATTATGTGTATTAAAGTGTTGTACACAATGTTTCTTTTCTTGTAATTAGTAGTCATTATAGTCATTAATAACATTCGCCACTTTAATAAGATTAATGTTGTAAGTCGATAATAAGTCCGAAAATTACATCACGTTTGTTTTGTTGTACACTACGCTTATTTTGTTGTAAATCGAAAATTGGTTGCGTGCTTGCGACTATTGTACATTGTGCTTAAATGGTTGTAATTTTGGTGAAAGGTGTTTTTAATAAGATTAATGTTGTTTGATAAATTTTGGTCTTAAAACGACACAACGCTTTATTTTGTTGTACAATATGCTTAATTTGTTGTAATTCTGAAAATTGGGTGCATTAAAGTGTCGTAAATCATTCTTAATTTTTTGTATGTTTTAAAATTAAAAATGATGTGCCTTCATGCATTATAAGTAGTAAAATATAGATATTAGAACATGTTATATACATAATTGTGAGTAACACTACCTTTTAAAAATTGATCGCAAAAGTTGAAGTACTTATTAGAAAGTTGGCCGACACTTGTTTTATCCAATTTATTCATTTTCGTATTTTCCACTACATGCTCAGAATTTTGAGTTTGCCCCACTTAATCTCAACTATTTGTGGCACAACTTTTTCTTTCATCACAAAATACAAGAATCAAGTATACAATTATGAAAAAAAGAAAGAAAGTTGTAACTAGAGGTAGCAAAACGCAGGCTAAACTGTGATGCGCTAGAATAGTGCGGCTTAAAGCAAGACGCGCTAAACTTAGCAACGTGTTATACAAATCGCTAATAAAAGACCAAAAACGATTTAAAAAATTCCTTAAACGTAATATCTTATTTATATTAAAAAACTTAAATATATTATTTTAACTACATTAAATAGAAAAAAGGTCAAAGTTGAATGTTGAATTTTTTCAACAATGGTCAAATGTGAGAGAAATAGAATGTTGAAAAATAAAATAATTAAGGAAATATTAAAAATTAAATGATGAAACTTAATGGCTATTATAGTGATGAATTTTTTGAAAGTGAAAATATTGAAGCTTGTTCTACAAACTTAATAGTCATTAAAAAATTAATAATAATAATGAATAGGTATGAGTTTTTTTTTTTTTTTTTTTTTTTAACTAAATACATAGTTACGTAAATAAAATATAACTAAAACACCGTTGGTCCCTAAACTTGTCTCGGAGGATCGCGATGGGACTAACCTCGCTTTTTCATCGCCACGGGTCCAAACAAGAGCCATTAAACGCCGATTCGTCCTCGACCACTAACACCTATGTCAACGGCTCTTTCTCGTTAGTTACGGGAGGGTAATATAGTCCAATCACATTTATAACTCAACCTAGTTAATTCTAACCCAAGAACTATTCCACCAAAACAAAAAGGGATATTGTTTGAACAAATAATATCGATTCCCGAGTCCTCACCACTTAAGTATGACTTCATAAAAGTCAACTAGTAAAGAAAGTAATAGCTCGTAAATTTACCGTGATTAACAAACAAATTTATACATTATCAACTACTTAGCTAGTTGACTTATAATACCAACTATATACGGTGTTTGATGAAATTGGAACATAACCGATACCACTGAGTCATTGTCGATACATGTTAATTTACTAATTAGTTACAAAATATAAAAGATGTATTTGGGCCCAACTTCAAAACGCTCAACTGATGAACCTTCAAATGATATACGGTTGTGATTGATATCCGTAAACTGCTGAACCGACAAAACTGTTAGGCCTAAGTTGATGATGTCTTTGCCACCTTGTCTCGCAAAAACAAGTATACAAATTACAAACATATAAGTTATGAACGTAGTGTTAAGGTGTTAATGGAATTTAACACATGACATGGTATTCATCATCAAACATCACCTAGGGTCTCCTTTGGGCGAAGAGTGCTAGGACGCATTTGTAATCTTTTCTTTGCTCAGAAGGGTGTCTTAACACCGCTTGAAACATCTGCAAAGACCACCAACCCTTTCACCTTCCCTCCAAGTCAAACCTGTGCAAGTTCTCAACATCAAACCCCGCAAACTCAACCATTTTGGCCTTCCCTTCCCATCTAAACCTCGCTTAAATTCTTGAACAACTTCTCCCTTTTTTCTCGGCAAAACATCCTCTTCATCAACCATCTTTCCTTTTCCTTTCCTTTAATTTTGTCCCTTTGTTTAGCTACAACCCTTCTTCGTCCTTGATTACTACCCCACCTTTCACTCTTGGTGTCCTGGTTCCACCCCCGCATTTTTTCTTAGCTATCCCCCGCCATTGACTTGTAGTCCTAAAAGGTGTTTGACTAAGCATCCTAAAGTTAGCATCCCGCTCTACCCAACCCACAACTTCAAAACCGATGTTTTTAAGTAAAATTGTGCTAACTTTTGGGGCTTGTGGGCTATGAAGATATCAATCGAGTCATTTGTTTCACCATTCCAAACAAAGTATGAACATCAACATCAAGATGAATCAAATGCAAAGCATTTTCTAGGGATTGTTTAGGATCACGTAAAACAACGCCCATTTTGTTCATTAATCTCGATAACACATTATCAAGGCTTGAACTAAATATATCCTTATCACCGTAAAGGCACACAGATTAATTAATGAACCTCGCTCATACCGAGTGGGCTATAATCAAAACCCCATTATAGTGGATTCGAACAGGACCTCACCTTCTTCTTCTTCCTTGACATCCTTAAACGTGGAGACGAATATGCTTCATCCTTCATTCTTAGTTTTGTTTTTTAAGAATGGGTTTGACTAGATGTGTGTTTCAAGACGCGAGTGTGGATGTATGTTAGGTTTCGTTTTGATTGGGTTTTGTTAAATGGGTCGGGTTATTATGATAGTGTTTATGGTTTCGGATCTTGTGAGTTGGGTTCTTTTGGTGATTCCAAACACATTAATTGTGTATATGCGTATCAAGGAAGGCAAAAGGCCAAGTTGCGGTGGTACTATGTTTAAAATGTCACAATTGGTCCTCAATTTGGCCAACACCGTTTTTGCACTTAAAATTCTCGCCTATTTTTGTCACACAAACTTGACTTTTCTCTGCTTACTAAATTCACAATTAGTCCTCGAATTTGGAACGTCCATTGTTTTGGTATTTATTGGTTAATACACTATATCATTTGCATACCAACAATCACAAGAAACAACCTCCCAATGGTCGACTTCCCACTACTTGAAGAACTCGCCAAATCTTGAACTCCGACTACATGTTTGACTAGATTTCTCTTTATCGAGAGAAAACGATAAGGACATCAAAATTGCTAAAGGACTCCAAAACACTTTGATCGACTTGATTCGGGGTATGAAGGAAACCCAACAATACATCTACGAGATCAAGGCTTTCGAACTACGGTGATGAACTACAAGGTTATCGAGGATCTTCGCAATGTGCAAAAGGCTAATGTCTTGAAGGCGTTGGAGATAAGGAGGATGATCGTCGACACACTCACATGTGTGTGACAAGAACAACTTCCTTGATCATCTTAGGAAGTGTTGAGAAGGAAATGCTATGGTTATGTTTTCCCCCCTTTTTTTGGAAAAATATGTCTTGAATATTTATGTTCTAGTGTTTTAATATGAAGTTAATGAATCTATATGTTATGTTCTAGTGTTTTAATTGTTAATTATGTTGTTAATTGTTGTATTCGTCTAAGAGAGTTGTTATATGGTTTTGATTGTATTGGGTGTTGGTGGAACTATGGTTCTTGGTCAAACAGATTTAGAGTGTAGGGGACATGTGTTTTAGTCCCTATCCTGCCTTGCATTAACTTATAGCAAGCACTTTATTCTCACATTTTACCACAAATTTGAATTCAAATACATAAACCCAACCCTTTCGGAGAAATTGAGTCAAAATGGGTAAATCTAGAGCTCGTAAGCATGCATTAAATGCTCCAATTGTCAAACTGTTGGACATAATAAGTCTAGTCATCACAAGGATCAAAAGCAAACCAACAAAGGAAAGTAAGGTTCGAGGTAGAAAAGGCATTGTGATGGCGTAAGGCAACATGTATTCATTTAATTGTCATTTGTATAACGATTGTTCTAGTGTGTTTACATTCTAGTTGATGTGCAAATGTATTACTTTTGAAGTGGATGGATGAAGAGGATATAAGGAAGACTATGGAACAAGAGTTTTATGATGCTCTTTACGAGCAAGAAGAAGAACACACAAATTTGGAGGAAAATGAAGAAGATCCAGTTGGATGAAGAAGCATTCCAATAGTTTTGGAAGAGGAGAGAATGTACAAAAGAATTGAAGAGGAATGGGAGAGGAAAAATTGGCTTGAAGATGCAGTATGAGGCGACTTACTATGGAGTGTCGTGGAAGAGTTATATCCAAGACATCCATATGTGCCTTGGATAAAATTCACGCCCGAAAGTCACAAATTCCAGCAGCTTTTCTAAGGTTGTAGGCTTCTACTCTTCTAGCCATTTTGTAATATCGACAATATTATGTTTGAACATGTTTTTGTTTTTTTTTGTTGACTTTATAAGTTGACTAGCTTGTAAGAATTTATGTTGTCTTTACTCCTTATCTACTTGTTCAACAACCACAACTCCCATCTACTTATATAATACATCTTAAGTCAAGAATTGTTTATCATACCACCATATTATCACCATGGATGTAGAAAACAGGTGGATTGACCTTTTTGCAAAGGCGTCCACCTTATAGAGCTTTCATGTGGTATGTTTGTCCGGTGTGCCTTGAGATAAGGGAAACACATCTTATCTTGGTAGAGATGGTGTTACAAGGAAAACACAACCACGAGGAGATAGTGGTGGATATGTGATGGGTCTACATATTTCGCACCTACTAGTGTTGGTGCATCCTTGGCGGTGATGAAGAACAAAGTGAACCACCTACAACCGAAATAGCAAGTGGAGAGCCCAAGCCAAACACCACGTGAAGCACACCGCAATCGAAAGAGCAAATAGAGAACGCCCGAGACAAATACCGTTGAACCAACTGCAATCGATGACCAAATGGATCACCTACTAGTCATTTATCGCAGTGAATTCCTAGCAAGAAATGTCATGTTGTCTTTCGCCTAAATGTAGCTTTAAGCGATATGTGTGCTTCTTTTGTTATAATAATTGAATTTTGGTTACACTTGAATCATTGACTTTATAAGTCAAACAAGCGAGATTTTAAAACTAACAATTCGGTTTGGTATCCTCTAATAATTTGGTTTATGTTGACCTTATAAGTCAAAATGGGTTTTCCCAAGCACCCACCTAAACTGGATATGCAAGTGCAAACTACAAAATGAAAACAACATTTCCAAAATATACCTACACCACCACCTAATTACACCATATGAAGCAAAACATACATGTTAACAAGTATCGTTTCAAGAACCATCATCACCAAAACTATACATCTTGATTACATCAACAACTAAAAATAACAGTGAACTTCGTGATGGGAGGCTTTTTATTCATGGGGAGACTTGAGGTCCTTGGGGAGGCACATACCACTCATTCCTATTTGTTGCGGAGCATCCCAGTACCGCTACAAGACCAAGTACAACTTTGGGAGCGGAAGCCTTGGACGCCTGGAAGTTTGGGAAGTGGAACCTTCAATTAGTGGTCTTATAAGACATGTTCCCACATTCATCATCGATGTGTCTCAAATAATGATGACATCAACTTCATTTCCTTCACGTTAGTATCCGGAAAGATAGACAAAGCGAAATAATCGAGTTGCCCATTACAACTTTCTTAGCTTGTAAACATTCACTCTAAAGTCTAACCTTTCGAGACTCCTTATTCCCATATTTTTCCCACAAGTCTTCAAGTATCACATCAACAATGTCATCTCCTATATCCCACTTATTCCCATAAGTAGCCATGGCATAGTCAACCATATCGTCAGATACCTTTAGCTTGCTATAATCCCTCTTTTTGACAGATTCTGACACCGCTCGGATTTCTGTCAAATAAATAGGAGTTATTTATGCTCCTCCCTTAAAATGGCAATAACACAAATACAAAAAAAAACCCGACTAACCTTTCATCACTTGAGCTTCTTTCGCAAATCTGCATAAATCATCAAACATTTCATCAGACATTTCATCTTCTTTTAACCAAGTATCCCCATATTTTGCCTTCACATATTTTACCATCTCATCGATTACATCCATACAAGTAAGCTCTCGTCTCGCCATTGTTAAAGTATGTGTGAGGTTGTGTGAAGAAGCGGAAACGATCAAGATGGTATACTGTAAACCGTTTCTCATAATTAACTAGGTTGAGTTATAAATGTGATCGACTATATTAACCTCCGTAACTAATGTAAAAGAGCCGTTGACATAGGTGTTAGTGGTCGAGGGACGAATCGGCATTTAATGGCCACTGTTTGGACCCGTGGTGATGAAAAGGGCGAGGTTCGTCCCATCGCGATCCTCCGAGACAAGTTTAGGGACCAACGGTGTATTTTAGTCTAAAATATATAACATAGTTGTTGTAATTTTATTTATCTCTTCTCTCTATTTTTAAACCGAGCCTCTTTCTCTCTTAACCTAACACCTATAGCCGCCACTATAATTGTCGCCGTATGCCGAAATAGCCAAACCACAATGCCGATTTTTGCAATTTACTCTAATACCTACTACTAAACCATCATATACTAATCCAAAAGATATCACGACACATTATATTCGGTTATTTTGTTTCCATATTCGGTTATTTTGTTTCCATTGCCTTTCATAGTTTCATCTTTCATAGATTTGTATATTAAAGCAATAACAAAAATGACTTTTAACCTCACGTCATTAGAAAGAAAATGAATATTAGTCTTATTTTTCATATTACAATCAAAATTCATAAATGAAGAAAGATCCCATACGAGTAGATTGGCGCAGGATTCGTGTGATCTAACACAAATGCGTACGTGCAGACAAAGGTTTCACGTTATTTCAAGAAACGCCACAATAAAAGACATCAACAAAATTGTTCGCTCACAAAAAACTCACGGATATAAATTACCACCGTTACATCGCGTGTAATAGAGTATATATGTCGTCTCTACTTGGCGCGAGCTTTACTTTACCACAATTTTTATTTGAAATTTTACAATGAAAGAATACGCAAAAATATCGATCTATCTAAAATTTCTACACAAAACCATTATCTTTAAGCCTCAAACAAGGATAAAGGAACAAGCAAAATATTGATCTAATCGAATTTGTCAAGACTATACATTCTTGCCAGACGCAGGTCTTGTCTATATAAAAATATTTCTTTAAACGATCAGAATGTTTACAATTCGAAAAAAAATGTCTCATGAAATCTTTATTTAAGTTTTCCATGAAATATATACTTCTTTAAAAAAATCAAAAAAAAAAAAAAAAAAAAAAGCGCTAAATATGTTTAAATCTTTAAAAATTACACATTTAACCCATCTTTTTTCGCCGAAGACGTTTATCACCTCTACTTGTAAATATAAAAACCAAACATCCAAACATTGTCAAACCGTATCATTCGTCTTTTATCACGTGATCATTTCTTTGTATTCTTTTACACGAACTGTTTTATTAAAACTCTTATATTTACAATTTAAAGTTTTTTATGAACCGGTCATTTCTAATGCTTGTTCAGTCGCTGTCGAAACCAAACCAAAATATCATTCGTCGACATGCGCTTGCGTGAATACCATTTTAGTGATAAGTACTTCTTCCGTTCAAAAAAATGTCATTCGACAAAAACATAAAGTTTAAAAAAAAAACACAATTATTAATGTTTTATCTTTATTATTTTTTACAAAATGACAATTTTATCTTAAATAATTTATATTTTTAAAGTTTGTAATATTGATTTTAATTAAGGGTAAAATGATAAACCCACGACATCTCTATTTATCGATAATAATCAGACGAAGACCGCGCTAATGCAAGAATCTGCTCAGATTTAAAATTTCAACGACCCATACGCTTCTTTCAACAAACTATATTTCAGAAGATCGCAGTAATCATTTTGAATAACTATGATTCAAGCGTGGTTGCATGCAGTAAATATGATTTTAAGAAAATTATATGGAGTCAAATCTAAGTGAAAGATATTTTTAATAGGATTGCTTTAACTTTTAAGCTATTAAGATTTTAGTAATAATAGATTCAACCATTACAAAAGAACTAGATTATGTAGTTGATAATAGATATTGTAGTTTAGAGATACCAACGTTTTTCACCGCCTTTTCTTATTTTATCGATAATTTATGCAGCTACATGTGTAGTATGTATTATTTGGTGTGTGGCTTTTAAACTCAGAACCTTACAAATTTAATATCACCATAATAAGATTATCTTGTCTTATCAATTTGCATAGATATTTAAACATCGCTCAAAGTTTATTTGTTTGCGTAAGACAAATAATTATCGTTAAAGATAACAATATTATTTAATTTTGTGATTGTAATAAACTTACATAACATTATTGATATACATGACAAAGGGCTATACAATATATATTAACTTTTAAAAGATGATTTATATATGTTAGTCTCTTAAGTGGTGCAAGACTAACATTTTTCAAAATAACATTATACAAACGACAACGTCGTGTGTCAAAAGAAAATAAACAACAAAAACTACAATTCTTGGCCTATCATTTTCCAAATTTGTTACGGCTCCACAACTACTTCATCATTTCTCATATAATTTTGTCAAATTTGAACCTTGTTCGACCCGGGTGGTTCAATAGGTTGAACTGCTCCGGCCAAAAACGAGTCGATGAACCGAGTCAACCCCACGGGTTGGGTCGAAAACAAGTCAAATTAAATCGGGTCAACCCGCCGGGTTTGAGCGTCCGGGTCAACCCGATTGATGTATTAATAGTTTTATTTTGAAATATATGTCTTCAACATTTTCACTTTTAGTTTCAACTTTTACTTTTTAGTTTTTAATTTATATATAGTATATAGCGAGTCTTCAAGGCGTTTTGGCGGATTCATGACGTGACGATTAACGATAAATAGATCTCGATGAGACTGATTCACCTGGTTTTGTCGGTTTCAATGGTCCTCTCTGCTCATTTTCTGGATGGCTTTAGCGGTTAATTGAACCGGTGGCGACACCGGTTCCGATTGAACACGTTTTTCGGTCCGGTCGGTTTTAAAACTATACGTAACACCAACTCATAGTTTGTATGAAGTTTTGTGTGTTTTATTAATTTGTATAATGTGTATAATAACACGTACTTTTCATTTTAGGGTGTTTAAAAATATAATTAATTAGTGTGTTTAATTATTTTATATTTTGGATTATGTTTAACTTCTTTAAATCAGACGTTATGAAAATTTTATTATACTTTTAATAAGGAGTGTTTTAATTGGTTGTTTTAATTTGGTAGATGTCTTTTAATTGGTTGATAATGTGAATAAATTATCAGACTTTTAAGTAATGAGGTGTTTTAATAAGAGTATTAATTACACTACGATTTCTCTCATTCGACCAATTTCAACAATTCAACTTTTCCACTTTTCACCTTGACCGCTTTTTCTTTTTATTATATGTATTATAGATGAACAATTAAATTGAGACATTTCAAAAAAAAAAAAAAAAAAAAAAAAACATGAACTATTAATTTGAGGCATTGGGAGTATTAATATTTGAACATAAGGCTTTTGCCTAGTGGTATTTGCTTTGCATAAGATTGAAATAAGGGATTGTCTGACCAGTGACTTGAAGGCATTGGTTAATGTTCATTTATTAAGCACAAATATATTTTTTTTATATTGCAAATTGTATTTAATACACATTAATTAAACTTATAAATTATCATAATTAAATTTGATTTGTAATTTAATAAACTAAAACTTTTATTTTTTAAGCTTATTAAACCTTGCCTTAAGAGCTACCGCCTACCATTACTGAGAAAAAAGAGTGAAATAATTTACCAAGCAAATAAGGAAAATAAATTGCAATAGGGTGATGTGCAATGTAATAAACTTACGAAACAAACCACATGACATGTAACCGAAAACCAAATAAAAGAAAGTCCTCTTCTTGTTGTTCTTCTTCTCCAATCTCCATTTCCAATTCTAGGGCTTGTTTGAATTCCAAGATCCATAGCCCAAATGGTGTTAAAATCAAGATCATCGCTGCCACGTGGCACATCACGCAAATCATCATCTTCATATTCTTCATTAACATCATCAACGCTCATATTCTCCATCTTAATAATCTGTTCATTCTTCGTTTTGATCTTGTTAGCTCTCGGCATCCTTTCCATACCTAATACATCCTCCAATTCACCCAAACCCCATGATTTGACCTCCATTGTTCACCGCACTACTGTTGACAGGTTCAATTACTTTTTTTTTTTTTTTTTTTTAAAAACATTGCTCAAATTAAATTGATTAATTTTTATGTGATGTTAGGAGTGAGAGAGAAGATCAGTGGGTTGAAGTCATTTCATGGGAGCCTCGAGCTGTTATTTATCATAATTTCTTGGTTAGTATATTTTTATTTATTTTAATGATTTTTCTTGTTTTTCGCTAATTGTTACCGGATTTGGGTAGCGTTTTATATGTGACGGTGTTGTATCGATATGAGATTACGGAATTTTTTAGTTACATAAGCTTATTGATTGTAACGATATTAGAAGCATAGGACAAGAATGGTGTTTTGGCACTTTACTTTTTAGTTATATGTATTCTAACTTCTAAGTATGTTAGATGATCACCTGAGTTAATATACATCTCAAAACGAAAAGAAAACGCAAAATGTCAACTCTAGATCTGGTTTTTAGTTATTTGATAGACCAGTATTGACATGTTATACAGCCCTGCGCGCTATCTATAGGTGTCGATAAAAACATTCTTGTATGACGAAGGTAATGAAGTTCATGTGATTCTGGTTTCATGTCTTCTATTCTACCTTCCGCGCTATCTGAACCTGGTGATATTCATCTTTGATACTAACCTGCATATGCTGAAACCATCACTCTCTGAAACTTACTGATGTCAATTCTTGTTGACGGAATCAAAACCAATACCTTGAAAAAACTTAAGGAACAACAGAATACCTTGACATCCTTCTGTTACTAGTCAAGATTATGACAAAGTCGAACTCAACTAAATGAATGATTGCACTGATATCTAAAAGTATACGACTAGCACCATACATAATGATCTAGTGATCTACATAGAAATCCATTTAAGTAATATGATAGAAACTCCCAGAGTATGCTTAAGCAGAAAAATCTCTCGGTAAAAACTTTGAATTTTTGTATGCTCCTTTCTTTTGTTATAATTTCAGACAAAAGATACAACGGAAGGCAAATGCTGAAAACTACAAGGGCATGATCTTACACCCTTTGGGTACAAGACTACACGGCATCCATAAGGTTGCCTTATTAAGTATAATGTGTAATTTACCACCTAACGTTTGAAATGCTCAGAGCGGAGCACAACTCGTGATTTGTTATTAAGTATACGCTCTTGGAACTCTATTAGCTGATTACTTTGGGATTAGTTGTCTACCAAACTACCTTAACTTCTGTAAGTGATATAAATACATTTATTCCTCGATTAAAGTAGAAAAAATACATTAAAAAGTAGTATAATGATAAATAACTGGTCTTAGAATTGTAAGAGGATATATTTTTTAGAAAGGTGTAAGAGAATATAATTACATTAATAAGGTTGGCAGATTTCTGTTGGGGGAGGAGGTAGCTAACTTATTAATGCTTAAGTTCATAATGATGATTCATCTTTAATGATTACGATTTAAATTTAAGTTGTCCTTAGTTGTGGTAATTTTACTAGTTGAGTGGATTGAATGGTCTTTACTCTAGTTGTGAAGAATCTGGTTCATCATACTTGTTGGATTATGGACTCATCCATAGTTTGAGTATGTATGGCATGCTTCTAATTCACAATTGAAATTATGTTAACACTTCTACTTTTATGAGTGAAAATGTCTTTTCCTTCCTGTTGTGAGTTTGCATATGCTATGCTTCAAGGTTCAAGAAGGTTACAAAAGGAAGTCTTGTGTTTGGCTTGAACAAAACTTGGTCGACAGCTTACATTAGCTAACCAAACTGAATCTTGTGCATTTTTCATGGCAGTCACAGGAGGAGTGTGAGTATCTAATTAATCTTGCTAAACCTCATATGGTGAAGTCAACTGTCGTTGATAGTGATACTGGGAAGAGCACAGATAGTAGGTATGATACTTCACTGTTGCTGTTAAATTTTTTCTTTTACTTGCTCCTTTTGCTTCTTTTTGCTGGTTGTTTCTCTTATAATAATCTCTCAAGTATTCTTAAGTTAGTCGACTTACCAGGAGTTTCCACACCTTTTTGTTTAAGGGTTCGTACGAGTTCTGGCACGTTTTTGGCTCGTGGACGTGATAAGACAATCCGGACCATTGAGAAACGCATTGCAGATTTCACCTTTTTACCTGTAGGTACGCTTTTTACAAAGCATTATGGAATTCTGCTTAATCATTAGTTATCCTTCAGATACACCGTTACATACTCCGATAGGCGAAAATATAAGCTCTTCAATTGTGTAGTACCTATATTTAGAAAAATATGGATAGCACTGGAAGATCCTTTGAAATTTCTGTTGTAGCTGTGAAATTCCTTTTTTTCTTATGGTGTGTATTTTACATTTCATGTATATTGGGGCTTAAGTAACCTGAGATTATAGAACTATAATATATAATCTACCTCTAATAGTCAACTTCAGTGGGAGAATAGGGTGTTCTGAACCTCTGTTTGGCTACTTCTGAAAGTGCTCTTACATGAATTATTAATTTTATAACACAGAACATGGGGAAGGACTTCAAATTCTCCACTATGAAGTTGGACAAAAGTATGAGCCTCATTATGACTATTTCCAAGATGAGTTTAACACCAAGAATGGGGGTCAACGAATGGCTACAATTCTGATGTACCTGTATGTGACACTTTTTCCATCGGCAACTTTGTACATGTATTTTTTCTCTTCTCATCTGATATTTTTCTTATCCGGTCATTGACAGGTCAGATGTTGAAGAAGGCGGTGAGACGGTTTTCCCTTCTGCAAAGGGGAACATCAGTGCTGTGCCTTGGTGGAATGAATTATCTGAATGTGGCAAAGAAGGGCTATCTGTTAAACCGAAAATGGGGGATGCATTGCTTTTCTGGAGCATGAAACCTGATGCATCTCTAGATCCTTCAAGTTTACATGGTCAGTATATCTATCCATGTATGTAATCTGTATATGGAAAAATGGGCGGGGAGGGTAAGGGGTGAAAACGGGTTTGGGTTAAACTATAGGGAATGTATTGGTTGTCAGGTCAGGTAAGTTGAGTTAACCAATGAATTGTTAGTTGAACATTATCAGTAAAACCATATATTGATAGAGTAATTATATAAGTTGAATAACACAATTTAGGAGGTTTTATACCTACAAAAACGATGTAATGTGGCTTTCGACCAGGTTGACCCATATGACCTGCTTCCTTTTGTGCTATTTTTATGTTTACCCATTTTACTTGTTAGTGATAAAGCAGAGCCGATTCAACTCATCATAGTATGGGTCAAATTTAACTCCACTTTCAAGTTTTAAGACCTTCGCATAATATTGGCCTCCTCTGTTTGGCATGACACATGCTTTAACTTTAGTTAGATAATTTTATATTCGACACTGCGTGACCTAAATTCAAACATCTCTTATCCTCTAATAGGTGGCTGCCCAGTTATCAAGGGGAACAAGTGGTCCTCTACAAAATGGATCCGTGTCAACGAGTATAAAGCTTAATTTTGGCTTTAAAGGTAGGATCTTTGTTCTGCTCCTACTATAGACGTTTTATGTGAGAATAAAATACATGATATCACTGTCATCGCATCTGCAAAAATGTATTTTATATATATTTACTTATGTCTCCTCTTTTGCTTACTTGAGTTACGTCACTAAAAGGAGACACTCAGCTGTGTTCGTGCAGCAGTTTTGGAGAAACTCATGTTTGCCTGCACAAACTCTTACCTCACAAATTTTACTTTGCTTACTAAATCTCGTATGATAGTTGCTAAATCACAAATACATGTCTGTTTAAGTTTTGAGAGAACCCTCTCCTTGGTTGAAATTCCACTCACGCGATTATGTTATTTTGCATGCTTATGAGAGTTCTGACATATTTGGACAGGCCTTAAAGTCTGATACAATCACGGCTAGGTTATGTAGTGCTAATGGCTGTATTATGAATGTCTTGACTGGTGTGTGGAATTCAGTCATTCTCAGATATTAGTTTTGAGTACATGCAGTACAAACTAACTGAGCTTTTGAGCAAAATGAGGGGCCTTTTAACAGACGTAGAAAAGTTACAATTGTGTGTGTAGTCTGACTGACTAGTTTGTTGAACTTAGAGGGCTATTTATGTAGTTACGCTTGTTGAGCCGACCCACAAACACTTTCCCCATCCAGTCTATTTGAATGTAAGAAGTATAATGTCTAAACATGATTACAAAAGTTATGTTATTAAACCCCTAGGGGGCAGCAGCCTACGGGTAAGGGTTTGAGAGTTCCAAATATAGGTCTCAAGTTCGAATTCCGCTAACTGCAAACTCCTTGGGTCCACCCGCCCTAGTCTTATAATTGACAATTGTAGAGGGCTCATGATTTACCATACTCCTTGGGTCTTGCGGGTGGTCTCATAAGACCCAGTTGACGGTTATAAAAAAAAAGGGGGGAAGTTGTCACATCTTATGCGATCTTAGTTAGTCTATTGGTAATTGAGTACCAAATTTCCTGCATAATTGCTTCAGTTTTATCAGTGTCACATTTGTAAATTAGTTATTGCCCTTGATGATGAGACTGAACCTTATAATAAAGTGAACACATTCTTATTGTTTATTAACACACTCATGTCTTGGCAGGTTTTGAATGATTTGTGGTGCTTGTATCTATAGCAATAGTTATTAGTACATGACGTTGAGATGCCTCCTATCCG
Source organism: Chrysanthemum lavandulifolium (assembly GCA_022545495.1). Classification (NCBI taxonomy): domain Eukaryota; kingdom Viridiplantae; phylum Streptophyta; class Magnoliopsida; order Asterales; family Asteraceae; genus Chrysanthemum; species Chrysanthemum lavandulifolium. Next base: position 126,987,786 of record CM040244.1, on the reverse strand, counting down.
AAACAAGGTCTTCAAGTTTGATGATATAGTCTTTGTAACAGTATAATTTCTTACACGACTTGCTATTAATCTTTTGTTTATTCAGTTGATCTTCTGAAGTCACATAATACAAATCAGATATGGAGAGTTGTTTATTCTTTCTCATCAAATCACTTACAAGTAAACATTGGCATATCTATATCTAGAGTTAACTACATTTTTGGTCCTTGTGGTTTACCGGGCATAATGGTTTTAGTCCAATAGTAAAAAGTAACGGATCTTGTCCAGAATCCGATGACACGTAACAAGTTTGGTCCAATTTTTCATTGACCGTCAGTTTGACTAATTTTGACCCTTAAATTTGAGGGCATTTTAGTCTTTTCATCTGTATTGTTGAATAAAAGAGTTGACTACATTATTTTGGTCCTTGTGGTTTGTCGGGTGTTTCATTTTTCGTCCACATTTTTAAAAACCTTTTAATACACATTTTAAAAACCTTTTAATACACATTTTTATACATATTTTATACACATTTTTATATATGTTTTTATCTACGTTTTAACCTATGTTTTTATCTACGCTTTTATATACCTTTTTATATATGTTTTTGTCTACATTTTATTATATATTTTTTTATATATATCTACATTTTTATCAACGCTTATATATATATATATATATTTTTAAATATGTTTTTCATCAACGATTTTATATAACTTTTTAGAGTAAATTGCAAAAATCATCCATGTAGTTTGCCCAGATTGCAAAAAGCATCTCTGTGGTTGGCTAATTGCAGGCGGCCTCCCTGTGGAGGAAAGTTTTGATCATTTTGGTCATTGATTTTAACTGGCGTTAAATGAATTTCGTTCAAAATTACATATTTAGCCCTTTTGGCCAATGATCGTTGCAGCGTCCATCCTTTAAACCACAAGGACAATTTATGCAATTTACTCTATGTTTTATATACGTTTTTATATACGTTTTTGTAATCGTTTTTACATACGTTTTAATACGCTTTTATATAATTTTTTTTACACGTTCCTACATAATTTTATATACGTTATAACGTATATATTTTGTAAATACGTATATAAAATGTATATAGGCGGTCGGCTTATTTAAAAAAATTTAAATAAACCGAAAATTTTAAATTATAAGCAGTTGGTTTAGACTAAAATACACCGTTGGTCCCTAAACTTGTATTGGAGGATCGCGATGGGAATGACAAGATAATCATCATGCGGGTCCAAACAAGAGCGATTAAATGCCGATTGGTCCTTGACCAAGTCAAACTCGATTTTGTTTTGTAGTCGAGGGTATTTTAGTCCATACACATTTATACTTTTATAACACATTTATGTTTTACCCCTTCATCTTTCATCATCTTCATCATCTACCCAAATTGTATCCTGCAGTCTGCACTTGTGAGTTGGGAGTGGCTTGTGAGTTGGGAGTGGCTTGTTATGTATATTCAGTTTGTCAATATTTGCTCAATAATGGAAATCTGAGTTCTATGGTTATCTGCTTCTGAATTTTTAACGCCAATAAATTATTGATAGCGGAGAACTGAACATCTTGTATATTCATGATTTGGTGCTCTTTCTGTTCTCATCTTTTGGTAAGAGTCGAAGTTTGTTGCCTTCAAGTGTTCTATATCAACGAATAAACGATTATTTTTAAATTCTTTTTGGCATTGAGTTAGACTGATCTTGGTATATATCACCCGCATACCCGGTTCAGACGGGATTGGGTATTGTTATTGTTGTTGTTCCTATGCATCGTTCAACTTTTTCTTTGATAAATTTGTAATTCGCTTTGATCAAGATCCCCAACCTTACGTACTAATGGTAGAAGTTGATTAAGTTGGTACTTTTAAATGAAACACATCTACAATCCTTTTACCCGTTTGGTTAAACCGCTCATAGAAAAGAATAATTTAAACTAAATCAAAGGTTAGATAAACGTTTATATCCTTTTACCTGCTGAATTTGAGATGAGTTCTCGCTCATATCAAATTCGATGGGTCATTTCCGAGAAAAAATACTTTTTACCTTGTTTATGTTTACGCCGTAACACCGTGAGAAGCATTCAAGCGTGGCCTGCATGGATCAAAGATCCCCGCCCCTTCTCTATTGGGTCTAAGTGTCTAACTAGTCAACTTATAACTAAATATACCCTTTGTTACCCGGTAAATCTTCACTATTATTAATCGCACTATTTTTACGCCTACTTTATTTCTACAGTGATGAAATGATCATGTTCTTATTCGTTTTGCTAGGAACTTTTCTCGGGTAATACACTAATACTAGACTTCAATTATATCGCTTTGCTAGGGAACTTTGATAGAGTACTTCTTGGTCCTTATGCTACCTTTTGGACCCATATCGTGTTGTTATGAGATGTCGGCCTCTGTAGATACCAAATTACCGCAGAATGGGCCAATGGGTGGCTCTAATAATGATCGGAATGCTAAAAGGCGGAAAAATCATCGATATTAGTACTATGTTAGTCACCGTACAAGCGGTTGCTTCAGTGACCGCAGGATCGCATATGAACAATCGAATCGAGATAAGACAACATCGTCTACTCGGTGATCCTTCACGAGAGGTTAGCTCATGTTTTTGTTCTTGGTACGGAGGCTCGGTTGGTCGGTCTTGGTTCTCGACTTTATGCGATCAATAAATCCATGACCATATCATTGAGAAGTTGCAAGCATATCGTCTACCTTTCGCCTTGCCTGCTCAAGAAGATTGCCATGACATTTGCTAACAAAGTGATTTGGGATGGAGCTTTAAACTCATCAACTCTTCATATAGTTGATTTTGGTATTTCGTCACGGGTTTCGATGCCTATTTTTATTAGGCATCTTTCCGATTTACCTAACCCACCTAAGTTAAGGATTACCGGAATAGAATACCCGAACCCGGTTTTCGCCGGTGAGAGGTTAGAAGAGCAGGCCGTTTGGGTAGTTATTGTAAACGGTTTAATGTTTCATTTGAGTACAACGCCATAGCAAGTCAAAGCGGGACATGATAAAAATAAGACCTTAAGCTTCAAAGAAACGAGTTTTAGCGTGAGCAGTTTGATCCGGTTCGAACTTGCTTGATGAAACAGTTTACAGAGACAATCCCGTGATAAAGTTCGAAATTGATTCGAGATATGAAACCCGATGTTTTGCTCATATAGATTGTTAATGGAGCTTATAGTGCTCCATTCTTTGTGACTCGTTTGTGGAGACCCTTTTCCATTACTCGCTTTGTTTGATATGTTTGATGCTACAATTGAGCGTGACAATGAGCGGAGGTTGAATTTTGAGAAAGAGTTTTATGGGGTGAAGCTCGAATGTGATTGCATGTGAAGGCGCCGAGGCGGGTCGAGAGGCACAATCTTACAAGCAATGGCGGGTTCGCTTGTCAGGTGGTCGGGTTCAAGTGAAACCTTTGAACGAGGAGCTTATTTCAAAATTGAGATGTAAGAGGGCCGGATATCATAAAGATTTCGTATTTGATGAAGATGGTAAGTGGGTATTTCAAGGATGGAAGGGTCGATATCTTGTATGCTAGTTCATGTTGGGTACTGTTTAATGGTGTGTACTACTTGCTTTCTTCATATCTAGTTCGAAACGTAGATGATCGCATTATTATTGTATTAATATTTACCATTTCAAGTTCTTTGCAATTACTCGCTTATTTTTTTTGTATAATCTAATATGTAGTTAAAGAGTTATCTAGTTGAGGACCGGTTTTGAAAAGTGGATAACATCGTAGCATATAAGCTTTTAATTATGATATTTGACTTTTAAAGTCAAAAGCGCATCTCTGAATAATAGGTTGTTTATCTTGTCATGATTTTCTTTCTTTGGTTGGGAGGTGCCTAACATCTTTTGTGTCATATGTTCCGATGTTACACGTTATGATTCATTGATAGCATGGCTTTAGCTTGGAAGAGAACTTCATCCTCAGGGACTTTCATGTCACACCATCTGGAAGAGAATGACTCTCCTGCAAGATGAAATGGGTTGATGATGAAGATGATGAAAGATGAAGGGTAAAACATAAATGTGTTATAAAAGTATAAATGTGTTTGGACTAAAAACCCTTGACTACAAAACAAAATCGAGTTTGACTTGGTCGAGGGACCAATCTGGCATTTAATAATTTCATTATTTGGACCAACGGCGATGAAAAGGCGAGGTTCGTCCCATCGCGATCTCCGATACAAGTTTAGGGACCAAGGTGTATTTTAGTCGTTGGTTTATTTAAAAATTTTCGATCTTTTTTTATACATTTTCATAATAACATATACGTTTTTATATACATTTAGTATACTTTTTTATACAAGTTCTTATATACATTTTTTACCGTATTATATGCGTATTTATAAAAATATATACATTATTATATACCATTTTATATACGTTCTTATATAAAATTATATGTTTTTATATACGTTTTTGTATATGCTTTTATATACGATTTTGTACATGTTTTATATACATTTTTATACACGTTCTTATATAAAATATATAATTATCTTTTATAGATAGGCACTTTGATATACTTAATGTTTTTTTTTTTTTTTTTTTTTTTTTTTTTCGTTTTTCTTTTTTCGCTACTAAAATTTGCATGAAAAAATCATATATGATTTAACACTAATTTGAATACCACATGTGATATTAGTGTTAAATCATATATGATTTAACACTATTATCACATATGATATTACATATCATATGTGATTTAACACTAATATCACATGTGATCTTCAAATTAGTGTTAAATCATATATGATATTTCATGTAAATTTTAGTTTCGAAGAAAAACGAAAAAAATATGAAAAAACGTGAAAAAAACGATTTTTTCTTTCGAAAGTATATCAAAGTGCCCGTCTATAGAAATATAATTAAATGCTCGTCGCGATGGTGTAACTATTTTTGCTTAACGATTAACGATTTAAGAGATATTTAAATTATAAAAAATATGTGAAATAATAAAATACTTTTAATCTCAGCTATTGATTTCTTTTTAGATAGATGGTGAAAATGAGTCCCTTGATATATAAAAAAAGTTTAGTATGTAAAATAACTCTTCTCTATTTAGTATAGATTAAGAAAAACTTATGAACGTAGTATACTTCTTCATTTAATGATGTTGTTAAGGTTTGCATAAGATGTTCGCTTACAAGTTAAGCTGTTAAGGATTCTTGGGCCCAAACCATCTTTGCAATTAATGATGATATGGACTTCATTTCCTTATCTTATTTGCTTACAAGCATCGTCTTGCTTGGGCCCACTTGCATACCATGCTATATTAGGTAGTTTTTTTTTTTTTTTTTTTTTTTTTTTTTTTAAGTTGTTAGCTTTTTGTAAAAAGATAAAAATAAAAAAAAAAAAAATAAAGAACTTCGCTAGATATATCAACTTCAATATTTTATTTTAAACAATTAAATGTTAAACGAAAAAACTCGATTCATTAAACTTTTAAAATATTTTAAAATTGTTAAAACTATAAATTACCGATATACCCTCCAACCACATTACAATCTTTTAAAATTACACATAATTAACGAGATTTATACATACAAACATAATAATAATAAGAGTAAACTACACCATTCGTCCTTGTGGTATCGTTGACCATCAAGTTTCGTCCTTTGACCAAAAATTGCACGTTAGTCCTTAATCTGCGAAACGTTACTCGGTGTTGGTCCTCACCCTAACTTATGTGAGAGCGTTAAGCGCCCTATTTAAGTCAAGGGTATATTTGTCTTTTCCCACCCACACCACTTTTTTATTCACATCAACCAAAAATAAAACACTGTATACGTTGACCATTCGTCCTTTCCCCAATACCATCTTCTTCCTTTCTGACCTATTTTCCGGCCAACTCTTTTCTGGGTACCTTTACCAAACCAAATTATTTGCCAATCAAATCAACTTAAAAACTAAACTCGTTTGAATTTAAATGAACCTCATTAAATCCAATCAAGCATATTGCAACCACACTACGAATGTTGTCAAATATTTATACAAACCATAAAACAATAAAAAGACACTCATTCAGAACATATGAACTAGATCTGAAAATAAAAATACAATACTCATTCAAGCATATACCAATATCTTTATCAGTTAGCACTTAACCATAGAATAGAACTCATAAACCAAAAATCTAAAAGCACTACACATTTAGAATATAGGAACTGGAAAAATAAAATACATTGAGAATCTTGATGAATTAATAAAAATCATCTTCTTTTTCTGCCCAAAATTCATAAAACCATCACTAAATTTATAAGCCTCATTAGGTACGAACATCAACCACCAAAATCAATACTCCAAAAATTAGATTCGTGGTCCATTCCACTATAATCCCAATTTTTTACACCATAATCAAAACCCTCTTTTATTTCTCCCACCACCCTAACCTATTTGTGCATGCCCCGTCGTCGCCATCCAAAAAGATATAGGTTTTCTTCAATGATTTGATTTTCACCATCTTTTCTTCAAGCCCGTTCAAGATTCTTAAACTGATCAAAACCTTCACCGTAATCAGGTAATAAAATTTTCTTGGTAACACTATTAAGTTGGGTTCGAAAAACTAGGACCCGATTGAAACCCAAATTGGTTCCGATGAAACATATAGGTTCCAACACTACTTTTAAGGGTTGTTTGTTTTCTGTGTTTAAAAGATGTGATGTTATAAATTAAGTGAGATGAATGTGTATGAGGTGTTTGAATTTGTTAGGCTAACGGAGTGGGCATCGGCTTGGGAAGCAACACTGCCTCCGCCCCCGGGTTCGACCATGAGTTGATTTTATGAGCTCGGAAGCCGCTCTCCTCCAAACTTTGTTCTCTTCTTTATTTTTGTCTTTTATGATATTTAGTGTTAGGGTAGTATCGGTACCCTCCGTCCACTTAGGGTAGTATTAGGGTAGTATTGGGGTAGTTTTGAGTTGGAAGGTTTTATTGGATAGAGGGAGGGCACCCTGTGGTATTAGGGTTGCACCACCTCCCTTTATATTGGGGTGTTTGACATTTTTTCTAGATCAAAGTGAAATTAGTGTGTTTTGAAGGTGAAATTATGTGTGTGCATTTGGAGGTGAAATGATGGTTTGGAATAGAAAAGAAGAAGAGAGAAATAAATACGTTGTTTTATTTTTGGTTGATGTGAATAAAAAGTGGTGTGGGTGGGAAAGACAAATATACCTCCACTTAAAAGGCTTAACGCCTGCTAGTCCACCCGTTAGGGTGAGGACCAACGCCGAGTAACGCTTCTCGATTAAGGACCAACGTGCAATTTTTTGGTCAAAGGACGAAACTTGATGGTTAACGATACCACAAGGACGAATGGTGTAATTTACTCTAATAATAATAATAATAATAATAATAATAATAATAATAATAATAATTAAATAAATAAAGAATACAAAAATTTTAAAAATTAAAAAAAGAATTAATATAACAACACCAACAACAACAATATATAGATTTGTTATTCGATATTATTAACCGCGATGATGTACATTGAAAGGTCATTTGAAATTTTAAAGAAACGATGAAAAATACTTAATAAAATGTCTCGTTTAGTGGGCAAACTCAAATTTATGTTATTATGACCGTATTTGCTTTGTATAACTACATTCGTAATAGTGATCAAGAAGATATGATATTTACTACGATCGAGCAACATTCAAATTACATAACACTCATGAACTTCACGAGTTCGTGGCCATGAAAACTGAAAATACCAGTCAGTGAACATCTAATGAGATTAAATGAATCCGGAATGATGCTTTATCAATATAGAAGGCACGTCATTAATGAATGTTACAAACATGCTCTTTTTAAGCACTACGATTATTATTAGTAAAATGAGTTTATTATGTTCAATTTTTATATTTGTTTACAATTATAGATATGTCTTTATATGTCATTTTACTAGGGCTGAGCATGGACGACCAAAAATCGAATCAGACCGACAAAACCGATAAAAACCAAGCCGAACCGACAGCCCTTCGGTTCGGTCTCGGTTTCATGTTTTTCCTATTTTCGTTTTCGGGACGGTTCGGTTCGGCCCAAAACCAACAAAAAAACACACCTAAACTAAATCGAACCGAACCGAACCGATCATATTTGGTTTGGTTTCCCTTCCGGTTTTTCACAGAAGCAGTTCACGGGTCGGTTCGGTCCCTTTGCACAGCCTTATACATTTTACATCTTATAATTACAGTCAACAGTTAACTTATCAAACACTTTTATTAGATAATGTTAACAATTTTGCAGTTTACAGCTAGTTTTGCCAAGAGTTGAGATTAATGTAAAATCAAAATTATCTAATGATTCAATGAACCAAACCTAGCAATTTATTCTTTTATATAAAAAAAAAATAAATAAATAAAAAGGAGACACTTTCCGCTTTCTCTTTAAAAATAAGATATCTTGCAAACGGTAAATCGTCAAGTGAAAAATATACACCATTGCGACGAGTATTTTTTTTATCTCTCAGTATATGGGCACTTTGATATACTCTCGACGAACTTTTTAGTTACGTTTTAAAAAATCACATGTGATTTATGATACAAATCACATATGATTTTTCGACGTAACTGAAAAGAAATCGAAAAAAAATAGTCGAAAGTATATACTAAATAGAAGTGTCTGTCTATAGAAAGATAATTTAATTCTCGTCGCGATGGTATGATTCATTTTACATAACGATTAACGGTTTGCGAGATATTTAATTTTTTTTTAAAAAGTCAAAGTTTATTTTTTTTATTTGATGAAAAATGGATGGTTATGATTGATTAATTGAATCTTTAGAGAATGTTTTAGAGAATGTTGGATTTAAACTTTTCTCATTTTGCCAAACATGTTTTTCATCAATAAAAAATATCTACCTCCTTAACGGCTATTATTCCTTTTAAAATGATCTTTTTCATTCACTTCTTTAACGATTTTAAAGTTTTTACTGGCTGAATCTTTAGTGAATGAAAAATCAAACTTAAGGTCTTATGTTAGTTTAAAACTTTAAATCTTCACGCTTCTTAGAAAACGACACTAAAATCTGGTTAGTCGTTTTAAGGAAGTTGAAAAGTGTGTATGAATTTCTGTAAGAATTTAACAATATTTAACACGTAAATGGGTATAAGTAGATAACATCGGCTCGAATGTGAAACCACAATAACACAAGATTCTTAGGGTCCGTTTGGTATCCCACTTTGGAGTGGGTTTTGGTTTGATTTGACAGTTATATATTGTTTGGTAACCTCATATGGGTTTTGAAATTAGGAACGATGCTCACATATGAGGGTTTTCAGAATCCCCATTATATGTCCAGGATTTGTTTATTATTTGCAGCTTTTCTTATTTTTTGTGGGCCCAATTGTTCCATCTTACTTTCTCTCTCTTTATTTCTTTTATTTTTTATTATAAAATTACTTTTTAATAATATCCATGTTATTAATAAATTATAAACAAATATTTTATTCATTCTATTTATTTTACAAAACCTATTCCAAATCCAAATCATAAACTAAATCCAAATCTTAATCCTAAACCCAACCACAAACCAAACAGGCCCTTGGGTTTTTTTTTTTTTTTTTTTTGAGCGGTGGTGGCTACATGGCCTCTGGCAGGAAGGCGTGTGCCAGCTCACACAACAGGTTGGTCGGTCCAGGAATGCAATGACACCCTCTTTACGCACGCGAGAGAACCCCTATCGGCTATCGCCTGACACAAAAACTCGAACTTGAGACGCTGCTTAAGAGGTAAAACTCCATAATCATTGGACTGGGGCCGTATATATATATATATATATATATATATATATATATATATATATATATATATATATATATATATATATATATATATATATATATATATATATATATATATATATATATATATATATATATATATATATATATATATATATATATATATATATACATACTAGCGGGTACCATGAGCAGTGGCGGCGATAAGTATAGTTATATGTGTTTGCTACCGTTTAGTGAATTCGTTTCACAACACGAATGTATATGTGTTAGTTGTAAGTGTTTGTTTGGGTTACAAGTAACTTTCCGTAGCTTTCCGTGACATCATTATTCCCGCATATAGAAATACCTCGCAATCTCTTACGCGTCAAACACTACCCCAAAAGTATATGATTTTGACGAATCAAGATTATATTGATTGAAATAAATGAAATAAATGTTAAAGTTGTAAAATTTGAATTAAAATAAAATAAACCCATTAAAAATATAAAACTAAAAACTCATAAAATATATCAAAATGGATGTTGAATTAAAGAGCATAAAATTTTAGAAAATATGGTGAAATTAGATTATAAAAAATAAGTTGATAAAAGATATTTTAATTTAAAAATAAAGATGAATTTTAGTTGAGAAACGACATATGTCATTTTATAATTGGGCTCTTTATCTTAATTTTTAGTGGTTAGGAGTTATGTTTGAAGTTTGTTAGAAGTTAGGCTTGGAGTTTGTTAAGAAGTGACACATGTCATCTCACGATTAATTTCTTTATCTTAATTTTGGTTAGAAAAACTCTTTCCATAATAAAGAGTAAAAAGTTTGAATTTTTAAAACTTTTACAATTTTAGAAGGTCTAAATTCATTATAAAGTAGTATAGATATATATATTTACGGCCCGCAAAAAATATTTATTTTGCGCTTTTGATAAATTCAAGTAGCAAAAGTAAGTGCCAATTATGTAGTGCAAAAATATTGCACTAAAGAAAATGTTACAAGTAAAGCGTTACAAAAAATGTCAGAAAAATAAAGTCTCAAACTCTGGAAACGAGTAATAGGTTACAAAAATTCTTGCGTTTAATCAATATAGATCTGACATAGATTTAATAAATCAATTTTAGTCATTTATTTTTGATTAAAATTAATAAAAATATCATTTTCACTTTTTTTTTTTCAAAACAACATATCTTGCAAACGGTAAATCTTATTCTGAAAAATACTGAGTAGTGACGAGAATTAAATTATATTTTTATAGATATGCACTTTTATATTTTCGACAAACTTTTTTTTTTTTTCAAAATTCCGTCGGAAAAATTACATATGATTTTCAAAATTACATTTAATTTGTAAAAATCAAATCACATGTGATTTTTAATCATATATGATTTTAAAGACAAATCACATATGATTTGTAAAATCGAATCACATATGATTTTCACAAATCATCTTTATCTATATAAAAATCATTTTCACGGACCGAAATTTTTCAAAAAAAAAATCGTTAAAAATATATGAAGTGCATATCTATGATTTTACAAATCAAAGATAATTTAATTATGAATCAGCGATGATATAATTTTCTCCGTATAATGATTTTCATAACATATATGGTTTGCGAAATATTTAATTTTTTTTAAAAAGGTGAAAATTATTTTATTTTTATATTAAAAAATAAATATTATTATTGGTTCATTGGATTTATGGTAAATTTTGGATTTATATTGAACTTTGCATACATAGTTTGACAAAATAAGTTGACACTACAAAATATGTAAATAGTAAGCAACCTCAAACACCCTTGTGGGTCATCAATTAAAGATCTCCATATCTCCACAGGAAAATTACATGGCCAAAAAAAATTACTAGAATCTCATTTCACAACAAAGTCACAAAGCTATAAATGTTTCTTTTTTTCATTTCGTTTCCTTTGTCTTAACGACTAAGGTTTTTCCGTTTTCCTCTCTTGATCATCTTGTATTAAATATCATCAAACAACAATTTCAACAATCAGAAATGGCATTGTACTCATTCCCATCTCATTCAATGCCTATTTTGTTGATTTTGTTATCTACAAACATGTTCACAATTCCATTCTTAAATATGTTTCTTAAACTTAAGAATTTATTCACCCCTACATTTGCTGTCATCATTGGGAATGTTTTTTCTGCAATTTTCACCTTCTTCTTTGCATTAGGTATGCTTCTTTTCTTTTTTTTGAAATTTTATTAGCTTTTTTATATGGGTTTTGTGTAATATGAATTGGGTTTTGTTGGTTTTGTTTAAATTGCTGAATTAATGTGATTTTGCTTATCATTTTGTTGTGGTTGAATATATGAATAATTGCCTTTAATTGTTAATACGCTGCTGATTATGAATTGCATGTTTATGTTCATTGTAACTTGAGAAATAGTTGAATGCTGATACGAACTTTCACAAGCCACATGTTTTAGGCGATTTAAGCGAAACCCTCTATAAGAATTGAGAATTTATAATAATTAAACCCTTTAAAAGAATAGCGTTTGGTTTTGCTGATTTTGTCGAAATATCCAAAGAGATCAAAAGGAGATATTTTGTTTTAGAAATTATAATGGGTTTTAGCCTTTTAGGTTAGATATGATGGTAAAAGGATAATTTTAGCTTCAGCTCAAATAAGCACTTCGAAATAAACATGTCCTATATTAAAAAATGCTTATTTTGGCCCAAAAATATTTAGATAAGCAGCAGTAGTTTGGATGATCCAAACACTAATAAACTGCTTATTTGCAGTTAAGCAGGAAAAAAAAAAAAAAAAAAAAAAAAACCCATCTAAGTTTGTTTGTCCTAAATCTACCAACTTTTGGTAGCTGTATCTAGAAAATTAGGCGAAACTTTAACCATCACCATTTTGTTCTCCTAAAATTACCAGGTTGTGTTAGTTAATTCGACTAAAATTAGGTGAAAATTAAGTATCCAACCTAAAGAATACTAGCATGTGACAAAATTAGCTAGTAACCGTAAAAAGGTGTCAAAACAAGAAGACTACTTTATTCGTTTCCCACTGAATGATAAGATTCTACCATATGTTGCAGTTGGAACTTTGTTAGGAGCAATGACAGGGGCCCTGATAGGTCAAGAAACCGAGGCGGATTTGTTAGGGTGCTGCAGTTGGAGCCATTTCTGGTGCTGTTTTTCTATTGAAGTCTTTGAATCTTCACTTGTTTTGTGGAAATCGGATGAGTCTGGTGTTGGTTGTGCTTTATACTTGGTGAGATTTACTTTCTTTTCTTCTATCAATATTAACAAATTTCATGGAATAAATCACAAACAATGTTTCAAAGACTCAAGCTTTCATCAGTAAAGAAGATGATGATCTAGTAAACTCAGTTTGAAAATGCTTAAAATCGTTGCTTTATCATTATTTCCCTCCTGCATATTTCAATCACAACAACATTTTCAAGAACTTCATATTTTGTTCGACAGTATTTAGCTCCAACCTTCTAACGTTTTTAGTTTGACGATTTCTAATCCATTTATGCTCCTTTATCACAGATTGATGTCATTGTAAGCTTATTAAGTGGTAGGCTTGTCCGTGAACGTATTGGTCCAGCCATGTTAAGTGCAGTTCAAAGTCAGGTAAATTCTGCATATTTTGATGAACCTAAGTTTGTTATTCTTTCTAGATAGCAACATGAGTAATTAACATTTCTTTATAAAAAAGTAGACTTTCTCAATTTAATGACCCTTTTGCCATTAACATAGATGGGAGCTGTTGAAACGAGTTTTGATGAACTCCATAACATATTTGACATTGGCGGTTGTAAAGGCTTGCCTGAATATTCTGTTGCAAAAATACCCAAAATCGAAATTACCAGTGATGACGAGGTGGATGATATGGGGGAGAGAGTCTCTTGCTCTGTCTGCCTTCAGGTAATAATATTCTAATTATCTTTTTCTGTTAATTATCGCTACTAGTAGTACCATAGTGGCTATTTTGGACATTTGTGTAATAGTCAAACAGTCTAATAGTTTATTAACAAAGTTCAGTGTATCTTTTAGAAGTGAGGAATATAATATGTTATTAGCATACTGAAGTATCAAACTAATTTGGACCAAAAGATAGCTTAAAGCTTATAGATTAAGATTGTTTTTGCACGGAACATGTGTGGTTATAAACAATGACGTGAAAATACGGCAACTTGATTGGTAGTTTAACTTATTAGTCGAATTTTGGCATCCAGTAGTATTTGTCACATATGCAAATTGCGGTATAATTTATATTGCGTGTCGTGTGAAAATTGGAATGGTTTTTGGGCAAGCTTTCAAGTTAATTATCTAATTGTTCATAGTGACACTGTCCCTGCAAGTACAAGTTATTTGATGATACTGATTTTCGGTTAGTTGATATCCTTAATTGTCACGCCTTTATTAAAGAGTAGTAGATCACAGTACATAATCATGATTCACATTACACAATCAAGATGATAGCAGTAAAGCTTTTCTTAATCCAAATGCTAGAAAGCTTCTGATATTAATTTATTTATAAATGTTGATCAAATTACTTATTGGTATTTTGTAGGATTTTCAAGTAGGAGAAACTGTGAGAAGTTTGCCACAATGTCATCACATGTTCCACTTACCGTGCATTGATAAATGGCTGGTGAGACATGGGTCTTGTCCATTATGTAGAAGGGATCTTTAATTTTATATCTTTGTAGTTTATGTACATTCCTAAGTTATAACTTTCTTTTTCACAGTTTGACCCATAGTTTAAATATCAGCTGTTTTGTATATGTACATTGTATCATGTTAGTATCGAGGGTCAATTTTACTGATTTGTACATAAAGGTGTAGTTTCAATGTTATGAGCTTGTTCTTGTTGTGTCTTGTCTTTTTCAGTTCGACAAACGTAACTAGACTGAAGTAAAGTTTGATGGTGAGTGTGCATTTATGGTTCGACAATGCATGTGTGTACAACTCATCCAGATATTTACGGCTAGTCCCTTTTCCAAACCTAAAATTCTTGATTAGAACAAAGTTCAGCTATTGAAATGCACTAGGTACTAGTCGGTATATCATAACTTTTTTTGTGGTCATATAAGGAGATTAGCGTCTTAATTGATTACGCCTAACTTGTACTAGATTTGGGTGTACTAATGGCTAGTTCTATCATGTGCCATGTGCATATATTTAGAGGTTTATATTTGTTTGGTTTGGGGGCATGAATTATATAGTATATACTCACTAAAGCTAAGTGCTCAAAGTCAAGGTTTTGTGCTTCTGAAGTAGAGACACCAGATTGACTGTTTGACTGGGTCAAGAAACTCGAATTAAAACCAAACCACCTGAGCTTTTTGAGAGACGTTACGAATCCAGAATATTTAACAAACCTTATTTTGTTTTGAAAAACTGAAGTTAAAAAATCTAAGGGAATAAAATTTGATTTTATGAAACCAGAAACAGAAAACTGACAAAATTGGAAAATTTCTTATTAGAGTTGGGATTCTCAACTCTTTAGTATCTCGATTTTTCTTACTCCAAACCAAATAGTTAACAGTGAAAAATAAAGGAACTTATACTTCTTGGTAGGGATGTAATCTGAGTTAAGCCAACTCAAGAGCTACTTATAACTGACTCGGTTGAAGTTTAGTGGAGCTCGAGCTCTAGCTACTTGAGTAGATTTTCGAGTCTAGTTTGAATTTCAGAATACTCGACTTGTAACTGGATTACCTTGTCACCCTTTTATGTGAATAGTTCTACATAACATCCGTGCTGCTTAACTGAGTCGGGCTCAAAAGTATCGAGTCGATTAATACTAACATTGATTCATATTATTGTTGTTGTTACAAGAAAAAACCCCATAATTAAGTTGAACCGACCTTGAGAATGGCCATAATTAATTGACCTCGATCTTGAAATATCAAGCTCGAGTTTCGAGCTTTGAGCTTTATAATCAAGTCTAGCTCGAGCCTTACATTATATCAAATCGACTAGGCATGATTATAACCTGAGTTCTAGGGTGTATATTAATTCGACCCACCAGATGAATTGGTGCAAGCTGTTATTAAAGATAATGGTCTTATCTAGAGGATCAAAATGAACAATGAGACATAAGGAACTAGTCTTTTTTGCATCACCAATTATTTTGAAGCTTCTTTCATATGTCACACACTCACACTATTAGAGGTATACAACTTTAATAAAATGCCTACAGTCATTGTATATAGTTATACAGACCTTGTATAACTAATTATTGGGATGTTAATAGCCATCACAAGCTAAACATTCTTTTAGTAATTAATTTCTAGTATAGAATCATAAAACAGCTTATTTTTCATTGACAAAATAAGTTGCAAATATAGCCATCACCTGTAGTACTTTTTATGCATCTGCCAATGAAGATGATATCAAGATGTGGCAAAACAAACCAGGTAACTGTCAAAAGACTCAAAAATCACAATATATTACTTCGATCCCAAGATACATTCGAGCAAAAATGACATGTTTACAAACCGCAACCTCATCGTCCATGAATTAGATTAGGTCTGAGTGTCGCATTTTGTGCAACATGGCCGTACTTCCTCACACAAACATCAGAAAACTCTGCCAACGAATCAAAAACTGAAGCGAATCCTGTTTGAAATCCTACCAGAATAACCCTGCGCGTTTCTTCAACACATTCCTTGTGTTTAGCCTTCTCAGTTTCAACCATCTTCTTGAAACTTTCCAGTTGAGCTTTTTTCTCGGCCAAAACATCGACTTTGTTTTTCACGTTTAAAGGCACGGACTTGACTATATTCCTCTCTTCTCTCTCGAAACTAACCACTTTCTTCCCCGATTCAGCAACAAGCCGGTCAACCTTTCGCTTCTGCTGCTGCTCCATTTCTTGGTGGGACCATAGTGTTCGGAGATCTTTTGCAAACCTCTTCATGGCATACGTCACTGCGTTATCTGGTAAATTCTTTATAACTGTCAACCAATTGCGACACATGGTGAAAACAAGCGGCGGGGTGTCAAATTCGTGCTCAGGGCCTATTGTTCTGTATGCCCACTCACTCAACGCCTCGATGTATGCTTCTGTAGAGGCAATGTAGCTAGAAAAACAAGTTCGCCAGTTTTGGATTTCGGCCTCAAGTTGAAGAGTTGCAAGATGTCGAGATCCGTCATTGGTGAGAACTTCACACATGAGCGTTTTGACTCCAAACATTGTTCGGCTTTGCAGTTTGTGAGATTCCGACATCACTTTCCATGTTTTTGTTAGCCTGCAACATTAACCATAAAGCACGTTGACTTTAAAAAGTCAAACAGTTTTCAAGTCTAAAATTGATTTGATATCAGTGTTTTGTACAGAAATATTCTTACC
Source organism: Chrysanthemum lavandulifolium (assembly GCA_022545495.1). Taxonomy (NCBI): domain Eukaryota; kingdom Viridiplantae; phylum Streptophyta; class Magnoliopsida; order Asterales; family Asteraceae; genus Chrysanthemum; species Chrysanthemum lavandulifolium. The sequence continues at coordinate 126,970,694 of CM040244.1, read as the reverse complement.
CACGTAGCAACTCGATGAGCTGTGGCAGAAGCTCTTCGTCTCTCACATTTTCAATTCGTTTTAAGATCGAATCACAAATCTTCATGCTGACCAAAACTCTTGAGTACAAATCGTTGACTTCATCTTCAATCCCTGACTTGTTGCTACCATTCTCATTGCTTAATTGTGAAGACTTTCTATCATATATCTTCTTAATCTCATAACCAGCCTAATAATATCAAAACAGTCAATTATAGCTCAACAAATCAAACAAAGATTTGAGTTTTTTGGCGATACATCCAATGTGTACCTTAACTTCGTCATAGAGCTTTTTTTCCCAAGCGTATAATCTTCCTAATGTTGATAAATGACTCCCTGATTCCATTCCTCCTGTCTCATCAAAGATATCACTATTGCTGTTAATCCCTGTCCAGGTAAATGAACTCCTTGAGCTGCTAGACAGAAGACTTCTACACGATGGTGATCTAGTTATAGTCGATTTATGCCACGCTATAGATGGTATTAACCTCTCTGAGCATTCTGCAATGTAACAAGCCCAATTAGATATCACAAATACTATTATAGATCCTGTAGTCAAGTAGAACACAAACTATATTTTCACTACAACCTATGTCACAATGTCTCAAATTCTATTCTTCTAGCTAAATTCACCTTCTGTGTAAATTTGAATTTCTGAGGCTAAATGCATATCTAATATGAAGATTACACAAGAAACATGTTAAATAGTCACCCAAAGCCTATGGCCTCGTGGCATGTGATTGTATCCACCAACAAAAGAGCTGTGTAGGCTAAACGAAGCCATTCGTGAGATCATGTGAGATATTCGAGACATTTCAAGAGAAAAATTGTTTAATTATCTTAGTAAAGTTTTGTCAAAAAAAAATTGTACATAAATACAAATGCTCAATCCATCCCAATATTATTGTTCTTTTTTAAAGATATTCCACATTAATTGTTCATTATTAAAAATAAATAAAAAAATTTGATTTAAATTACGATATTACTCTTACTTGATATTGTATAAAAAAAAAAAAAAAAGTCAGTAATGATTATGATTCTCTTAAACTGTCGGAGAACAATTATTTTAAGATAAAAGTTTTTTTAGTTACACATCAATTTATCGTCTTATATCTGGCACATGAAATGACACTTAATTAAGGTAAAATTCACAACCCCTTAATTAATTGATAAGCTATTATTAGATCATAAAATCTACACCTAAAAATATGTATGCAAAAGAGAGAATCATAGAATATAATTTAGAGTAATGCTACATCGACATAAGTTTTACAAAATCAATACAATAATATGTGTATTAATTTGTAGAAGGAAAAAAAAAAAAAAGTATCATATGTTATCATAAATATTATCATGTTAGGGGTGTTATTCGGGTTGGCCGTAGGGTTGGTACCAGCCAATGTTCCAAAAAATACCATCCCATTTAAAGCTATTCGGGTCGAATGACACCCCTAATCATGACACATTATTATGTGAACTTATTTATCATTAGACAATAAATTATGTGTACCTTTTGGATCAATATGATCGAGTGATGGGCCCACTGCATTATTAAATTCAAGCAACTTAGAAAATTCAAGACCACATTCATAACTTTTAAGAAAATGATTTTCCACATCTTTCAGTGCCTCCAATAGTTCCCTCCCTTCATTACAGCTACCGCTACCACTACCACTACCACCACCACATTGTACCTCCTGGCTCACATTAGCACCACCACCCACTGCTGACTGTACCTCCTGGCTCACGTTAGCATCACCACCCTCCTTATCCTTCACACCACCACCATTCACCACCAAAGGACTAAAATAATCCCACCCATCAAACTCTGATGACGTCACATCTTCTGTAGGCGTGACGTCATCATGAAAATGTTCATCATCACCACCTAGTGTTTCCTTTTCGTTAATGGGTTTTGATTGAGTGTGGTGAGGAGGGGTAGGATAAGCAATGAGAAAAGGTGACGTGGAAGAATAACGGGAAACAAACAACCTTAAAGCTAAAGAAACAGCGTACAATGACTGATTATATTTACAATGTGCACTAGCTAGTATATATCTTTTATCAACAGCCGATTTTATAAACTTTTTTCTTTCGCGACATACCGACACAAGTGTGTCGGTCTCGTTTTTGTTCTTCTTGTCGTAATAGGATTTTGGGAAGGATATTGCACAACCCATGATGTTGTTGTTGTTTTTTCAAGGTTGTGATAAATGTGAATGATGGTGATAAAATTTTGGATGATTTTGTGAAATGAGACAAAAGGGAAGAAATTATTAAATGAGAGGTTTTTTTTTTTTTTTTTTTTTTTTGTGTGTGAATATATCAATATAGTGACAAATGTTACAGGGGTGTCAAGATGTTATAAAGTATTTACTAATTTTATGAAACTGAAAATTCTATTGTTTTATGCGGAAAAATATCTAGATAATCATTAGAGTGAACTCACTGTATTCTTCAATTTTGAGACATTCTATTATTGTGAAAAGTTATTAATAAATTTAACGTTTATCTGTTTCACATATTTGATTTAGACACTCCAAACCGTCTTTATGCGGTTAGACATTTATCATCTAACGCTTACGAAGATTGTACATTGGGTGTGCGGATAAAAATTTAGAGTGTCTGAAATCAACACTCTTATTAATAACTACGGTGATTTAATAAGATATCAAAATTTTAACAGACTATTAAATTTAAAAGTATGGTTTTGCAAAAAAAAAAATAACTATTAGGACCGAGCGGTCTCGAAAATGATAATCGTAAAGAGATGAATGGCTTGAAGAAGGAGGCGAGGCGTTAGTAAGCAATGTTGAAGCTCGTGTAGAATGTTGGCGTATGTTCGCAAGTAACTCCTCGGCATAAAAGCATATCGTAGAAGGGCCTAACTCCCTACCAAAGGCACAACCGTCCGGCACAAAGCGCAATCACTCGGGCAAACGTACAAACCAATTTAGACCAAGCAAAGCTAAATTAATTTATCTGGGAGGTTAAGCATAACCCTCGACATAATGAGACACATGACATCACCATGTATAAAGGAAGGAATCTTTATCGAACTCATCGACCTTACCGGACGAGGTCCAAACAGAAAGCAAAGTCAACTCCGCTCGAAGAGTCACTATCACCTCACGTGACCTTCGGGTGAGGAAAAACTTCTCATCTATAAAAGGAGCAAATTCACGCATTCGAGGTTAACTTAATCTCATCCCATTCTTACATATTACTCTGACATTTTCACCATACTCATTCTCACGCCGGAGCTTGGTCTAGGGATAAAACCCTGGACGAGGCTAACGCGTGCTTTCTTTGTGTTCACAGATCCGAAGGACCCTAATCCGAAGAGCTTAGCCGAAGGATCTTAGCTTGTTCGGGTGAATACAGATTTTTACCTCAACAAATTGGCGCCATCCGTGGGATCGCTATTCAAACTACCAAAGCTAGTAAATGGCAGGTCCCTCAAACGAAACCCCCTCCGGAGACAATCCCCCAACCTAGAAGAACAAATACTAAGCCATATATCATCACTAAAAGCCACGATACAGAACATAACACCAAAGGAAACGGCCGTTAAAACCCATACGGATCGATTTGGTGACGAAACCAAGAGCCAAACCAGAAGTGGAAAAATAAAAGGATCTGAAAGGAAAGCGGGTCGAGGAAGACTTACAGAAACCATACAAGGACGCTCCCAAATGCCCATTCACGAGGCGGATCGTAGAGTTCGCCGGACCAAGACATGAGCTACCTAAGAACATAAAGCTTTACGATGGATCCTCGGATCCGGATGATCACGTCACCCGGTGTGGTGCTGGATGTTTCAACAAACTTTAGATGGCCCGGCGAGTGGATGGTTCGAACGATTACCTAATGGTAGTATAGACAGCTGGGAGGAGCTTAGAGAGAGTTTCCTTGAAAGATTCGCGCTCAGGAGAAAGTGTCTTAAAGATCCGATGGAACTCACAAAAATCGTGCGGAAAGCTCATGAAACTCTGCCAGAATTTAAGGAGAGATGGACCGACGAGGCTAGCTATATCCCTGGTGTGCCGGAGATAATGCAGATATCCTCATTCATTAACGGAAGCAAATGCCCGGAATTAGTAAAGCGCTTCTCGGATAGGATTCCCAAGACAGTTACAGAAATGATGAAGAGGGTAGACGACTTTATACGTTCGGAGGAAGCTTACAACACTACAGAACTCCCTAAAGGAGAATGGAACCGTAAGTCGTACACGGGTAGTCACCCGGATCGAACCTCCAGAATTGCAAATCTCCCCGACAGACGGAGGGGAGACCGTAGAGCGAACAAAAATCCTGACCAATACAACCCCTATTACCCTAAGGACGGATAACTCTGAGCGACTACGGAGAAACCATTACAGAATGATACTGTGATAGATTTGAACCTCCTCTCAAAACCACCTAAGGAGATTCTAGCAATAGAACTTGACTAAAGTTACCACCACCCCACCTTTAAGAGGGTCACCGGAAGGAAAACTTGGACAAATTCTGCGATTATCATGGTGAGAAGGGTCATCTCACCAACGATTGCTACCAACTCAAGGAGCAATTGAAAGTAGCTCTAGAGACAGGCAAGTGGATCATTTCTTCAAGGGCGTGAGGCAAGAGGAAGAAACCCCAGAGATAATCGGCCCGTGAGAGGAAGGGTGATAAATATGGTATGATGGAGGAAAATACGAGAAAAAGGAAGGCCAAAGAACGGAAGAAGGCGGATGAATGTCCCTATAGCTTTCCTCCCATTCTACCGGGATGTCCAGGAGCCACCGATAATCGAAGCGAGGCGTCGGAAGGGTACACCGTAAGGAGGATTTCGTCGATCAAGGAGCAGCTGTGGAAGTAATGTACGAACACTGTTTTCAGAACTTATGCCCAGCAATCAAAGCAAAGCTAAGAGAAACGAACACACCATTAGTGGGGTTCTCGGGCGAAGCGATCAAACCCCTCGGGAAGATAGACCTAAATGTTTGTTTCAGAAACGATGGCCTATATCGCCGAGCGATAATGACATTCGCAGTAATAAGATCCCCCTCTCCGTACAACATCATTCTGGGACGATCAGGCATTAGGGAGTTAAGGGCAATCCCCTCAACCATCCACTCCATGATAAAATTCCCAACACCAAGGGGAGTTGCAACCCTTGTCACCAGATCAGTTATCATCTCTGAGTGCAGAAGGTTAGAAAAGCAATTCCTGGAGGAAGGGTCAAGGAGCAGGAGTAAGGAACACCCCGTTGAAGAAGAAGAGGCTTGCAAGAAGACAAAGGAAGTTATGATAAACCCAGAGTTTCCTTAGCAACTGGTCACAATCGGAGGCAACTTTTCCAAGGAATGCAGAAGGCAACTAGTGGAACTACTGAAAAACAACATGGACGTGTTCGAGTGGCAACCGGCCGATATGACAGGAGTCCCCCGACGGATTATAGAACACAAACTAAATGTCAATGTGCACAACAGACCGATAGCCCAGAAAAAGAGAACCTTTTCAGCTGAGAAAAACCAGGTAATCAATACCGAAGTAGAAGAATGGTTGAAAGCATGGATAGTCGAGGCGATAAAATACCCACGTGGATTTCCAACCGAGTTCGTAAAGAAACCGGACGGAGCGTGGAGAATGTGCATGGATTTCAAAAGCATCAACGCTTCATGCTCGAAGGACTACTACCCCTCCCGAGATCAACCGGAAAATAGAGTCCGTGATGGGATACAAGTACAAGTGTTTTCTTGATGCATATAAGGGATACCACCAAGTTCGGATGGCCAAAGAAGACGAAGAAAAACGACTTTCTACACGGAGCACGGAACTTTTGCTATACCAAAATGGCCTTCGGTTTGAGAAATCTTGGGCAACTTATCAAAGGTTGGTAGATTCAACTTTCAAGGGGCAAATTGGCAGGAATTTAGAGGTGTATGTTGACGATATGGTGATCAAGAGCATAAGTGAAGTAGAGTTATTGGCAGACATGGTGGAAACGTTTGATAATCTCTGAAGAATCAACATGAAGCTTAATCCGAAAAAGTGTTCGTTCGGGGTTGAGGAAGGGAAGTTCCTCGGATACGTGGTTACATCCGAAGGAATAAGGGCGAATCCGAAGAAAACAAAAGCGATAGCCGACATGCAATCACCCCGAACACTCAAGGAAATGCAGAGCCTTAGCGGGAAACTCGCAGCCATGAATAGATTCCTCTCTCGATCAGCAGAAAAGGCCTTGCCCATTTTCAACACGTTAAAGAACATAACAAAAGACAACCAAAACGAGTACCGATGGAGCGAACAGGCTGAAGAGGCATTTCAGAAGATGAAGAGCATAATTTTAGAGCTGCCCAATTTGACCGCCCCGGTAGCAGGAGAAGACCTTTTCATATACGGCAAGCGTGAGGAAGCCACAAGTGCGAGATTAATGGTGGAGAAAAGGTAAGCGGATGCCGACACTATGTCGCAGAACACTCCATGAGGCCGAACGAAATTATGCTCCCCTAGAAAAATTGGCTTTGTCTCTATTGCACTGTTCCAGGAGACTCAGAAGATACTTTAAAGCCAACCCCATCAAGGTGATCACAGACCAACCCATTCGTGATGTGTTGAACAAACCCGAATCCTCAGGAAAACTGATGAAGTATGCAGTAGAGTTGGGAGCATACAAAATTACCTACATCCCAAGGCACGCCGTCAAGGGCCAGGTCTTGGCAGATTTCATAAATGAAATACCAGTCTGCAAAGTAGGGAGACAGGGAAAAAACAAGGAAATATGCAACATCTCAACCGCGTAGGAAGAGTGGACACTGTTCACAGACGGAGCGTCTAACAAGAAAGGCTCCGGAGCAGGTTTGGTACTGATCAGCCCAGACCAAACGGAGTACCTTATACCCTTCGGCTAAAGATCCAAGTACTGAGTGCTAAGGTGGACTCCAACCTGGTGTCAAGCCAAATTAACGGAGAGTTCACCACTTATTAGGAAAGCATGGCAAGGTACTTGGCGAAGGCAAAAGAGTACATTGGATGTTTTAAGCAGTTCAGAATACAAAACATCCCCAGAGTCTAGAACTAGAAGGCTGATGTGTTGAGTAAATTAGCATCAGTTGCATTCGACCACTTGACCAAAGAAATACTTGTAGAAGTATTGGAAACACCTTCAACGGAGGAAAAGGTCGTCGGGGCAATAGTGGAAGAAAGGAGGAAAACTGGATGTCCCCAATCATCAGGTGCATCTTGAAGGAAGTGGTAGAATGACGAAAATGAAGCAAGAACCTCCGGATGAAGATTGCCCACTATACAATGGAAGATGGGGTCTTGTTCAAAAATCATATTTGGGCCCAATGTTAAGATGTGTGGGCCCACTGCAGGCCAATTATGTGGTAAGAGAGGTGCACGAAGGGGCGTGTGGGATGCACTCGGGTCCAAGGTCCGTGGTGGCAAAATTGATCAGACAAGGTTATTACTGGCCGACAATGCATAGGAACACCAGAGAGGTCATTCAAAAATGTGAGTCCTGCCAAATACACGCTCCGGTGCCCAAATTACCTAAGACTCTTATGACTTCTATCATGTCGCCCTGGCCTTTCTTCCAATGGGTAATGGATGTATTGGGCCCTCTCCTCGAAGCACATGGGAAAGTAAAATATGTCATTGTAGCCATTGACTATTTTACAAAATGGATGGAGGCCAAGCCACTGGCAAAGACCACAGGAAAGGAAGTCATAAAATTTGTATGGGAAAATATCGTGTGTCGCTTCGGCCTACCTCACATAATTGTAACGGACAATGGGAGCAACTTCATCCATGATCCTTTCAAGCGTTGGTGTGAAATGCTCAATGTCAAACAGATAAACACCGCGGTGGCACATCCTCAAGCCAATGGCCTAGTGGAACGAGCAAACAAAAGTCTGATGCATGGTTTCAAAACAAGATTGGAAAGGAGCATGTCCGGATGGGTTGATGAGTTATCGAGCGTGTTGTGGGCTCACCGAACATCCACGAAAACGAGCAATGGCGGCGCCGTTCGACTTGACATACGGGCGAGTCCGTGATCCTGCGGAAATTGGCATGCCTACCTTCCGAACGATGATGACGACGAAGAGGAAGCGAAGAAGAGATTCGTTTAAATCGGACTTGCTAGAAGAAAGGAGAGACTCAAGAATTTGTCGAAGAGGCAAGATACAAGAAGAAGGTGGAACAATATTACAACCGAAGGGTAAGAGGTGAGAAATTGATTGGAGATTTTGTCTAAAGAAAGAATGAAGCTAGCAGACACGAAAATCAAGGAAAATTGGGACCAAACTAGGAGGGCCCCTACCGAATCATTGAGGCATACGATAATGGTTCATACAAGTTACCGAAAACTGAAGAAAAGGAGGTCCCCCGCACTTGGAACACGGTGAATTTAAGAAAATGTTTCTTGTAAGATAAGGAAAGCCTTGTAACCTTTAAGCCCACGAGGCGATTGTTGAAACTATTTATTAATGAAAAGTATAGCTCCCCGGATGTCGGAGGAGCAATTTTCCCATTTTATTGTTCTTGAACATAATTATTAAGTGATCCCCGATAGGCTCGCGACCTCAGGGAAAGATGGTCAATGTTCAAAGATGGTTCATACCCAAAAGGGTTGCCATAAAATACCGAACAGTTCATACCGAAAAAGGTTGTTGAGGTAATTAACTAGATGGTTCATACCCAAAAGGGTTGCCATGAAAGTACCGAACGGTTCATACCTAAAAAGGTTGCCGAGGTAATAAACTAAATGGTTCATATCCAAAAGGGTTGCCATAAAAATACCGAACGGTTCATACCGAAAAAGTTTCCGGGGTAATAAACTAAATGGTTCATACCCAAAAGGGTTGCCATAAGAATACCAAATGGTTCATACTCCTTGAAAGATTCATACTCTATACGAAGGCAAGGACAAATCATCAAGACATACATTCAAAAAAAAATGCCAAAAAGAACTTCATTAACCATCAAGACAAGCAATAAACAACCTTGTTCGACAACATTACAAGCTTTTCATCAACATTACAAATTTCCCAAAAATGTCCACGATTAACAAGTTAACTAAAAATAAAGACAAGCTTCAATTGGGAGGAATGTTAGGCTCCCCGTCTTTCCTCTACTCGCCACCTTCTCCCCCAGCAGGACGCTCCGGAGCAGGATCCGGCATCAAAGCCATTATGTCCGTAACCGGGCGGTGACAAGCGTTTCGAACTTTGGCAACATAAGGATATTTCTTAACGAAGAGCTCATCATACGCATCCAAGTACTTAGTGAGAGCCTCTAAGTCCAAGTCCTCAGTATCCTCCAAAATCTTTTTCACCTCTGCCTCCGGCGGTCAATAGACACACCATCTAACCATCCGGCCCGGCCTTTCGGTGAAGGGGCGGCCAAGGAAGCTTTATACTCATGGTCGCTAAGAAGGCGAGCCACAAAGGTAGGAATGAAATTCTAACAAGATTTGACCGAGAAATCTCCAAATGCCCAGCAGCCACGGCAATATTAGTTTTTTCCTTACGGAGAGCAGCATTCTCCTCCTCCTCGTTTTCAAAGCTACTTTGGTTTCCATCGACTCCTTCTCCAAGTTAGATATTTTCTCACTCGAGCAAGAGATAACCCGACCACTCGACCTTCTCGACTTCCAATGTACGCACTGCTTTTCAAACCTTCCTCTCGGACGGAACACTCACCTGACTCATCCTCGCGGTTTTAACTCCCCAACGTCTTACTCAAATAATCAAAGTTGTCTTTAGCAAGAACCTCACATCCATTATGCTCATAAGACAACTCCGGTGGGCTGATCAAGGTTCTCGAAGCGGACGAGCAAGTCAACAAAGGCAAGAGAGCCTCTAGCCAGAATAGCCCAAGGCCTCTGAGCCGCCTCGATATCCGTCAGACTTTGCAAGTATTCCTCTTCAGCAGGGGGGGGGGCAGGTGAACCATCAAATCCTTGTACTTCTCATAGCCCTTAACCCTCTCATCCTTCTTTATCGACCACCCCGGCACATAAGTGGCGCTGGATGAAGCCCTCCACCTCCTCGGCACCTTTACCTCACGGTGCGAAGAATCAACCGCAGAGATGTAGAAAAATGATAAACACACAATGCAAAATAACGTATAAAATATATATATATATATATATATATATATATATATATATATATATATATATATATATATATATGGGATAACTTGGCTATAATTATTCTAGCCAATTACAATTCTTCATAAAAATACACTAGCAATGAATCTGAGACCGAGAAAAGAATCAGGCCCACAAAAGAATCGGGGACCCACATTATATAGCACAAAATTGTAGCTAATATATTCCTATATATATATATATATATATATATATATATATATATATATATATATATATATATATATAAATAAATAACAATATAAAGAAGCATAATTATAAGTAAGAAGAGGCCAACTCACCATTCTCACAGGGGAGCGGGTTGCTCAACAATGCGAGAAGCCTCGGCGTCATGATCTTTAGGATTTCGCCATGATCTTTGGGATCCGCCCCACCGTTCCAGCGACATCGGCATTCTCCAACCTATTACTAGAATGACCTCCAGTTTTGCTTCCGGTGGTTGGAGGATCATTCGCCGTGGAACTTGGGAGGAACGGCGTTCGTGGCGTAGGATTGGTGGTTGAATCCAAGTTAACAACCGTGAGGGCTTTTTCTCTTCGTCGTGGTCGCCTGAACCACCTTCTCCTCGGGCGCTGCGCGACTTTAAACCTCCACCTTGGCCTCATGACCCTTTTCTTCCTCTCCTTTGCCTCCGGGACTTTCGGTCACTACTCAACCTTTTTCATAGCATCGGTCTTAGGTGGCACCGGAGTGCTCACTGCGCTAAGAATCGTGGCGTGCATCGGATGAGCCCCCCTCCCGATATTTTTCTCCTTGCGTCATAACCGCCCGCTGCGGTACCTCGATTTAATCAAATAGTCCGACATGGTCAAAGCTGCGAAACAAACAACAAACTATTAAAACCATAAGACACAAAACCCTAACTAAATAGATAGAACACAAGCTAAGTACCATTCCCCTCGGCATCCTTCAGAGCCGCCCGGTAACCCGGATACTTCCATTTGGCTGATAACCCAAAGGCGTATAAGAAACTCGGCGGAATCTTTATTAAATCTGTTAGTGCAAATATTACGATATTTAATCTATACAGTCTCGTTTGTTTTGATTGATGACAAACATGTAACTTGTAATACATAACGTAAAATGTACAAGTTACTTGTAATCACACTTTGTCTCAACATACATTCAACACCTCTCGATGACTCAAGTCCTCATATGTTACAACACAGGTTCGTACATGTTTGTTATGTGGCATTATGATCAAACCCATTAACAAATCATTTAGAATGTTTAAAATACGTTTAGAGTCACTAAGTATTTTAATAGGTTAACCATTCTATTTCGAACCTCATTTTACATTTTGCATTCACAAGTATTTCATACAAATACTAGAGTTTACTAACACTTGACAAAATATATTTTATTTTGACAAGCACTCTTTTACAAAAGGTAACTAGACATTTTATTAACTAGTTACATAATACATTTTACAAGTTTACCTTGATAAACTTTTTAATCTAAAAATGGAAATACATGTTAGATCATGTCATGCATCATCTTTGAAATCCTTGAAAGATCACTTGAATATTTTGGTTAGATTGACACTCAATATATCAAATGTGATCTTAGTAAGATTTGGTAATATCTTGGAAAGATTTGAAGAAAGATTTTTAGATTTTACATCGTGCACCCACGCACAAATTGCATAAAGGACGGAACCCTTTAAAGGGCTCCTTGGTCCGTGGATGCTCTATCCACTTTGGCTATAAATAGAAGCCCATTGTTTTCCCATTTCTTCACCACTTGAAAGCACATCTTCTCCACCTTATTTCATACATTTAGATCAATCATTAACAATGTAGTAACACACATTAAACACCCTAATGATCATGATCATAATGTTTCTAACATTCATCTTTGTTGTAAGCATACTCTTTGATCAACCAAGGAAATCTTGGAGATCTAGCCATCCCCACTCACCACAAGTTGAAGATCTTTCACAAGAAGTTTAGGGAACTTGTGATCTTCATCATGAAGGCTTCCTATCAATGGAAGTTCATTTAGAAGTAGTTATTCATATCCATTAGACATTTGTGTCATGGATCATTAGTGTAAACATCATTGCATCATAACAACACTTTCACCAAACTAGATTAGATGATTTATGTGTTTGTGCCATAAAACACAAGGTTTATTATGTTGGGCCATAAAACATATTGGGAGTGGTTGTACCCTTGTAAAAGAACTCGACATCTAGCTTAGTGTCGAAAATATTGTATAAGCGACGTTAGGTTGGTTCTACCTCGAACTATCGAACTAGAACCCGTATTTAGCTTTGTACCGGAAAAAGTGTAGCGACGATTGTAAGGTTTTCTCCACGAGAAGGAGCTTGTTGATTTAGTGAAGTAACTCTCGAGTTGGGTACTCTGGGAGTGGAGTAGTGGAAAGGAGATCCGTGACCGAACCACTATAAACTCGTGTTCGGTTTGCACTTTCCTTTCTTTATCTCTTTACTTTTATACTTGCACTATACCATTGTTTGTGATGTGGTTTGATGTTCATGATTGTGTGACAACTTGGTTTACCATGCTTTATATTAGTCACAAACAATAATTGGTACTTTCATATTATAACAAGCTTCATAAGCGATTTGATACTAAAGATCTAAAGTTTTAAACCAGTAACGATTCACCCCCCCACGCTTCCACAAAATCAATAACATTGGTGATAACAAATCCGCTGAGGCACGTAAAACTCTCCGTGGGAAAAGGGTCGAGACATCTTAACTGGATGCCTCCACGACATGGCAAGCGGTACCGACGGTCAATAAAAACCGCGCTTCCAACCCTTCAACGAGGACAAAATTTCTTGAAAACAAACTCGGCGGTTCTTGTCGTCCCGCTTGGCAAAAGTAAACCAATGCCCTTGTTTATGTAGTTTATAAAAGGATCGGAAAAGGAAGTTGTGGGAGTGATATGAAGGCTACAAATTATATACTTCAAAAAGTGTAACCCATGCAAACCTATCGGCACTAATCGAGATATGAACTTTATAATAGTGGAGAACATCTAAAGAAAAGCGGAAAACGGACGCTAATCCACCCTTCAATGAAATATTCTAAATACATACCTATGGCATCGTCTCCTAACTGCCCCATCGTAAAATCGACCGGTGGAAGCCTCGGGTGGAGATCGGGGGTATCCCAAATTCCTCTACAGCCCAATTTAATCCCTTTTCAGTCATGATCGAAGTATACTTATCTAGGTCAAACTTAAGTTTTGGTCGCGGTGGACCCTCAGAAGCAGGGCCAGAACCATGAGCAGAGGAGGAACCGGACGATTCTGACATTATGGCCGGAAGGGAATGAATACACCCTAAAATCTAAAGAAGGAAAACTAGAGAGTACCTGGATAGTAGACGAAGAGCAAAGATACCGTTCGGCCAAATAACGCAGAGAATGTGTGTGTGTGAAAAGTTTTACGGTGGTAAAAATGAAAATGACAATGTATTTATAAGCAAAAGAAAGGGTAGATGAAGCGTCCGTCGTGTCGACGGTGACGTGTCATCATCATCACCACGCGACACGCGTCTATCGCCACGTGTCCATTGTCGTGTCATCGTCACCGCCACGTGTCCTGCCGACGTGTCACCCCAAAAAAAAAAAAAAAAAAAAAAAACAACAGACAGAGCAATACTCACCGAAAGTCACTGACGCATACTCCCAATATCATGCAATGAATACATCCATTAACATGATCTTTCGGGGACATGTTGGAGTATGTTAAGTGATAACTCCCAGGCATAAAAGCATATCGTGAAGGGCCTAACTCCCGACCCAAAGCGCAACCGCCCAAGACAAAGCGCAATCACTCGGGCAAAACATACAAACCAATTTAGACCAAGCAAAGCTAAATCAATTTATACCGAGGTTAAGCATAACCCTCGACATAACGGACACATGACATCACCATGTATAAAGGGAAGGAATCTTGATCGAACTATCGACCTTACCAGACAGGGGTCCAAAAGAGCAAAGTCAACTCCCACCGAAGAGTCACTATCACCCCACGTGACCTTCGGGTGAGAAAACTTCATCTATAAAAGGAGCAAGTTACTTCATTCAAGGTTAACTTAATCTCATCCCATTCTTACTTATTACTCGACATTTCACCATACTCATTCTCACGGGGCTTGGTTTAGGGATAAAACCCGGACGAGGCTAACGCGCTTTCTTTGTGTTCACATATCCGAAGGACCCTAATCCAAGAGCTTAGCCGACGGATCTTAGCTTGTTCGGGTCTCAACATAGAACAATACAATAGCGATTACGCTAGGTGTCAATCTCAAATTGAGGCTTTCAGATATTTGATGAAGAAACCTCGAGATTCATTATTAGTATCATCTTTATTATTCTGTTCAAAAAAAAGTATCATCTTTATTATTATTTACAGTAGTATTCATTCAATAGACTCTAATTATGGACGGATGTTATTATCATATTTTGCCCATCTTATGATTATACATAAGTTATTGTTTGATGCACAATATACTTCAATGATGTTATTTTTGCAGTTTCTTGGTCTTATTTTTCTATGGTTTTGATGTATCGTTGTTTTTTGAATAAGCTATTTCGATATCTATAGTGTGTGCTGTGCTTTTGCTATTGTATTACTTACGACATTATGGTATAATGTTGCATTAAATTTTGCGCATATGGCAAGTGTTTATGTCAATCATTCTGACTTTTACACGTAATATGTAAATGATCAGACTTTAAACACTTAACAAATAACAATGAAAGAATGTGCATGGTGGCTGTAACAATGACGAAGAGAACAGTGACGAGCTGACAACATCCTCAATTACGATCACAACGTATATACATCAGAACAGTGACGAAGAAAACGACCCTTTTTATGGTTCAGCCTTTTTCATTCGCAAGGTCATGTAGGCCGCCCTTTATTATGCTTATCATCACTAACATGTATTGATACTCTAGACGTATTAGTTGCATTGTGAAAGAAAAAAAATGATCACTTTTCTCATAGTATTACTTTTTTTCTTTTTTTTTTATTGAGTTTAATATATACTTATTGTTATGTTTTTATTAGTCACTTTACAAGTCATATAATCAACTCACTAAACTTTTACAAGTCATATAATCAAGTCACACAACTTTTGTAAACCTTTTGCCCAAGGCATCACATATTCACTTCAATATTGATTGCTAAAGAACATATTTTCATCTTTTGCATAGATGGAATATCTCTTGCTAGATCTCTTCTAAGCAGTGGTATGTTTCTAGAAACTATAATGCATACCTTAAAAATCGATGGTAAATAACATTCGAGTCTCATGCCACATTGAATAAGATTTATCAGGATCAAAACTAACTACAATCATAAAATAGTATTGAACCAAAGAAAAACCATCAAGGGAAACATAGAAGCATGTTATTCAAATACACAGTGGAGAAGACAAACTGTAGCGGCAATGGCAAAGGAGAGCTGTGGCAGTAGCTGATGGGGAGACAATATCGAAAATGGCAAACTAGTCCACCCCTAGAGTTTACCCTTT
>CM040244.1:126915965-126954894 GCA_022545495.1 Chrysanthemum lavandulifolium | reverse complement strand
AAGAATCGTGGCCCACAAAAGAATCGTGGACCCATATTATATAGCACAAAATTGTAGCTATTATATTATATATATATATATATATATATATATATATATATATATATATATATATATATATATATATATATATATATATATATATATATATATATATATATATATAAATAACAATATAAAGAAGCATAATTATAAGTAAGAAGAGGCCAACTCACCATTCTCCGGGGGAGCGGGTTGCTCAACAATGCGAGAAGCCTCAAGGCCATGATCTTTAGGATTTGTGCCATGATCTTTGGGATCCGCCCAGGCTTCAAAGAAAGATCGATTCTCCAACCTATTACTAGAATGACCCTCCAGATTTTGCTTTCGGTGGTTGGAGGATCATTCTACCGTGGAACTCGGGAGGAACGACGCTCGGCGGCGTAGGATTGCGGTGAATCCAAGTTAACAACCGTGAGGGCTTTTTCTCTTCGTCGTGGCGCGAACCACCTTCTCCGGCAGGCGCTTGCGCGACTTTAAACCTCCAACATGGCCTCATGCCCTTTTCTTCTCTCCTTTGCCTCCGTGACTTTCGGTCAACTACCAACCTTTTCATAGCATCGGTCTTAGGTGGCACCGGGAGCTGCCTGACTAAGAATCGTGACGTGCATCGGATGAGCCCGCCTCCCGATATTTTTCTCTCTTGCGTCATAACCGCCTTTGCGGTACCTCGATTTAATCAAATAGTCCGACATGGTCAAAGTCAAACAAACAACAAACTATTAAAACCATAAGAGACACAAAACCCTAACTAAATAGATAGAACATGCTAAGTACCATTCCCTCGGCATCCTTCGAGCCGCCCGGAACCCGGATACTTCCATTTGGTCGATAACCCAAAGGCGTATAAGAAACTGGCGGAATCTTTATTAAATCATAGTGCAAATATTACGATATTTAATCTATGATCTCGTTTGTTTTGATTGATGACAAACATGTAACTTGTAATACATAACGTAAAATGTACAAGTTACTTGTAATCACACTTTGTCTCAACATACATTCAACACCTCTCGATGACTCAAGTCCTCATATGTTACAACACGAGGTTCGTACATGTTTGTTATGTGGCATTATGATCAAACCCATTAACAAATCATTTAGAATGTTTAAAATACGCTTAGAGTCACTAAGTATTTTAATAGGTTAACCATTCTATTTCAACCTCATTTTACATTTTGCATTCACAAGTATTTCATACAAATACTAGAGTTTACTAACACTTGACAAAATATATTTTATTTTGACAAGCACTCTTTACAAAAGGTAACTAGACATTTTATTAACTAGTTACATAATACATTTTACAAGTTTACCTTGATAAACTTTTAATCTAAAAATGGAAATACATGTTAGATCATGTCATGCATCATCTTTGAAATCCTTGAAAGATCACTTGAATATTTTGGTTAGATTGACACTCAATATATCAAATGTGATCTTAGTAAGATTTGGTAATATCTTGGAAAGATTTGAAGAAAGATTTTTAGATTTTCCAGCACCCACGGCACCAAATTGCATAAAGGACGGAACCCTTTAAAGGGCTCCTTGGTCCGTGGACGCCCTGTCCACTTTCGCTATAAATAAGCCCATTGTTTTCCCATTTCTTCACCACTTGAAAGCACATCTTCTCCACCTTCTTGCATACATTTAGATCAATCATTAACAATGTAGTAACACACATTAAACACCCTAATGATCATGATCATAATGCTTCTAACATTCATCTTTGTTGTAAGCATACTCTTTGATCAACCAAGGAAATCTTGGAGATCTAGCCATCCCACTCACCACAAGTTGAAGATCTTTCACAAGAAGTTTAGGGAACCCGTGATCTTCATCATGAAGGCTTCCTATCAATGGAAGTTCATTTAGAAGTAGTTATTCATATCCATTAGACATTTGTGTCATGGATCATTAGTGTAAACATCATTGCATCATAACAACACTTTCACCAAACTAGATTAGATGATTTATGTGTTTGTGCCATAAAACACAAGGTTTATTATGTTGGGCCATAAAACATATTGGGAGTGGTTGTACCCTTGTAAAAGAACTCGACATCTAGCTTAGTGTCGAAAATATTGTATAAGCGACGTTAGGTTGGTTCTACCTCGAACTATCGAACTAGAACCCGGTATTTAGCTTTGTACTGGAAAAAGTGTAAGACGATTGTAAGGTTTTCTCCACGAGAAGCGGAGCTTGTTGATTTAGTGAAGTAACTCTCGAGTTGGGTACTCGGGGGAGTGGAGTAGGCGGAAAGGAGATCCGTGACCGAACCACTATAAATCCTCGTGTTCGGTTTGCACTTTCCTTTCTTTATCTCTTTACTTTTATACTTGCACTATACCATTGTTTGTGATGTGGTTTGATGTTCATGATTGTGTGACAACTTGGTTTACCATGCTTTATATTAGTCACAAACAATAATTGGTACTTTCATATTATAACAAGCTTCATAAGCGATTTGATACTAAAGATCTAAAGTTTTAAACGGTAACGATTCACCCCCCCACGCTTCCACAAAATCAATAACATTGGTCGATAACAAATCCGCTGAGGCACGTAAAACTCTCCGGTGGGAAAAGGGTCGAGACATCTTAATCTGGATGCCTCCACGACATGGCAAAGCGGTACAACCGACGGTCAATAAAAAACTGCTGCTTCCAACCCTTCAACGAGGACAAAATTTCTTGAAAACAAACTCGGCGGTTCTTGTCGTCCCGCTTGGCAAAAGTAAACCAATGCCCTTGTTTATGTAGTTTATAAAAGGATCGGAAAAGGAAGTTGTGGGAGTGATATGGCTCTGACTATATACTTCAAAAAGTGTAACCTATGCAAACCTATCGGCACTAATCGAGATATGAACTTTATAATAGTGGAGAACATCTAAAAGAAAGCTGGAAACGGACGCTAATCCACCCTTCAATGAAATATTCTAAATACATACCTATGGCATCGCCTCCTAAGCGCCCCATCGTAAAATCGAGGTGGAAGCCTCGGGTGGAGATCGGGGTATCCCAAATTCTCTACACACCCAATTTAATCCTTTTCACCATGATCAAGTATACTTATCTAGGTCAAACTTAGGTTTTGGTCGCGGTGGACCTCGTAAGCGGGGCCGTAACCATGAGCGAGGAGGAACCGGACGATTCGACATTATGGCGGGAAGGAATGAATACACCCTAAAATCTAAAGAAGGAAAACTAGAGAGTACCGGATAGTAGACGAAGAGCAAAGATAGTTCGCCAAATAACGCAGAGAACGTGTGTGTGAAAAGTTTTTGGTGGTAAAATGAAATGACAATGGTATTTATAAGCAAAAGAAAGGGTAGATGAAACGTCCGTCGGTCGACGGTGACGTGTCATCATCATCACCACACAAAGACACGCCCATCGCCACGCGTCCCATTGTCGTGTCATCGCCACCGCCACGTGTCCTGCCGACGTGTCACCCCAAACAACAAAAAAAAAAAAAAAAAAACAGACGGAGCAATACTCACCGAAAGTCACCACGTACTCCCAATATCATGCAATGAATACATCCATTAACATGATCATCGGGGGACATGTTGGAGTATGTTAAAGCAAGTAACTCCCCAAGATAAAAGCATATCGCGAAGGGCTAACTCCCTACCCAAAGGCACAACCGCCTTAAGACAAAGCGCAATCACCTGCAAAACATACAAACCAATTTAGACCAAGCAAAGCTAAATCAATTTATACCGAGGTTAAGCATAACCCTCGACATAACGGACACGACATCACCACGATAAAGGGAAGGGAATCTTGATCGAACCATCGACCTTACCCAGACAGGGTCCAAAAAGAGCAAAGTCAACTCCCGCCTGGAAGAGTCACTATCACCCCACGTGACCTTCGGGTGAGGACAAAACTTCTCATCTATAAAAGGAGCAAGTTACTTCATTCAAGGTTAACTTAATCTCATCCCATTCTTACATATTACTCTGACATTTTCACCATACTCATTCTCACGCGGAGCTTGTACAGGGATAAAACCTGACGAGCGCTAACGCGCGCTTTCTTTGTGTTCACATATCCGAAGGACCCTAATCCGAAGAGCTTAGCCGACGGATCTTAGCTTGTTCGGGTCTCAACATAGAACAATACAATAGCGATTACGCTAGGTGTCAATCTCAAATTGAGGCTTTCAGATATTTGATGAAGAAACCTCGAGATTCATTATTAGTATCATCTTTATTATTCTGTTCAAAAAAAAAAAGTATCATCTTTATTATTATTTACAGTAGTATTCATTCAATAGACTCTAATTATGGACGGATGTTATTATCATATTTTGCCCATCTTATGATTATACATAAGTTATTGTTTGATGCACAATATACTTCAATGATGTTATTTTTGCAGTTTCTTGGTCTTATTTTTCTATGGTTTTGATGTATCGTTGTTTTTTGAATAAGCTATTTCGATATCTATAGTGTGTGCTGTGCTTTTGCTATTGTATTACTTACGACATTATGGTATAATGTTGCATTAAATTTTTGCGCATATGGCAAGTGTTTATGTCAATCATTCTGACTTTTTACACGTAATATGTAAATGATCAGACTTTAAACACTTAACAAATAACAATGAAAGAATGTGCATGGTGGCTGTAACAATGACGAAGAGAACAGTGACGAGAGCTGACAACATCCTCAATTACGATCACAACGTATATACATCAGAACAGTGACGAAGAAAACGACCCTTTTTATGGTTCAGCCTTTTCATTCGCAAGGTCATGTAGGCCGCCCTTTATTATGCTTATCATCACTAACATGTATTGATACTCTAGACGTATTAGTTGCATTGTGAAAGAAAAAAATGATCACTTTTCTCATAGTATTACTTTTTTTTTTTTTTTATTGAGTTTAATATATACTTATTGTTATGTTTTATTAGTCACTTTACAAGTCATATAATCAACTCACTAAACTTTTACAAGTCATATAATCAAGTCACACAACTTTTGTAAACCTTTTGCCCAAGGCATCACATATTCACTTCAATATTGATTGCTAAAGAACATATTTTCATCTTTTGCATAGATGGAATATCTCTTGCTAGATCTCTAAGCAGTGGTATGTTTCTAGAAACTATAATGCATACCTTAAAAATCGATGGTAAATAACATTCGAGTCTCATGCCACATTGAATAAGATTTATCAGGATCAAAACTAACTACAATCATAAAATAGTATTGAACCAAAGAAAAACCATCAAGGGAAACATAGAAGCATGTTATTCAAATACACAGTGGAGAAGACAAACTGTAGCGGCAATGGCAAAAGAGAGCTGTGGCAGTAGCTGATGGCGAGACAATATCGAAAATGGCAAACTAGTCCACCCCTAGAGTTTACCCTTTTATGTTGTGTTTCTTCAAGTCAAAAACAGACTATGGTCAAATGACTTCCCGGCTATGTTGATCTTTGTTACCAGATCTATTGAACAGAACGATAAAACACATGTTTATCGATAAACCATCATAGCTATAGTTTCATTTGACTAAATCGAGCCATGGGTGTTCACAGGTAGTAATGTCATGGTAGGAGATGCAATTAGTAACAGAATATAGCACACTGCATGAGCAAATCTCGTATATAAAAGACTGTCTCGATTTTAAATGGAGAATACTCTTTTTAACATTTTGATCATCCTTTTCTCTACTTTACGGCTACAAGCACTAATAAGCAATATCCCAATAGGACGTTGCCAAAATTTGTATCATAATAAAATTACCCAAGGGTAGAAGAGCTCCTAAGGTGCCGGAATAGAAAATGTAACTTGAAAAGCTCCTATGATGTCTCAAAACAACATATATTGAAGCAAAGCCTCCGCCACATCTAAGCTTTTACTTGCTGTAAAGGTATACAAAGCTGAAGATGAGAAATCCAGCCATCTGCAACAATAACTGATGGTGTCAAAATCTCATTTGCCATGCAATAACATATATGAGCTCACACCCTTGTCATCTTCTAACTTATCAAGATTCTAAGTGAAATAATACCGTAGAAAATGATGCTCCATAATATGGAAAAGCTGTTGGTATGAATCTCTCATATTCGTTGTGTCTAAAAGGACGAACTGGAATCTGAAAGTGCACATTAAAATCATGATGTGAATGTTAGATATGATAACACAGTAGAAGAGACAAAATAGATGGGTTAAGTGGGTAAGGTTAGCATGCTAAACAGGTTTGGGTCAAAGGAGGCAACTATTTAGCACATGTCCATATAGGTCAGACACTGTAATCCATTTTCTTGAAAAAAAAATAATATGTTATTAATGTATTAATTATAGGGGCAATTCCATGTTTACCCAACTTAAACATGATAATGCCATATTTACCCAAATCATGCTTTAAATGCATTGTACATCATGCATTCAAAAGTTGTATTTTGGGTAAATATGACATTTTCATGTTTAGACGGTAAATATGGAATTGTCCCAATTATAAACTATGAATGCAAAACTATCATATGTAGATAAAATTAACACAATCAAACCTTTTAAATAAAGCCATTTAACTTATATACATTTTAAATGCATTTCAGTCCATTCAATCCATTTCCTTTTTAGTCAAATCCTTTAGCTTAACCCACTTGATAAATCAAACATTATCCGTATCTTATATGTAACTGGTCTAAATTGCCACCGTTGGGAAACAACCTACTTAGTGCATGATCATGGTTTAGATCACAAAATTTGTTCATGAATGGGGCTCTGGGAAAAAAAAAAATCTGCGGTGCATCCCCAGCTGTTTTGCAGAAAGGATTTGCCACTTGCCAATTGATTAAGTTCTCTAATTATCTAGCAAGTATCAAGAACTTTACCTGTTTTGCAAGTGACAAGCTAGTGTATCCAAGCCTCTGATATTCAACCTTAAACTGGAAAACACCATAAACATCTGGCACCTTAAAGGAAGCAAGATACAAACCCTGCAGATATTTAAAAAAAATAAAAATAAAAATAAAAAATAAAAACATGAATTTATTTACCAAAATTAATAAGCATATATATATTATTGAGTAGCATGTATGATGAAGTGGCTGACAATGATACCTTCTTATCAGTTGACATGGTTTTCAACACGTAGGGGCTCATCATGTAAAACTGAACCTGAACATCATTCGCAACATATGGTTCCCAACTTGATCCAGACCACTCATAGATCTCTACCAAGTACTCCTGAAACAAGTTCAATTTAACCAGAGATTAGCAAATTCTTAGTTTGTTTTTTTTATATTTAAAGCAACAAAAAGTTACTGTAATATATACAGTTAATAGTTTCAATTTCACCCCATTTACCTAGAATAGGGTTTATTCAAATTATCTTTGACCTCTAATAGGTCTCATATGGGTAAACTCTAAAAACCGTGATAAAGTTTGGAACTGGTCAGAGGTCATAGGTGACCAATAGTGTATCTAATTCTTCCACTCTCTCCAATCATTATATTAAACTAGTAGTTTAGACATACCATTTCATTATGATACCCGATAGATTAATAAACAACTTAAAAAAAAGAGCTACAACAGTTTCTGGGTCATCCCATACCGACCCGTTTTGACATGCATAGAATATTACTAGTTTCAACAAGTCCTATTTAGAGCACTAACCTAACCTGCCCTGCCCAGCCCAGCCCAGCCCACTCAATTTGCATCTCTATATGCTAAAAAAATTACCAGGTCATCGTTGATCCTGTAGATAGCAGGTTCTTCAGTCTCGCCAACTCTGTGGTGACTGACATTGACAGCCTGTCGACAATCAAGAGGAAAATTCATAAGAGATTGTAATGAAATAGAAACTATATACTACATGGAACGTAGTTTACATGTCAAAGGATTCAGATCATACTCGTCTGTCTCAGCCCCACACTAAAAGTAACAATCAAATTATTGTGGTAAAAGTTGGAAATACACTTGAACAAAGAAAAAATAGCAGATATCTTACCTTCAAATGGCCTCTTTCATGGAAAACCCACTTGCTAAGCTCGGTAACAAACTGCTGATTGCCAGATTTTCATATCTGTTGAAAGTAATTATTCAAGTAATATACTATTTAAGATTCATTTTGATGTACTTCTCATTTCTTTTCAGAGTAATACTATATGGGAAAGTATGTCGCTATGATAAACAAAAGTAACCAACATGGCGGCTGTGGTGATTTAAAACAGCATTCACTTACTTATCTGAGCTCCCTGCCTTTTGCACTGGTGATTTGAAGAATCTGCATAAGACAGTTTTCAGTTCCACTTCAACCCCTAAAAAAAACATAGGATTGTAAAATTGTTACTAAAGACAACTGCAAAGTATTACATACTTGTTGCTGAACAGATCTAAAGAGCCAGAGAACACAACTCTTGCATTATTTCTAGCCTGAAATATTAAAGGAAAGATTATTAGAATAGTTAAGGATATTAGATGTGGAAATCAAACATGAGAACAAGTTATCTTGTAAATAAACAATAATACGCGGAGAAAAACCTGGACAACTGAAACCAACGAAATGGAAGATCCAGAAAGGGATGGTGGACTTGACAGCTTGGACTTCGGGTTGGCAGAATATGCTGATGGAGAAGCTGAGAGAACCTTCAGAACCTGCAACACATGTTGAATATAAAAATGGATTCACAAGTGAACTAGGCAGCATCTCCGCAATCAAAGTATCGAGCAAATGCTGCATTTTAAACTTACCAAGCTATTTGCTGGGTTCACAGAATGACCAATCCCTTTGAAAAGTACAGGAGCCTGTGTCATGCAAAACAAAATTACTGATGAGGCCAATATAATGCTATATGCACTGCTCCAAGCTAATATCATCTATCTATCTAGCTAGTTGACATGTATGAACATATAGTCCAAATGGAAAAACTCTTTATGTTAAACCAGCTCACCCCTACTATCTAGGTACGAGACCAATATACGGGAATGAGAGGTAGCTAGCTTGCCCCTTCAAATTCTATCTTCACCATGGATCCAATTACTAATTATAGCTACCGCCCCAAAGAAAGAAAAAAAAAAAAAAAAAAAAACGATGCTTTTAGGATTCAAACTTTATACTTAATTCAACTTTGCATCTATATTTTGAGTTTATATCTTAAATACCAGATTTCTTTAGCTCCTTTTCTGCAGCTAAATGTGGTTATCAACTCTTTAAATGTGGGCTTAAATATTTCCTAATTTGGTCACAATTTTAAAAATTCGTATTCTATAATGAGATGCAAGAAAAAAAGACAAAAATACACATGGAGTTTCAGGCTTTTTCTCAAAAAACTGGGACCAAATTGTATAAATTTATTAAAAAAAAAAAAAAAAAGCGAAAGTGCCAACTTTTTGTTAAAAGAAAAAAAGACGTCAAAACAATGGCTCAAGTAAAACCCAATACGCCATACTTCATAAGAGAAAACCCTACACCTAACCTTTATAACCTCAATCTTCCCGGTCAATCTTCACAATTTGACCGAGCTCAACAGAAGACAAAAAAAACATTGCAACAAAATTTTCTAAACATTCAGATTTAATTTTGTGCAAACTTCGATTTGTTGTCATACTTTTGTGAAAAAAAAAAAAGAAAAAAAGAAAAAAAAAAAGGATATATTGGTGGTGGTTGTTGTCATAATTTCAGGTTATTAGTAATATATTGGTGGTGGCAATAATATTGGGTAAGGTGATTAAGCATTTTCTTTATTAGCTGAAATGGAGTTATATAATGTTTGTTGTGTTGGTTTCCCCTTTTAGCTCATGTAATACAATGTTGTATTTTGATCAACATCTAACATGCTAAGAGGCTAACAGAAGAATTGCTAAAGGTGGATGAGAAGCTCAAGTAGATAGAATCTCTTCTGGACCAAAGTAATGACTCAAGCACACTTCTATTTTTCCTGCTTTTGAAGCAAAGTAATGACTCAAAACTTATATTTTTACTGCTTATTTATTCTTTTTACTGTACCTCAAATATGATGTATATATACTTTTTGACAATGTAGACCTATCAAAACAAGAATGTACAATGAGATTAAAGCATTCATAACTACTAAGTTTGCAACAAACAACACTCTATACAGTTCGATGATAAAATGCCAATGATATGATTTGCTTACAGTTAAGACACTTCTTACACCATTAAACATTGAGCTGAGTTTATGTTAATTACGAATTAATTAAAAAAAATACATGTGTTATCCCCGTGCGTGCATGGGTTTTATAACTAGTAATACACTATCTAAATACATGCACTGACCTCAATTTTTGTACTCCCCAGAAGTACATCAGCTTGAACGAAATCATCCGCAGCAATTAATGTGTGGTCACCCTCGGTTCCTGAGACAGCATAGCTGCCATGATCAATAACCATCGCAGATGGATCCTGTGCATTAGCATTTAAAAAAGCTCAGTCTAAGTTTAAATCTCTGTTTTAAAACATATGATTGTAGGGAACTAGGGATCTCGTATATGTATACTAGACTGTCGCTAGAATAACCCAAGCACATATTTTAAACACTCCAAAGTTAAAAAAAATATAATTGATACCCTATACAATTATACATTGTGGTTTTTGAACTCGATGTCGAGTATACTAATGATTCTAGAGACTATCTGTGTTTAAACTAATAGGACAATCTAATAGTAGTTATGTAGTCCAGCACACAAATCTTTAAATCTTAAAATATAAACCAATGTGTTTTTCTTGTAATGAATTCAATCAACCAACATATTTAACGCCTTCACTAAGCTTAAACTTTGATCAGCAACTCAATAAAACAAATCAACTACCTCATCAAAATCAACACCACACTCGGCGGCAATGTTCCGAATCAAATCGGACGCACTCGAATCCGCAGCAACAATCAAATCCTTACCCGAATCCACAAACTCCAAAATACCCCCCACATCCAAATTCCCACCAAACCCTATATAAAAAAAACATCATTTCATCAATACCCACAACACAAAAACTAAAAAAAATCCAATTTTTATAACTAAAAAAAGTTGATTACTTTCAGAATTAGGAGTAAACAAGATCAAGGCATCATATAAATACTGTCCATATCTTTGAAGAGCTATTTTGGGATCATCAGATAACTTAAAATCAAGATCAAATCCACGTGATTGTAATGAATTGAAGAAGATTGAATGTGATGACTTTAAGGCCAAGTCATCTAATAGTACTAAAATGCGCCGATCTGTTGGGTTTTCGATTGAAAATGAGTTTGTGACTGTGAATGTGATTATGAGCGAGATTAAGATAAAGATTGGTGATTTCGCCATTAGGGTTGTTGTCATTTGGATCTTGAGTGTGTGTGCAGTGAGTATAATTTGGGGGTTTTGAAGATTGACTGACTTTGGTGTGTTAATAATGGGTTTTACTAAACAGTCCCTATGGTTGGGCTAATTTGCTCTTTGCTACTTAACTTGTTGGTGGTTTGCAGCGTGTGGACCGGTCTCACGGCTAATATGTGAGAGATTAATCGTGTAGCTTTTATGGTCAAAATAAAGCCAGGTTGAGATTTGAACATGTGGTTTTTACTTAGTGTTATTGGTCCCTTCCGTTTTGATATTCGAATGACAAAAATATGTACCCATAAATGTTTATGTTTCTTGTCGATATTATTATTGTGTTTCGTATTAATATATTTATTTAAATATATCGTTTGATTTTTTATGTACAATGTGTCATAAGTTAACAGCAAACTTAAAAATATTAGATGTTGCAACCAGAGTTTGAGAGCATAACTTGGGCTTTGATGAGTGTTTATTCACTCATCGTCTTTACTCACCTAAGACCACAAAAACGACTAAAAACACCCAAATATAATTAAAATATGTCAAAAATGTCCTCGGAATGTGTTTTATGTCTTGTAGGTACAAAAGGATTGAAAACCAAAGAAATCAAGCCAAAATCGGAAAAGTCTTTGAGAAAAGGTCTTACGGATGTGATTTTCACGATCATTGATCAATTGAAGACCGAGACGCGTTTTAGAGTGGGTTTGGGAAAATGATTTTAAAACCAACCAAGAACCCAAAATTACCTAATTACCTTTCCCCGATACCCAAATGACCATTTTGCCCACAAAACCAAAAATCCAAAAATTCTATTTCATCCTTAATAACCATTTTGTTAAAACTCATTTTATTTAAAAACAATTTTAGTTTTCAAAAAAAAAAACACACCAGACATAACCCACGACCCCTTTTCCCCCTTTCCCTCCTTTTTCTCTGTCTCTCTAAGACTATGTTTATCAGCGAACTCATCCAACCGATTGCAGGGTATAAAACAAAAAAAACTCAATATTATATTATAAGTATATAAAAGAAAGAAAGAGAAAGTCACGAACTGGTCGGTTTGTGATTTCCAAATCCTTAAACCAACTTTGCCACATGGCATGCTCTGAATACCCATAAAATAAAAAGGAAGAAAGAAAGAAGAATAGAAAAAAGAAAACACAGATTGGTACTTCAAGCAGGTTGTCGGCTGTATAATGAAGAAGAAGAAGAATATTAAAACCCTTAAATGGTCAATCGGTCAATGTATATCTTTTTTCCTGGCCCAGTTGACATTTAAGCCCAATCCACTATAACTATAAGTTTTTTATCATTTTATAATTATTATATTTATTTGTCCTCTTTATTAAATTGGGAAATTACGCCACTGCTATTAATAAATTTGAACTAAATATTAATAATATTTTGATTATGGTTGTAATTGGTTTTAATTTTACAAACATAATAATAATATTATATGTTAGGTTGGGTTGTTGATAAATGGTAAAAAGTTGAGATTGGTTGTATGGATAGATCAGATATGTGGATGAGTGAAAATAATATTTTAATGAAAGATTGGGTTGGATGAGGTTGTGAATAAAGATAATTTAATACCGTGACACTCAACCCCATTACCCTGTCCATCCCAAACCTGCTCACCCACTCTTTCCCTCTTTCCAAAGACCACCAAGGGCTCTGATCATGTCCAAACTGGTACCTACTTATTGGACGGCTTGGATTAGATGAAGAAAGCACACAACTTGAAGAGGCTTGAAGACACCAAGGCTTAGTATAAATATGTGATTGTAGCCATGAGTATAAGGCACCCCTAGTTTAGTTTTAAAAAATAGTTGTCTGTTTTTCTTACTTGTAATATTTTCAATTTAATGGAAGAAAGTTTTTATTACCTGTTTTAATTTGTCAGCTTATCAATAAGCACTCAAGTGCTTATTCTCATTTTCCAAGATACTTTTTCATCATTTAGTATCTCACCAGTTTCAACTTTATACTCAGTAACTTTGTTTTAAGAAAGGAATTAGTTTTAAGCTTTTGTTAAAGATCAAAGGGGTGTTTGGTTAAAGTGAATTTTGGGTCATAAATCTTGTTTTTACCCATTTTGACTTAGAAAGTCAGTGTAAATCAGATTATTGGGTCAATTTCAAGAGTTGTTACAAGTTTTCGAATGATTTAAATCTTATCTGGTTTCAAAGAGAAGAAAAGAAAAGAAAAAAAATTCGAGTTTTGACATAATTTCCTTAACAGCTTAAGCAACTTTGAGATGAGATAAAAATTTGTAGAAAATAAAATCACAAGTTCGTGAGGTTGTCTAACTTGGGTCAAAAGAGAAAATTCAAAAAATGTTTTAAGGGTTGCTAATGGGTTAAAGTGGGTCACTGGCCATATTTATGTTACGTGCGGTGTATTTAGTCCAAATCAAGTCTTTCTTAGCTTATTAATAAGTCAGAAAATAGTGTCTATTGGGGCAAAGTTAGATGGGTTGGTGGACTAAAGGTGGCCAGAAGCTCAGGACCTGCTTCTCTTTCTAGCTTATCTCAAATAAGCTCAAAAGGTACCCCCTTTGGCCATTGTTCTGCTGTAACACCAACAGCAGTTACACTCTATTTTTGGAGCTTATTTAGGATTTGCCTCAGCTTATTCAGATCTTGTAGGTACTAATTAGTGTTGTTAGTTTAGGATTAGTGACCTTAGTGCTTATTAGAAGCTTATCTAATTTTTTTGCATTGCCTATTTGCCATTTAATTAGTTTAGGATTCCCTTATACCCAACCCGCTTATCCCTTTGTCATTCGCTTTTATCTTTTGTAGTTAGCTTATTTTTAGTCTAAAATGCTTATCCATCATTTATTTTGCTTACTCAATGCTTTTCATGCTCATTTCTTTGCTTAAAATGTGTTAAAGTGGTGTTTGGTTGTGCTGTCCCAAACAGCCCTTTAGTTAGTATTAAGTTTCCTTTTTACTTATTTATCCTTCTAACAGCTTAAGCCTCAGGATTTGTTAGTTTAGAGTTTGTAAAAAATAGCTAAAAGACCATGGGATTCAGTAGCTAAAAGAAGAAAATCAAAAAAAAGAATAATAATAATAATAAACTGCCAAAAAGAGGAGAGGAAGGGATTCGAACCCTGGTCTCTCTGCCCCTACTGCCACTCGAACACACTGATCAAATAACCATCTCTGCTCCCTATTGTTTTGTGTTACAGTTGCTTTAGTTTAATACTTACCTTACTTTTCGATTTTAAGCTTAATAGCTTATTTCTCTTTTACATTTTTTTTCACAGCCTATTTCCAAAGCAGTCCACAACTTTTTTGTTTTTCTTAAATTCAGTATTATTCAAAGTATTTTTGGTAAATTTCTTAGATTTTTCTAAAAATGTTTAATATTTTTAATTAATTAATTAGTGTAAATTAGTTTTAATTCAGTAATAAATAAAATAAAAGTCGAAAAAATATGGCTTTTTCCTAAAATTATTTTTAGTCGTTTAGAATGTAGGAAAATTGGTTTCGCATCCGTAGGCCTTAAATTTCATCTTTTCACTTTCGGCTCTGGATTATCTTGGGTTTTCGCTTTTGTGTTTTAGCACCCTAGACCGTAATTTAGCTTCGTTTAATGTTTGTTATGTTAATTAGTTGTTAAATAAGTGCTTTCCTTGATTTACTTGCTTAAATTTCAATTCCGTGCTTTAAATTGTAGAATACGTAATCAAATCCAAATTCTTTAAAACCAATTCAAGTTATAAATCACAAAACTCAACGAATCCTTCCATTCACACCTCGTTGGGACACGACCCGGGAAATCACTTTTCCGGTATCACTTTTATCACACCCGTAAGATTTGGCACGTTAACCCTTTTCCTAAAAGGTTAATTTGTCGGGTTTTACGGTTAATTTGATATATTGATATTGTGTTTATTTCACCACACTCACAAACAAACGAAATCGAGCTACTTGCAATCCATAAATTACTTGGATATCTTTCACATTCAACTAAAAACTATGGTGGAAGGATACTTGCAATCCACCGCTTTAAACTAATAACGGCTCAAATGTCTTATCTCATACAAAGTGACACGTGTTGTTACAAACACAATATTTAGATATAGTGCCATAAGCATGAGTTTATCTCAGTATAAATAAGCCTTGAACTATCTTAACCCTACTTGAAAAGCATAATCTCTTTGGTTTAAACCACCATATCTTAATGTATCTTCTTTGAGATTTCTAAATCTTAAATAGCCATACAACATCTTGAATCTACAACACTTGGAGCACCGGATCTCGTATGGAAACCACCATAGTGGCATGTGGCCAAAAGTTAACACCATCATCTGCTTAAGTCGTAGAAACTCATTTTAATTTTCTTTCAAGAGATACCCAAATCAATCGCAGATCTAAAGTTTTGACCTACTTGAGTCTTTTCAAGTGTGGTTTTGGATCTTTCGAAAACCATAGCAAAGCTCCACCACCTTAAAGATATTGATTTAGCTTATAAAAACTTGAATGGAACAATGCCTTTTGGATTGTTTTCACTACCATCATTAGAAGTTAATATTCATTTTAACAAGTTCACTATAGGGTTACCATCTCGTGTGCTATCTAGGTCTTAAAAGGAGTTGAAACTATATGAGAATGTGTTCGATGGTTATGTAAATCAAGACTCATTTACTTACGTAAAGGTATATGTAATAAACGATAATTTTTTCAGACTATTACTTAACCTATAACTTGAAGTATTTCACTTTTGATCATTTACGAGCTTATTTAACCAAAAACCGGAAAGTTATCCCGTTACTCTGAAAAACGAGCCCGAACGTGTACCGACCCTAAACAAAATATGGTTCACGTCAAATTAGTACATTCTAACATTTATAAAATTATTTTATAAGTCATATAATTAAATTTGCCATTTTTGCATAAAAACGCATACATTTTCATTTTTAAGTCGCATATACACGAAAAACACCCAACCGACTCACTACTCTTGTATTTAACCTCACCACACACATCAAATACATCAAAAGTTGAAAAATAAAAATCCCTCCCCCATGGGATTCTTGAAATTCTTGTAACCAACTTTTGTACACATCTCCAACATTGTAGCACCAAAATCTGTAAGATAATTGATATCATAACACACTATGGATTGATGAGTGATTTGTGTGGTAGAGAGAAAGAGATGAGAGAATGGGATGCTAGAGAGAGAAACAAAATATGGAAGGTTAGATTCCAAACGAACATCCAACCTGTAGGTCCAAAAGTTTATGGATCTAAGTAGCCTTGAATGACTTATAGTAAACTTGAATAAATTCAAATTCACTATGTGAAGAACAATTAACAAGACCTTAATGTATTAATGCGAATCTTAACATGAAGTATAAAGAACACAAGAATAAACTAACCCGTATTTTCTATTAATTACTTTGCACAAAGGTTAAGGCTTACAACTCGTACTTTTAACCTAATACCTTAGGGATCCTTTTATACACTAAAAAAACCCTAATTGACTACAAGACTTGTAGAAGGGTAAATATATCTCTTCCTAAGATATCTCTACGCGCACAAATCTATTCCTAGTATAACTCTAACAAACTATTCTGTTTTTATCATAAACAGACTTAACTATCAACTATTTGTTCTTCCAGACTTAACTACATTAGTATTG
This sequence comes from Chrysanthemum lavandulifolium, assembly GCA_022545495.1. NCBI lineage: Eukaryota > Viridiplantae > Streptophyta > Magnoliopsida > Asterales > Asteraceae > Chrysanthemum > Chrysanthemum lavandulifolium. The sequence continues at coordinate 126,937,894 of CM040244.1, read as the reverse complement.
GCAAACTTAACCACTAACAGACTTAATTCTGACTAACCAGATTTAACTATTTCACTACCATAATTAACACTAAACAGACTTAAACAAACTTGTGGAAAACTATAAGGGGGGTTGAATAGTTTTACCGATTAAAACTTTGTTTTAAACTATTTAGATCGACTTATGTCAATCTATTTGGATGTATGTTGGATGTTGATAAACAAACATATAGAAAAGTAAATATGTAATGAAAAGATAAAGAGTAAGAAGCACAAAACCACAACGCGAGTATTTATAGTGGTTCGGCTACAAAGACACCTTCCTTGCCCTACTCCACTCCCCGAGTCACCTACTCGAGAGTTCGTAATCACTACACAACACCAACTCCTTATGGTGGAGAAACCTTCACAACATTGCCTACTCTTTATCCGGTACAAGGCTAGATACCGGGTTCTTCCATGAGGTAGAACCAAACCTATCATAAAGTCGCCTACCCTTTATCCGGTACTAGGCTAGATACCGAGTTCCATTACAATGGAGGAACTACTAACCAACACTACACCAACACCTAACCCCAAAGGAGATCTACTCCTTATAATAACATCATCAAGGATAACAATATCCTTTGACCCAATACTAATCTATCATGTACATCGAATCACACCATATCGAATGTACACCTTAGGCACCTTTCACTAATGCCTTTGACTCGATCTTCAAGACACCCTTCACTAATGTCTTGTGACTTGACTTCTAGGCACCATTCACTAGTGCTTTCAATACGGACGATCGACACCCTTCACTAATATCTTCGTCTTGACACTTAAGACATCTTTCACTAATGTCTTCAACACTACACTTCTTATGAGAAAGAAGAAAACTATCAACAAGAGAACCTCAGTAGTCTTGATGATAACGAAGCATGGCAACTCATGGACTTGAGCTTGCTCGTCTTCAAAAGATGGTGATCTCGCCTTTAAGAGGAACCTAGAGAATCACACGAAAACAAAACTACATACATAGATCACTTGGATACGAGGTTAGAGTTTATAACTCAAAGAGAAAATATGTGAGAAGGGTGAGAAACAATGAAGAAATGACTCACTATTTATAGAGAAAATGTTTACTATTCGGATCCACGGATCCTCACTTGAGGATCCGTCGATCTAATCTTGGGGATTCCGTTGACGCTCCCCTTGCCCATGGGTTTTGGGTCATGGGTCATGGGTTATGGATCATTGTATCAAAGTAGATACAATGTATCTCCAAATGCAATGCATCTAGTCCATGGTTCATGGATTAAAATTATGGGCCATGGATTAAAACCATGTATGACTTAAGCATGATGTCATGCAATGGGTTATGGTTCAAGCTTCATGGGTATGGGTCATGGACTTTGGGTTGTACCCAACTATATTCAATGTATTTGGTTAATGGGTCAAATACTTAAGTTTCTACCCATTTATATTACCCATTACTAGCATGGTACCCGCACAAAGCAGCGGGTTCGGTGGCGAATTTTATTAAATTTTATTAAACGATTTTACGATTTTACAAAAGTTAGTTCATTTTTTTCGTGGTAATATTTTTAACGATTTTTATGAAATATTATAGTTTATAGAAATTGTGTGTTTAGTGTTGTGAGCTACTTAAATTATATCAAGAAGAATTAATATGTCATATTATTATGTATGTAAATTCAAAAGTTAGTAATTTTAATTATAAACATATTAAATTCATTATATTAGTTATATCATTTTATTATTATAACATGCATTCAATTTAATGCCATAATTTAATGTGCAATTAGTATATTTTTAAATTTTAATTTCAAAACATTACTAATAATAACAAGTGACACAATATCAGTAGCTTAAAATTTTAAGACTTCTAAAAATAAAAGTCCTAAATGATAATTCAATTTATATATAGTAAAGATAAAGATAATACATACTAGTTATGACAAATCTACTCTTTTGCTATATATTGCCCAATATGTAAACACTAGTTGTTGTACATAAGTATTATTAAATCATAAAATCACTTATACTTGTTTTAGTGTTTTAAGTGAAAACGTAAGTGTGTTAGAAAACTATTGGCTCAAACCATTTACGTATTTTATTTGTTTCGTTAAAATGATTTTACGTTTGTTATCGACAAAACATTAGAAGATCGTAAAATATAAATAAACGTTTTACTGCTTATTTGTATTAACAATCTCCCATTTTGTTGATGACAAAACATAAAATTATTTTAAGGAAAAACTAAAATTAAGTAAAAGTTTGAATTTGTAGTTTTTACTTTCTTCTCCCCCTTTTTTTCGAAATAAAAAGAGCTTTGAAAATAAACTAACACATTGTTTTAAGAAAAACATGTGAAAAGAAAGAATAGAGAGCAAGTGACGGGAAGAGTTCTCGTCTTAACTCCCCCTTGACGAGTCCATCCCTTTGTGAGGGAGTCAAGTAAATAAAAACTACTAAGCTAATACATTGCAACCATGTTTGCAAATGGTTTTGTCTTAGCGACGATAATGCTCCCCCTAGATAATTGCAACTTTGCAAGGGGACGTCATGAAATGTAATCCTAATATTGCAAATGATCTTGCAATGTAATGCTTTGACACAAAGCTCCCCTAGCTTTATAATGTCAAAGTCTTCATGTGTCAATTGAAAACCTACAAAACAAATGTTAGAAGACAAGTATGTAATGCATAATTTCCTGCAAATAAGAACCAAGTTAGCATAAAATTGGTCTTACATTGATCTCGCAGTTCCCTCTTGGAGGATCCGTCTAGGCAAATTCGAGGATCCGTGCATGTCGATAACAATTTTCAGCAATGGAGATATAACAAATAATGTTAACAACAAAGTGAGATATGTATTATACCAAATAATCATATACTCAGAAATATAGCAAATATCATGTAATTTCATTTAATAAAACTAGAGATATGATATACATGACTCTAAAAACTAAGAAAATGAATGATACATGACTTGGAGTTACTATACTATCTAAGTTACGCTTGATACTAGGACACCACTAAAATCCTCTAGCTCAAGTTTGTTTAGGTTTAATCTCGTCGAAACGTTCGCGGAGGTGATAAAACATGAAACGTTGATCTTCCCGTACTTCATGTATCAAACTTTAAACATGTTGACAAAGATAACAATCTTTGTCATGGCTAGGTAGTGGTGATGGAAGAAATGAAATTTCTTGATGTGAAGGATCAAGTGAAGCGGTGAGGAGCCTCAAGCGATGGAGGCATTGGTGGGCGCATTTGAAGATGGCTCGACCAAGAATGATGGTGGTGGTAGAGAGGTGTCAACTTCCATGTGGTCGGCTGGTTGACTTTGATAATTTCTCATAATCCAAATGGGATTATTTGATGGTGACGGTGAAAACGAAGCCGGAGCTAGTGTTGACTCAACACCTTGATTTTGTTCCATTATTCCTCCAAATGAGGATAATGTTGTCGGTGGTGGAGGATGGGACTGCCTAGGAGGCAAATCCTCTAGATTATAGAGGTGTGGTGATGAGAGTGGAGTGGTGAATGAAAGGGCTCTAGGCAACAATGGTGATGGTTTAGTGGAAATGGGATTGTTTGGTTTAGGAGGTATGGTGGTGTTTGGCATAGGTAGTTTCGTGGGAACTATCCTTTTAGGGATTGGTTGAGTTGGTGGAGGAGAAATCATTGCATTTGTCGATTTGACCGGAGATGATTCGGTTGAAGAAATTTCATGTACAACACGAGCAATTTTCTTGGGTGGTCCTTTGGTGGATGAGTTACCACTTGGAGCTTTCCTCATGATGAGATGATTCGAGAGAGGTTTGTAAAGGTTTCTAAGTCTTTGAAAATGAGGATGAAGGTGATGACTTTAGGAGTCCTAACAATGTGGTTTATAAAGCAAGGGATTTGGCAAGTGCATTCAAGACTTAAGCCACTAAGATTCCTTGGAATGTGATGATTAGCATGCACAAGAGTCAACTTGAATTTTCTTGATCTAGGAACTTAATTAAGATGAGATGGAGTGTTCAAGTTGGCAAGATGAGCTTGAAATGATTGTTTTAGCTAGAGTTGACATGAATCATCATACGGATCCCAGTTCCTCAATGAGGATCCGTCTAGGCTATTCCTAGGGATCCGTCTCGTGATTAAAAAGATAACAATAATGTTTGTAAGGTCTAAAGCCTATACCTTCTTGAGTGTTTCAGTCCATCTAAGTATATTAAATGAAAGGATACTTAAATGCTTAAGGGCAATGAGTGATGTAGCTAATGATAGCATTTCATGGAAGAAATTGGAACTTTTATGAGTACCAATGAGTGACCAAGGATGACACTAAAGATTTGAGAGTGTCAAATGGAGCTAAATGATCCTAGAAACCAGATAGTAACTTAAGATAATGTTTTGGAAGATATCCTAAAAGCTTAAGATGGAAAAGCTAGAATTTGACCCATTTCGACCTATTTTGAGGTAAGGATGACTACAATCCATTTGCTATCGTTGAAAGGTTTCTAAAGCTAGATGTTTTAACATGTGAGTGTACGTATAAGAGCGGAAGAGTAATGAGTTTTGGTGAGACGATAGATCTACAAGTGTTTTGAGTGTGATATAAGTGAGTTATGTGTGAGTACGAAAAATTTACTCAACTTGATAAGGACTCAATTTGTCTTAAGCCACTATGTCTTAGCTTAGTATGAAGTGATCTAAGGACATGTTTTGAAATTTGCAATTGCATTTACTTGCGGATCCACGGTTCCCTCAAAGTAGGGATCCGCCTCTAGCACAAACTTTGGGATCCGTCTCTCTGCTAAGCAGAACCTTTACAAAAGGTATGCAAAGGTTGCACAATGCATCATATTTCAAAGTTAGGGTTTTTCTAAGAAGTTCTAACATTAGTGTAGAGATATCAAGTTGTAAGATGTCTTATTTCATGAAGGAAATTACATTACATTGATAAAGCATGGTTACTAAGGATTGACCCTATTTTGAAAGAAAGCTAAGTTCCTTGAGCGTTTTCACTAGATGGATCATCAAATGGTTGATGAGTGTTCGACGATTCGGGAATGAAGAAAGTCTTCATGAGAGATGTGTTTAGAGGTTCCATCATCTTGTTCACAAGTACGTACAACGGACTTTGAAATTGAGGATGGAAGTACATGATGTAATGAGAAAGGCGTGTCAAGAACATTCCATAAGGGATTATTTTGTTCTTAGAGCCTTGAAGATTTACAATTCGCCTTGCGAAGAAGTAGGCGAGATTGTATGGTTGTTGTGTTAGCAAACAATACATTATGTGAGCACAACAAACGGGAAAGATTTCTCGATTTCTCCTAAGACTCCAAAAATTTTCACGTAGGATGAGTGCAAGAGCCTTGTACTCTTCTCGGATATCCCGTGTATAGATAATGTTTGGATCGGAGTAATGGGGTTTGCATATTATGCGACTCAAGTCTTTCGGGGAAGGTATGTGTGAACAATATGGATTATTTTCTTCACGAAAATTGAAGAGAGAATCAAGAGACCAATCTTCAGTGAAGGCACATTGTCCATGATTTGGAATTCGGAGGATGTGAGCAAATTGCCCAAGGGTTCAAACAAACTTTTGATTTTTGATCCAAAACCAAAGAGATAGAGAGTGATCCTCGTTACGAACGAGTTTAACTTGATGGAAGAATTCCAATACAAACCTTGGACATATTTTCTCGTTAATTTTGAGAATACATTCTAGTCCTATGGTTCGGAAGGAAGTATTGATACCTTCTTCGAATTGTAGAGGGGTGTCGACAATACGTCCTTCTTGGAAATGATGGGCTTCGAGATTATTGAACCCACGGACATGATTGCCATGTTTGTTGGGCTCAAGAGAGATGTTAGGAGTGTAGAAGCTAGTGAGTGAAAAATCAAACTCATACTCATGCGACATAGCGAGACCTATAGGAAAGAAGAGTTAATAGGATGTGACGTCTTACGGGCAAAACAATGATTACATAACGTTTTTACAAGATGTTTATTAACAATGGTAACTCACTTAATGTTTGAAATTTTAGTGGAATATTTCTTTTAGGAATAAAACGGTTTTTATTTTGCATGAAAAACTGTTATCCAGAAGGACGGTTCTCACGGTTCCCTCCCATAAGGGATCCGACTAGTATAATTACATGGATCCGTGGATCTGTAGTGACAGAAAAAGGTTTTGACGAAAAAAGATTTTTGCATCTTATATGTTTATACAAAGGTATGTATTTTAGCCAATTTTTACTATAGCATGCATTGTTGGTTTCAAAAGTGTCTCAAGATAAAAAATAACGAGATATATAAAGCATAAGAAATGACAAACACATTATGAGAAATTAACTAGATAAACTAGAACATTAGTAATATTTCATTTCAATGCTAAGAACGATACAAAGGATTGGGTATATAACACCAATGTAGATTAACAACACAAAGTATATATCTCCATACGTGAACTTCATCATAGGAAACACGAGAGCGATGAGTGTTAGGGCGATAAGTACGATGGAGATGTAAACCATGTTGATGACAAACCTTCTTGGTTTTGGTTTGAGATGAGATGAAATGAAGAGGAAGATGAAGTTTTGAATGAGAGGTAATTTTTGAAAGTGGAAGATTTGAAAAAGTGAGGATTTGGTGGAGTGGACGTCGAAGGGGTTTTTATGGGGAAGGATGAATTTTTGAGATTTGTGTTTTGTTTTATTATTTAGAAAGATATGATTTTTGAATTAAATGAAATAAAACACAAATTTTATAAACCTCGACTTTAGACGAAAAAGGTAACACGTATGCGAGAAAGACTTCCTAATGAAGCTACATGTAATATATGAATATGCACAAAAGATAATCATATAAATACATATGTAAGCATACTTATTTATCAAGCTAATGTTATTTAGAGATAAGTGGAAAGACATACCTCTAATGCACTTAGAAATGTCTTTATAAATGACACAACAAATGTCAGTAGACAATTCCGGCTCCTTTGTATTTAAGATGCCTTCTTAGGGAAGGTATTCTTGTTACCAAGCAATTCCTATAGCTTGGTAGGTATGAGCTTTAACTAAGATCATGACAAAGAAGATTAGTACAATTAAATAAATAATAAGAAAAAAATGTTGTCATCTAATCAACATCGAAACAAAGAGTTTTAAAAACATGGTATTTATTTTTATAAAAGACCTTCTTTGTAGTTTTCAATTAACCACGGATCGTATCAAGTTTTTAAAGTACAATATACTTTAAGGAACTTGGTAACGAAGCTCTGATGCTAATTGTGGTAAACTAAAAGGGGGGGGGGTTGAATAGTTTTACAGATTAAAACTTTGTTTTAAACTATTTAGATTGACTTATGTCAATCTATTTGGAAACATATAGAAAAGTAAATATGTAATGAAAAGATAAAGAGTAAAAGCACAAAACCACAACGCAGTATTTATAGTGGTTACGACTACAAGGACACCTTCCTTGCCTACTCCACTCCCAAGTCACCTACTCTAGAGTTCGTAATCACTACACAACACCGACTCCTTATGGTGGAGAAACCTTCATAGCGTTGCCTACTCTTTATCCGGTACAAGGCTAGATACCGGGTTCTTCCACTGGTAGAACCAAACCTATCACAACGTCACCTACCCTTTATCCGGTACTAGGCTGAATCGAGTTCCATTACAATGGAGGAACTACTACCCAACACTACACCAACACCTAACCCCAAAGGAGATCTACTCCTTATAATAACATCATCAAGGATAACAATATCCTTTGACCCAATACTAATCTATCATGTACATCGAATCACACCATATCAAATGTACACCTTAGGCACCTTTCACTAACGCCTTTGACTCGATCTTCAAGACACCCTTCACTAATGTCTTGTGACTTGACTTCTAGGCACCCTTCACTAGTGCTTTCAATACGGACGATCGACACCCTTCACTAATATCTTCGTCTTGACACTCGAGACATCTTTCACTAATGTCTTTAACACTACACTTCTTATGAGAAAGAAGAAAACTATCAACAAGAGAACCTCAGTAGTCTTAATGATAACGAAGCATGGCAACTCATGGACTTGAGCTTGCTCGTCTTCAAAAGATGGTGATCTCACCTTTAAGAGGAACCTAGAGAATCACAAAACAAAACTACATACATAGATCACTTGGATGCGAGGTTAGAGAGTTTATAACTCAAAGAGAAAATATGTGAGAAAGGGTGAGAAACAATGAAGAAATGGCTCACTATTTATAAAGAAAATGTCTATTGTTCCACGGATCCACGGATCTCTCACTGAGGATCCATCGAAAGGCATCTTGGGGATCCGTGGGACGCATCCCTTGCCCATGGGTTTTGGGTCATGGGTCATGGGTCATGGTATCAAAATAGATACAATGTATCTCCAAGATGCAATGCATCTAGTCCATGGTTCATGGATTAAAACTATGGGACATGGATTAAAACTATGTATGATTTAAACATGATATCATGCAATGGGTTATGGGTCAAGCTCCATGGGTATGGGTCATGGACTTTGGGTTGTACCCAACTATATTCAATGTATTTGGTCAATGGGTCAAATACTTAAGTTTCTACCCATTTATATTACCCATTATAATACATACTAGTTATGTATATATTTGCCCAATATGTAAACACTAGTTGTTGTACATATGTATTATTAAATCATAAAATTGCTTATTCTTGTTTTAGTGTTTTATGTGAATACGTAAGTGTGTTAGAAAACTATTGGCTCAAACCATTTACGTATTTTATTTGTTTCGTTAAAATGATTTTACGTTTGTTATCGACAAAACATTAGAAGATCGTAAAATATAAATAAACGTTTTTACGGCTTATTTGTATTAACAAAACTTAAATCTGTTTTACAAAATATAATTCCCTACAATCCTCCCCTAACTTGATTTTCACTTGTGAAATTCAAGTTCTTTTGTACTCCTTGAGGATCTTGGAATTATCTTTGAGCTGCATCTTTAAGTTTTCTTCATTATGTGTTACATCCGACATCATATCGAGAAACTATCAATTACTCCATGGTCTTTTACATAATTGTGATCGTATGTACATCAATTCATAAGATTTACATGTTATTCTCATCACATCCAAGTGTGTTAACTCCGATATTGGATTTCATAAACACATAACAAACAATAATATGGGTCGAATTATTTAGAGGTTTTAGAGAGAAAGTGGGAGCCTTTCTAGAGAGAAAGTGAAAGAAAACATAGAAGGTTAGATTAAGATGAATGAAGGTCCAACCTCTACCTTGGGAGGTAGAGGGTATTTATAGTTACAAACATAACGACCTCCTATCGCCCGTGGATCGTGTATACAGTGGGTAAAGACCCGTCCTTCCTCCACGGTGTTGCTCTAAACTAAATAGCTAACTAAATAACTAGTAAATAACGTAAACAACGACAAATAACGACACGCTCACGAGCTAACTTATGCTAGATCATAATTGGGGTGACCGACACTTTAACATGGAATTTTCTAATTCCTAACAATCTCCCCAAGGAGGTCACCCCATGAAATACATTTTGCTTCCTAGCATTCTATCTTTGACTTCGTTCTTGAGCTCAGACTTCAATTCTTCAATTCGCAATCTTTGTACTTAAGCAGCGGTGATTCTTCCAAGTCCGCATAGATTAGTACTTTAAGTGGAGGCCTTTGAACCGATCCACATCTTTGATGATCTTCGAGCTTCATTGAGATCATCACCACATTAAATCTCGGATCACCCTTTAGTTGTGTTGCCATCATGTGAAGTTGTGACTTTCGGACCGACATGCTCACACTTTTGAATCATGACATCTTTCCATCGAGTAGCGGAAGCTTTCATCGGTTCAAGATATTTGCAGCATAAAGACGTAACATAGTATAGAAATATCCGAGCCGTGTTATGTAGATATGCACCAGTCATGATTTCTTCAATTTAAGTGTGGATCTTTGTGAGCATGCGGCTTTGAATGACTCCTCAATTCGATCACCGCAACCGTCAAGTGTACCGCAAACAACAGCTAGCAATAAAACACACGAAAGTGTCTTTGATCACTTCGTTGAATTGAGGTACACGCCCACGGTTCCTCGCTGATCAAGACAAGCATCGCCTGTGATCGTAGGATTCCTAAGAATCTCCTTGACGTGGTTTCGCAATGTTCTAGTTGTTCTCAAACCGAACGCCTCAAAGAAGACAACACGGAGTGAGTGAACCAAAGAATTGAGATTCACCGATTGATGAAAATTGATTTGAAAACAATCGCGTATTGCTTGAAGAAAGAATTTTGCAATACAATGAAGGTTTTATGAGAAAGATCAATTTTCAATCAAAATACTTTTGTATTAGAGAATGAGTACACATTCGATGTGCTAGCGAAAAGAAGAGATTCGCACATCGAACGTTTTTCTAAAAGTATTTTTCAATCGATATACTTTTGAATTTGAAATGAATATACATTCGACGTGCTAGAGAAAAGAAGGTTTGCACATCGAACGGTTTTTCCAAAAGTATTCGTCAATTCCATTCTGGACCAAGGTTGATTCAAGAATGAATCTCCCATCGTTTCTATCCGCTTGTCACAAGCTTGATCTTTTGCAAGATTTCACATGTCACCCACCAAGAGCTTGTTAGATGTTGGCTCTAGAAGGATTTCCATCTTCATTGTGAATATTTTTACATATCACTCGGATGTTCGCAATACCACAAGGATAATGCGAGGACTCTTAATATATACTTACTTTCCACATTGTGTGAAAAGCAAGTCTTCAAGAATTTAGTGTCCTAATGAGATATTGTGGATGATCTCTTGGCTCTAGACTCAATAGTGCATTTTGGTTCCCGTGTCGGAGACTAGGGAGAGGGTCTCCTTCTTCAATATCAACAATCTCTAAGAGAAAGTCGATAGATTATGTCGGTTCCCGTGAGAATGAAACAAGCCCTTTAAGAGGAACTTGAGTAGCTTGGGAAGTTTAGTGCAAGGCCACCGGGTCCATGACGCCTTGTCTTCAATACCAGTGTTACCTTAGTAAACACCAAGAGTATATGTATTGAACCCGGTTTCGCCCTAAGGTTGAATTGATGGAGGCTATTTCTTTTCACCCTTTTCACATTCAGTTCTTTTTCATTCTTCAACCCTTCAAGCTTACCGAGACTTCATAACTAGAACCTTGTTGGGTTTATTCCAAGACTAGCTCTGCTCTCATCCGCACTCTTCCCATTTCTCATTTTTCTCCTTTTTCAATATACCTAAGGACTCTACACTATCTAGTGGATTGTCCTCGGAAGATCCCTCCTGCTCAAGCGGATCATGGGAACAAATACCTAACCTAACCATCCTTATAACTCCATGCCTAAAATAAATTGGTCGGTCTTTTGGTATTGTTCTTTCCTTCATGAAACCAATTGAAAAATCATTTGGAAAACCAATCAAGGTACTTGTGATACGAGATCAAAGCATTTTGTACCTTAATAGTTTTGATCATTTAGAAAACCTCCCTCAACATGTGCGTATGATTTAGAAATTTTTAGCACAAGGAGGCAAGAGGACTTTGAAATATTTTCTTTGATCACAATTTTCATATGAAAATCCATTTGATTTTCATGGTAAAATTCTCCCTCAATATGTGCATAGGATATTTGAATTAATTTTATCACATAGAGGCAAGAGTTCTTTGAAGCACATCCACGACTACAAAAGCCATTAAGAAAACCATTTGATAACTCAATCAAGGTACTTTATAAATAACTTTAAAAGCTTTTGTACTCGATAGTTATGCTCCCTCAATATGTGCTTCGAGATTCAAAGTTTAGCACATATGAGAGAGCAACTGCACAATTAAATCAAAACGATCACCTTTTATCAAATTTCATTATTAAATCACAAATTCTCCCCCGATCAAAAATATCAAACCCTTTGAGATTTTGGATCCCAAGTGATTTAATTAGGTTTAGAAAACATGGGAGAAAATGTGGCCTTGTTTAAATACTCATCTGGTTTTTTGGATAAATCCTCCTCCTCAACATGTGCATTGTGTATTTGAAATCGTTTGGCACATGGAGGCAGGAGTGCCTTTGAAGGACTAAAACCAATTCCATTTAAAACAGATTTGAGATTTAAAACACGATCTTACCCCGATCGAAATATCAAACCATTTGAGATTTGTGATCCCAACCGATTTAAATCATTTAGAAAATTTGGGAAAGACGTGGCAAGATTCAATTTTGAAATATGATGATAAGAACCATTATAAGACATTAAAGATTGTTAGTGTCGTATGATAGTTTTTAAGAGATCTTTTAAGTAAAACAAAACAATTTCACAATCAAACAAGAATGTAAAAATTTCATTTTGAAAGACCTTGATTCTAAGGAAAAAATCATACCATGACATAACATTAAATCTTTAGATCACCACTTATATTGTACAAAGCGGAACTTTGTGAAGAAATATCGTTTGAAAATATTTTATTTTAAATCACTCTCCCTCAATCCATGACCGTAGTCGATAATTGAGTGACTCAAGTTTTGATAAAATGAAGTCCGGTGATTTTCAAAATTAAGTCCAATTAATTTTCAAAACAATATTTTCCATTTTCAAAACAATTTAATCAAATTATTCAAAATTGTTTAAAATGGTATCCCGCACAAAGATGTGTTAGGTGGTTGAGAAGCTTCGTTGTTGTTGTAGGGTTGGAAGAAAACCGTCGCAGATGCAGTGAGACTTCTTCTTATGTTGCATTTTGAATGCCAACCGAGGTCCAATTAAGCTCCGCTTCTTCAATCACTTAGAAGAAAACCATCTCACGATGCAAGGAGACCTCTTACGTTGCATTTATGCCAACTCTCCATTGAAGTCCAATTAAGCTCCGCTTCTTCATTTGTCAACCCAAGAAATAGTTACCCTTTCCTTTCGCATCCAATCATCATCATTGGTGGGATTCGGATCGGGAACATTCTTATATCCATGATACCGCATACGTTAGTGAACACACATACAAATATATGGTGGTCGACATCACCCATAACAAAGAATCGACTAATTAAAGTCAATTCAACATATCAATCGATCATATAAATGTATGGGAATAATGTGTACATCAAACTCTAATCATCTAATCCTAGCAATCATATCCTAGGCACCTAGTCCTTCAACATAGGTTAACATCATTTTAATTAAGCATATTAGGATAATTAAGAAAGCCCGCCGATGAAATAGATTTGAAAACATTATCCCCTCAATCAATGACTCAATTTGTGAAAAGTTTAAAAGTGTTGAAGTCATTGATTGAGTTTGCGATTTAATAAAAACTCAAACCGATTGTTGTAAAAGCAACTCATTTAACCACCATTTTGAAATACAACAAATATTTTTCTCAAGAATTATAGACGGAAAAACATTTGTGTAGGAACAAAGCATCCTTCGACATACTTTCCTTAAATTGTTTTAGGATAAGTGCACGAAATATTTGAAAATTGTTTAGCGTAGCACTTTCCTTCTTTGAAAACGGGTTGCTATCGTAAATAATAGCAAGCCATAGTTTAAGCACGGGTTACAATCAAGTAATCAGAAGCCATTATTTGAAGCCCGGTTACAACCAAATAATCAGAAGCCATTTGATTTGTGACATGTTTTGAAAGAAATATTTACACCTCCTGCTCGAACTTCATCTAAAGTCCCGTGCCATTATTGAATGACATTTCTAAGACCGTAGATGTTATCGATACCAGAAGACATGTCTTGAGAAAACATATTTTTGGTATTTTTTGAATTTTTCTGATTTTTATGGGATTTTTGAAGGTTTTATATTTTTCTATTTTCTTTTGTTGGTTTTATATTTTTCTATTTTGTTTTTCGAATAAATATTTACAAGAGATAAATTAGTTTAAGAGAATGATGAAATGAGTACCGAGATAAAGATATCGTTCAGCACGATGTAGAAAAAGAGGAATCAACATCTCTTAAACTTTCGCCACCAAAGCATTCGAGGCTTCTAAGAAAATCTGAACATGAGCCTTCTCAATTTGAATCTTTGGTAGCTTCCCCAAACCGACAAACATCGAATAAAGACCATTTTCCTAAGAATTAGAGTTGAATACAAAGCGGTCTCATTGATTGAAGCTCAAGACCTTGAAGAACACGAGAACACCAAGTAACAAGTTGAAACATTGATCGCCTCCGTAGTTATCAAACCGGATTAAGCGACACGACCGATCACATGAACTCGCTAGTGCATCCCCGATGTACACCTTACTCTTCGAGATTGACCGGTTGTCAAGTTGGGGAACAATATATCAACATCTTCATTTTACCAAGTGCATTCCGCTTATATAACATATAACCAATCAAGACATAATGTACACATGTACCCAACAAGAGTAGAGACGATGACATCCACGTAACATGTTGAGTCACTAATCATCTCTGTGGATGTCAACTCGACATAACCGAATTAGCTCGATCAAGTGAACATGTTGTGCATATAGCCGAAGCACTTTATCATAAACAAGATATAAGATGTCGATAGCGTGATCATCTCACGCTCCAAATATTCTTCTCACATTTCTTCCAATCGAACACCGATGTAACAAAACCAAAGGTCTCCGAGACCACTTCCCCAAATAGTTGGAATAATATATCCTTCCCCAAATAGTTTTGATACCTCGTAATCAAGAAACATAATATATCCATAAACTTGAAATCTTGTGAGAAGAACTCAAATAGCCCAAGTGAATCTGTGAGAATCAACGCTACATAAACTCTCTCGACTATCTTTATCAACCCATATGTAGACAATTTGAAGTGACCATCGTTGAAGAAAACCCGATATACCAAACTTGAAATCAAGTCGAATTTCGCGATTTGTGTCTTAAGCTTGCACTTAAAGATGGAAGAACGGTGTCGAGAATCTATGCTTCAAGCAAATCTCTAAGTACTCACTACTCAAACAAAGTATGAGACATTAACACCTCTTGCGATTATCCACACCGTCATATGCGTGTGACATCGAGTAAAACAAAGTAACTCCTAATAGTGAAAGTTAACCGTGTCTTCAATCATCCACCTCGATCACCGGTAACTAGATAACCCAAGTCTTCAACTCAAATACTTAAGCCCGAGCAAGTTATCAAATAAGAACACGCCTTTGTGAACGCCAACTTCAACCTCAAATAAGTTATAAATGTGTAACTTCAAAGTAATCAACTTGTGTCAAATGTCCAACACGTGAATAAACATACAATCGGATGTACATTGACCCACCGATCGAACCGGAGCAAATGATTCCTCAACATCAATGCATTCTTCCTTACGGTATACATGTAGAAACCGATCCGAAGATTTACCAATAATGTTTTTAAGCGGATGAGGAATTCATTTTCCTTAATGTTCATGTGGTTGATTTACTGAGTGCACATTTGGAGAAGAAAATGAAACAATGATCCGTGAAGATTTGGCAAAGGAGTACCAAAGAGCGGATCACTATTCATGAGTGCAACCGCAATGATAGTCATTACCAACGCCTTGTGAAGTAACCGGAGATAAGGTTTCTTGAGAATTCCAAGAAGTACTTAGATGGTGAACCAGTTGAGTCAATAGAAACCGAGCATGAGCTTCGTGTCGGATGATCAACATTCGTTAGAGGTTAAAAGTACTCATCAAACATATCTTTGAAAACAATGAATCCCAAACAATGAATCCCAATTATCCTTAGTAATTGAAGCATTAGGCATTGGAGGAGTGTCATCAAAATCAAGCAATGAATCATTGCTAAAGAATCGAGCAAGTCTAATTGGGGATAAAATTTTGGCTTTTCAATCTCCCCAATTAGTGCTCTCCCTAAACCGACGAAGATTTTCAAGTGTTCTTCTCACCGGATTTAAGAAGAAGTCTTTAGATCATCAAATGCAATTGCCTTTAGTCTTCTAATCATGTAGCTTTCAAATGTAGATTAGACGTAGACTCGACCTTCTTCAAGATTATCCGAATGGGAAATAGACAGTTAACATCTTCTTCACACCAAAGGCATTCTGCTAACTTTGTAAATAGCAAATCCCTTAATTAAAATCCTCCCAATCAAACAAGAATGTAAAGATGTTCATCAAAGAAATCACCAAAGAACTAGAAGCACTTTGTCATTTAATCATATCACCGTGTGAAGATGTCAACCAACGGCTCTTAGAAGAAACTACATGTGAAGATGATCCGATAAGAGAATCTCGGTTCTTACATGAGTTTAGAGCCGATGACCATTTAAATTCTCAAATAATAATCAACCATGCAAAAATTCACACTTTTTCTCCCTCAAGAATTGCATACGGAGTTGCCATTCTTGATTAACCAAGTGAAAATCATCCAAATGTTCTATTCACACTTCTCCCCGCAAAATAAGCACATGATGTCGCCATCTTCATTATAATCGAGCAAGTGGAATGAGAAAACAATCGTAGTCCGGTTCACTTGATGACTTAAGCGCATGGAAAAGTATGAAGCATGTTGACGATGAGAATGGTCATAAATAAGAAGATTTCTCTTCTTAAGATAAAGCGATCGAAGCTCAAGAGTTATCTCGCACTTTTCTTTTCTTTAGAGAACGACGAGGCCCGAATCGATGTGAACAGACGCCATAGCCGGTTGAATATCAATGTTGAGAAACTTGAGCCCGTGAGTTATGAGATATCAATCCATTTGTAATCCATACTTTAAGCCACCCATGTATTGAAGGATCAAGTATCTCTGAATCGAGTAAGGAGTACCGCACTAACATTACAAGCTTGATTGCATATATATGGGTTAGTGACATTAGTATCCAAACTCTTTGGGGTTTCACGGTCAACCTTGATTTTTCATCGAAAACAACTTTCCGGTAGGAATCCACCTAAGTCCAAAGATCCTTAAACATTCTACCGATGGTATCCACTTATGGCAAGGTCTAGGATTGTAAGGCTTCTTATACATAGTGGAAGACTTATCCTTGATCCTAGTTTCCAAAGATTTAGCAGTTGGTATCCATCTAGGCGAAGTTTTGGTTTGTATTGTTTTACAACATGTTGAACCTTAGTCGCGTTAGTGGTCTTAGTGGATAGTACCTTGGCATGTGAAATAGGAAACTGCTTTATGTGGAAAAGACTCGTAATTTCTAGTTTTGTTTTCTACATGCTTAGCATTCTTATGCAAATAACTACTCTTAGTCGCACGCCAATCCCTAGTCTTTTGAGTGTTACTAGGTAGTGGTTTACAACTACTAGTAGTGCCTTGAAATCTCGTGAGAATTCATCACCCTAGGTCTTGCACCTAAAATTCCGCCTTTTCGAATCAGGCCTTTTTCCTAGCTTCTTCTAGATAATAGTTCTTCCACAAGTCATTCATATCATATGAATTCGTGGTTTTAATGCTTGGTTTTGACAATGCTTTTGAACTAATCCTAGAGGTGCCGGGAGTAAAAGTAGTGCATGTTGAGGTTTAGAGGAACTAGAAGCATGGCTCTTAGGTAACACAGTGAAGTGACCGGTTTTGACAAAACTTGTTTCTCATCAACTTGGGAGGCAAACCGTGTTTTTGAAAATTTTAGTCTTTCGGATATAAACGCAGAGAGTCGCCTAACAATGCATCGGTTTCTAATGGGTTGAGAAACCGTTTCCCAAGGTTGATGGTTTTGTAAACTTAATGCTCACACTTTTCCCTACGCTTTCCTAAGCTCATTCTTTAAGGCAACAATAGCGAAACTCTTATCAAGTTGAGCTTTGAGTTCATCAATTTTTTCTATCAAAGAGTTTGTTTGTTCCATTGACTTAGTTCTAGCTTCTTTGATGACTCACTTAGTTCTATGTGATGCTTTCTCAAAGACTCATTTTCCTTTAGTAATTTAGCCACATAAATTGACAGCTCATTATTTCTTGTTATAATAGCATCAATGTCTTGTGTATTCATGACTAAATTACTTTTCTCATTCAAGATGTAAATATGTTTCTTCGATTGTAAATGGTTGACTCTTTGTCTTGAAGTCGAGCTTTCAAAGTGTTAATTTCAAAAGTTCACGGAATTCGTGAAGTTCCGGTTTTTACATGGTTTGTTGTTGAAAACTTTCTTCTTTACTCGAATCGCGATTTCAAGTGAAATGCAATATTTTTCAAGATTTGAGAATTTGTTTGAAAGTTCATCAAAAGCCTTCTTATCAACCATATCTTTTGTTTTGAAACACTTAATCTCGGACTCACCTCAAGAATGTAACATTTATGAAAGTCATGTTCAACATCATGATCGCTTGTTTAAGTACTTTAGCGATGCACTATGTTGAACAAAGAAGGGTACCTCATTACATGACACCGCTCAATTTTCGGTCCGATATCCGCATCCACATCATGTGTAACAAGAGTCACCGGACCGGATGTGTCAAGCTTATCAATATCTCGAGCCTCAGATTCAAGGCCAACCGATCCATCATCCGTGTTTTACCCGACTCATCATTATTTGTTGTCTCGACATTCTCGCATTCAACAACACCCGATTCTTCAATGATACCTTACCCAACTTATCACAACTATTTCTCAACCGCACTGACACTCATTCACTTTTTCATCTTTTGTGTAACTTCCTCAATGTACTTCTCCACATTATCCATGAGATGGATGAATGTCTCAATGAACACGCTAATTTCCATTCCGGTGTGTTTCTTGAAAGACACTTCACCATTTCTTCATCAAAATCGAGGAATATTCCCCTTATAAATGGTCGAAATTGATCAAGATTACTTGAAGAGCAAGATTAGATTCATCTTTTGAGAACTTTTCTTTAGTAATTTGTTGTTCTAATTGTTCTAAGTTCAGTAGTACGTTCTTGTCAAGATGGGAAAGTCTTGACGAAGGATGGCAATGCTTGTTCGATCCATAGTTGTAGATAAAAGTAGTTTGAGGTGTGAGTGAAGTAGATGAAAAGGCTCAATGTTACATTCCTTTAGCATGGCATTTTGTAGCATTGACATGTGCATTTCTCTTTTCAAAGTCTCGAACATGAAGATATCACATCCTCATTGATTGATTCAATCATCTTTAATCGCTCGATGTAGCATCCATTATCATTATTATCCACAAGATCATACAATTTAAGCACTTCAAATCACCGGGTCAAGAGAGTAAGACATGATGTGGTAGAATGCACGGATTTTACAAGTCTATGATTTAAACCAAGAAATAGAATCTTTCGGGATTTTACTAAAATCAAGACTAAACCGTTAAGCAATGACGAATGGAATGATAGACAATTGTGTGTTAGGACATATGATTGTATGTAGGATTAGCAGAGATGTTGTTTGGTTGTGATTCGGATTGGTTTAAGCCCGCTTTTCTTGAGAAATTTAGGTCTAAAAACTTAAAACCTCAATAACTTCGTTCGAGCGGATTTAGACCTTGAAGGTTGACCCGAATAAACTTTAGTTTATTCGGCGTGCCATTCTCCTCGCTCACGGTCGCTTTGATGGGTAGAACGAAAACGGAGTTACGGTTCAAAAGTTATGGCCGCTTGAAGTTTTGACGAAAAATCAACCAAGTCGCTACGAATTCTTGAACCAAGTCGCTAACAACTAATTCGCTATACCACTAAGTCGCTAGAGTCCCAAGTCGCTAGACACAAAGCAAGTCGCTAGTAGTAACTCGCTACCCTCAAGTCGCTAGCAAAATTTTGGCAAGAATTGCCACCAAGTCGCTAGAAATACAAGTCGCTAAAGAGCAACTCGCATGCACCAAGTCGCTACCACTGTCGCTACTCAGAGTGGAGAGTCCACTACTTGTACTTTAACTCGCTAGATCTAACTCGCTAGGTTTAAAACCGTAACTCGCTACAATTTTGTGAAGCAAGTCGCTAGCAAGAAAATATTCCGTGAGCTAAGTCGCTAGCTTGAAAACCATATAAACATCACTTTTCAATCCAAAACAACCCAACCAAGATGATTCAAGCTACCAAATGAAAACCTAAACACTTGTGATGATTCTAAACATGAAAGTACTAACAAAATTCAAACTTTAACACAAGAAATCAACCAAATGATGCAAAACCACTAAACTTTTTCAAACTCAAAACCACCTAAAACCACTAGAAATCCAAAGATGTGCAAGATATGATCTAACCATGGCTCGATACCAATTGTTAGATATTGGATTTCATAAACACATAACAAACAATAATATGGTCGAATTATTTAGAGGTTTTAGAGAGAAAGTGGGAGCCTTTCTAGAGAGAAAGTGAAAGAAAACATAGAAGGTTAGATTAAGATGAATGAAGGTCCAACCTCTACCTGGGAGGTAGAGGGTATTTATAGTTACAAACATAACGACCTCCTATCGGCCCGTGGATCGTGTATACAGTGGGTAAAGACCCGTCCTTCCTCCACGGTGTTGCTCTAAACTAAATAGCTAACTAAATAACTAGTAAATAACGTAAACAACGACAAATAACGACACGTCTACGAGCTAACTTATGCTAGATCATAATTGGGGTGACCGACACTTTAACATGGAATTTTCTAATTCCTAACACTGTTTTCTCATCCCTTTCTAGCATAATCACATACATTCCTTCTCTCTAACATTTCTAACTCGGTTTCATATCATTATAGTGATCCTCTTTGTAGCAAAGAAGATCAAGGCATATTCAAGCTTCAACAAATAGTTGGAAGTCTTGTTTGTTTTGTTGTTGTATGATCTAGTCTTGTTCATACATCATTGTTGTACCAAACTATAACAACTCGTAAATTTCCCTACCGATTTTTGGCCATATTTTTTTCTTCTTCGTTTGAACTTTAAACACGACAAGTCACGGATATTTTCACTCGACCTTGATAATAAAAATTATATAAAATAAATATATAATAAACTTTTATATTTTTATCGGGCCTCGGAACTCATTGGACTTTTCACCACTCGAACCCAATTCGTTAAGCAGACCTTATGACCGGATCAAGCCCAACACCTCTTTTCTTTTCCTGGGCCTCGTCGAATAACACCATCTCAAGCCCAAGTTTACATCAAGAAGAATTGTATCAAAATATATTGCATGTTTTCTTCTGTTGTGACCAAACGAAGAAGCAAACCAAGATACCAAACTAACACAAGTCAAAACATATTTTGGTCTCATGTATGTGTGAAGGTGAACAAAAGAAACACACATGCCATTAGCCACCCTAAACCTTCATATAATAAACACCTAGTAATATAAAACTAACCTAAAACCCTTTTGACTAACCTTGACTTTCTTAACCAATGGTCCTTGTGTCTATTTTGATTTGACACAACACTTTCACGCCTAAAATTTAAGCCAAGACCATGCATGCTTCAAGACCAACCTTCACTATCTCATCTTCACTTTCTTGGAACCCAGGAGAACATGAATATAATATTGGCAATACCATGCATAAGTTCTCCTATATAAACTAGCTCAAACACTTAACAATTATCATCACACTCAAAAACAATTCTCATCTCACTTATAAACGTCCACTCTGGAAATAAACCAAGGAAAAACAAGGTCGCAAGGGTTCGATCATTTCGTTTGTAAGGAGAGCGAAGGGTAACCGTGGAGGTCTTGAGCTCTTGATCACGATCACTCATTCTTTCGATCTCGTCACCACTCATTCGAGTGTTGTAAGTCTTACTATTCCTCCTTCGAAAACTCATTTATTTCATCTTAGTTCCTATCACACGAATATATCACGATATATATAATATATATGTTATATGCACCAAATGAATCAATTAACTCAAACCTACATCGAGCCCAAGGAAACCAAGAGCTCTTTCGAGCTTATTTGTAATAAGTCGAACCTATAAGCTCATCACCTTGTGGAAGAAATGGAAATAACAAAGAATAATACCATGCAAGCCACGACATAAAGCAGTTGCATGTTTACAAAAGAAAATGAT
>CM040244.1:126675951-126915865 GCA_022545495.1 Chrysanthemum lavandulifolium | reverse complement strand
CGGATGTTGATGATGAACCAACCGCCCAAACCATCTTCATGGCTAGCATTTCACCAATGGTCTCTCCAAAGGTTTCATCACCACAGCAGGCTGGTCCTTCCAAAGAATCTATCATCTCTGAGGTATTAAAACTATACGATGAAGTTGATGAGCAAGAGATGCATAACAAAGTACAATCACATGTAACTAATGAATCAGATATGGATAATATGGGTAATAGTAACATTGTCCCATATGATCAATATGTGATACAAAGTGAAAGTGAGATTGTACCAAGTGATGCATCCTCTCGCATCAATGATGACTTTGTTTTTGATGAATACACCCATGTGCCCTCGATGATTCTCGTTATCTCGAATCGAATACCTATAAAGAACAAGTTGCAATTTATGAACAACGTGCTAAGTTTGAGTTAACCACCCGTGAGCAGTGAAATGGATGACCAAATGCGCACAATTATTAGAAAAGTAATTTTAGAGAAGAAGTGTTAAAACAAGAGTTAAACTCCTTACAAGAAAAGCTTTCTAAAACTCATAAGCAAAAACAAGAACTCCAAGATAATGTTAAAGTGCTTAAACAAGAATTTAATGCTAAGGAATCAAAACTTTGAATGACTTTTCCAATCTAAAACTTTGAAAACAAGCTTGAAAATAAGTTGTACGTACAAGGAATACCATTCTGATCGCTCACATGATCACTAAGCATAGAGTTCTCACGATAAGCATAGCATTCCCTCGTAAAGGAACCCAACTCGAATATGGTAAAGTGGCTAGAGAAGCTCGAAGGTAATATATGATGGTAAGGAAATCCTTAAGCCTAGGCGAAACCTAGTCATACTGAGTGCACCGAGGAAGATAGGCAATTAGATGAAGTCACTAGGAAAACCGAATATGAAGCTAAAAGATCCCGAGTGTAAAAGCAAAACATAACGCTCAAACCCCATGATTACACTAAAGAAAATTGGATTTCCAATAGATTTAAGCCTCAAACTCTATTAACCCCGTAACAAGTTTTTGGAAAAGGACATAGATATGCAAAAGCTAATGCACTTGTTAAACGAACACCCCTTAGGAAAATGCCTCCAAGAATCGTGTATCCTCCGAATACACCCATGCATTTAGTTCCTAGATCTATTCCCACTAAGAGCAAGACCTTAATCACCTATATGTTGTTTATCAACTATTTGTTGATTTTGAGAAGACATGTAAGAAAAGGATCACACCCATCGGGATAATCAAGGGAAAGGGTTTTGAGCAAACTAAAGAATGCTATTTAACTGAGGTCATGCCTTTCTTTAAACAATTAAAAGGTCAATTTGAAAGTCTTCAAAAAGGAATAAACTCGGATATTAAAGAAATGGAAAAGGAATTTGATGCAATGATTGTTGAGGTCAATGACTATGAACGGGAACACAAATATAATGAAATTGAAAGGAAAAATCTGCATATCTTAAATGAGAACTTAGTATTGAGTTGTGTGGCTCAAGATGTGTTTTATACTGTTACTAAGCACTCTATTACTGCTTCTCAATTTCATGAATTATCTGTTGCTTTGAAAGTTTCCCATGATCGTGTCATTGAGCTTGAAACAGCAAATTCAAAAATGCATGATAAAATTGAACAGGATGATCATGATAACTTGGTCAAACATTTTTCTAAATTGGAAGTTGAACATTTTGCTTTGCAATTAAAATATCAACATCTCAAAGAAAATGTTAAAACCTCAAATATCAAGACATCCTCGATGCTCCCGAATTTGATGCGCTTTTGAAATAAACAAACGTGATGAATGATTCAAGCTCACCGTAACACGATCGAAAGTTGAAAGCCCAAATTTCACAATTAAAGGGTGAAAAGAACAATGTGACTGGCTCCCAAATGCCTCCTCCTTTAGATTCTCAGTGTTCTCAAACTTTTCATCTTCAAAACTTGGTTAATGTTTTACAAAAGGAAAATGAGAGTTTTCTAGAAGAAAATGAAAAGGTTAAACGACACTTTAAAGAGTTATATGATTCAATGAAAGTCACTCGTGACAAGAACAACGAAAAAATAACGTCTTTACAAAAGGAAATTGAGAACTGAAGAGTCGAAAAAGGAAAATGCCACTTGTCTTTAATGAGAATGTTGCATCAAAGTCATCTCGCAGACTCTAAATATATCGTGATCATAAATACATTCCTCCTCATCTTAGGAATAACGAACTTGTGTTTCATAACTATTTCGCTCACCTTAAGGATAGTCTAGAATGTCTCCGTGAGATTGTAGAAGAGGATTTCATAAATAAGCCACTTGATAGAGAAATTAGGTTTGCTTGCATTCAGGCCAAACGATCTCAAGAGTTGTTAGAATGTTTAAGAGCAACATGCCCTAAATCCTTATGTGAGAAAGATAAAGCTGTGATGCCTTGTTCTATGCCTAAAGTTAAGCATGTAAGCTTCAATGTGCCTTCAAGTAGTTCAGATCCCAGCACTTCTAAACCTGAAAAGCAAAAAGTAGCAATACCAACTAATGTTCCCATTCCCTCTACAGGAGTAAAAAGTGACACCAAAGCAAGCAGGTCAAAGCCTCAAGGCAACACAAAGAATGATAGGACCTTGCAAGCTAGGAATGTTCAGTGGAAGAAAGTAGAAGACCACCCTAGGAACTTTAAGTTTGAGTTGAATAAAACGAATCGTGTTGATTCTAGTATTAGCTATAAGCGTATCGTAATTAATTCAATTCGCTACTTTTGAAAAAACATGTAATGATGATTGCTTGATTTTTGTTACTAATCATGAATGTGGTGTGAATGGTTTGATTAATGTTAAATACCCGCTTAAAATGTTAATGCCAAAATTCAAGCTAAGAAGGCTAGAAAGCAAAGGCGGAAGAAGGTTAGAAAACATTGGAAACCCACAGAAGAAAACTTTAGAATGTAGGTTATCGTGGATACCCATCGGACGCAAATTTAATCTTAATGAGTTGTGCCCTAAATTATCTAGACCAATGCCCATTAGGAAATGGATGCCCACCGGTAGAACTATTCCTTTAAGAAGTGAACATACTTTGAATAGGTCTAATTCACACACTAGCACCGCATCAATCCCTAATGAATTCATTGTTTCTACTCGATGGGTGTTCCAATCATTGTTACTAACCAAATGGAACCCATTCTTGCATGGGGATCCCAATTATCCGCTTATCCATTCTTGTCTCGTGTTCAACCGCAGATCGCTCAAATCGCTCGTGGTACCGGACTCAGTCGCTCCAAGCATATGACCGAGACCGTCACGGCTCATGAACTTCGTGAGTAAATTCATCGGACCGTTAGATTCGGAATGATCATTTTGGTGCAATTATGGGTTATGGAGACTATGTTGTTGGTGATAGTGTAATCTCCGTGGTATATTACGTTGAAGGTCTTGGTCATAACTTATTCTCTCGTCGGTCAATTCGTGATTCTCGATCTAGAAGTGGCCTTTAAAACATACTTGTTTCGTTAGAGAACTTGATGGTGCGAACTTTAAGAGGAACACGTGGTTCAAACCTATACACCATCTCTATCGAAGATATGATGAAGTCTTCTCCAATTTGCTTGTTGTCAAAGGCTTCAAAACAAAGTCATGGTTATGGCATCGCTCGCCTCAATCACTTGAACTTCGCACCATAAATGATCTTTCCATAAAGGACTTAGTAATAGGCTTACCTAGACTAAAGTATGAAAAGGATCATCTTTGTTCAAGATGCCAATTGGGAAAAAGCAAGAAGTATGCCCACAAACCCAAACCTACAAACTCGCTTATGGAAGTTCTTCATACCATTCACATGGATTTATGTGGACCCATGAGAGTGCGTAATATTTACGGAAGAAATATGTGTTAGTTGTGGTTGATGATTACCTCGATTTACTTGGGTTAAGTTCTTAAGGACAAAGGATGAAACCTAGATATCATCATTAAACTTATCAAACAAATTGCAGTTCGACTTAACAAAACCGCCGTAATCATCCGAATGCACAATGGAACCGAGTTTGTTAATAAAGAACTTAGTGAGTTTTATGAAAGTGTTGGAATCACCATCAAAGAAGTGTTCCACGAACTCCTCAATGTAACGGTGTAGTTGAAAGACTAAATCGAACTCTTGTGGAAGCCGCAAGAACAATGCCGATTTACTCAAAGGTTCCAATGTTTCTCGGGTCAAGCCATTGCCACCGCATGCTACACTCAAAATCGATCCCTAATTCACACATCTCATGGAAAACTCCATATGAACTTGTCCACAATCGAAAACCTAATCTTTCATTCCTTCGTGTGTTTGGTGCATTGTGTTATCCAACTAATGAGGGTCAAGACTTAGGCAAACTTAAAGCTAAAGCGGACATTGGAGTATTTGTAGGATATGCACCAAGCGTAAAAGGATACCGAATCTACAACAAAAGAACCCGAAATATCATGGAAACAATTCACGTTACGCTCGATGAGTCGACCGGTCAAATGGCTCCAGACAACCCGCCTCGACCCGCATCACAACCTTCATCAAGTAGTCCCATCGTTCTACTCTTGTATACAATCCTCACCAAGAACTCCATATGTACCACCTTCGTAAGATGATTTGAAGAAATTATTTGATCCAATGTTTGATGAACACTATGAGCCAATTGCTAATGATCCGTCAAATCCATCAACAGAGGTCGCTCCTATCCTCGCCAACGAGATAACCCTTCGCTTCTATGTCATTGAGTCAAGAAGCGCCGCCGATCACTGTATCATCTTCAATTCATCAATCATCAAGTGTACATCATGGAATTGTTTCGCACCTATGATGGAGATAACCCTTTACTACTCCTCAAGATGCTCCCTTTGAGAACATATTTGCTCTCGAACCATCATCGAACCATCTTCATCAGAGAAAACGACTCGCTACTTCAGCCTCAACAACAACCACACGAACACCTTAGAAAATGGACACATGATCATCCATTGGACAACATCATTGGAAACCCTCTCGTCCAAGATCCACACGTAAACAACTTGCAACCGATGCCTTATGGTGCTTCTTCAACTCCGTACTATCCAAGGTCGAACCAAAAGACGTTAAACCGCCATGAATGAAGACAATTGGTTCAATGCCATGCAAGAAGAAATTCATGAGTTTGATCGACTAGATGTATGGGAATTAGTACCGCTCCCGATCGTGCTATGATCATTGCTCTAAAGTGGATCTTCAAAGTAAAACTTGATGAGCATGGTGATGTATTAAAGAACAAGGCTCGATTGGTTGCAAAAGGATACCGCCAAGAGGAAGGTATTGACTTTGAAGAATCATTTGCTCCAGCTTGCACGATCGAGGCAATCGTAATCTTCTTGGCTAATGCCGCAAGTAAGAATATGATAGTCATCGATGGATGTAAAGACGGCTTTTCTTAATGGAGATCTTAAAGAAGTCGATACGCCGCCCAACCGGAAGGTTTTGTGAATCCGAGCATCCTACTCATGTCTATCGCTTGAAGAAAGGTTTTACGGCTTGAAGCAAGCTCCAAGGGCATGGTATGATACACTATCAAAGTTTCTTCTATCTACCGGATTCAAGAAAGGAGCAGCTTGATCCGACATTGTTCACCGTAAAGTCGTGCAAACATTTAATTCACGCTCAAATCTATGTTGATGATATTATTTTTGCCTCGATCGACCCCAATGAATGTGACCGCTTTTCTAAGGAGATGGGCTCCAAATTTCAAATGTCAATGATGGGACAAATGTCATTTTCTTGGGATTACAAATTTCACAAAGTCCCGAGGCATTTTTATCAATCAATCTAAATATGCTAATGAAATTTTAAAGAAATTTGGATTTGACACTTGTGACACCGCTGACACTCCCATGGTGGAGCGCACTAAACCGGATGAGGACCACTCTGTGGATCATGGTAGATCAAACGAAATATCAAGTATGATTGATCCTCGATGTACCTCACACCAAGAGACCCGATATTTCGCTCGCTGTATGCATGTGTGCTAGATACCGTGCTAAGCCTACCAAAAGCACCTTGAAGCGGTTAAACGGGTCTTTCGGTATCTCCAAGGAACCATCAACATGGGACTTTGGCACCAAGGACACCGGTATGTCACTAACAACCTATGCAGATGCCGACCATGCAGATGTCAAGATACACGTCAAGCACGCCCGAGGTGCTCTTTTGGGTGATAAGCTTGTGAGTTGGTCTTCAAAGAAACAAATGAGTACTTCTATATCATCTACAGAGGTTGAATACATAGCCATGTCATCTTGTTGTGCTCAAATCCTATGGATGAGATCCCAATTATCTCGACTATGGCTTTGAATTCAACAAAATCCTCTCAGACAGATAACAAAAGTGCCATTGCTCTCTTGCAACAACGCTCAACATTCAAGAGCAAAGCACATCGACATTCGACATCATTTCATTCGGGAACAAGTGGAAAAGGTGTGGTAGAACTCTATTTTGTGAGGACCGAATACCGCTAGCGACATCTTCACCAAAGCTCTTCCTAGAGAACGCTTTGAGTTTATCCTTCCACGACTTGGTCTAAAGAGTCTTCAACCGAACACTCAAACGCCTTCAAGAGGAAGACGAGGAGTAAATGGTTTTCTTCATCTATCTCTTGTATATATTTTTTCAAAAAGCAAAATACAAAATTTCAAAACCCACAAAAGAAAATAGAAAATATAAAATTTTCAAAATCCATAAAATTAGAAAATCTTGAAAATCCCAAAATATTGTTATTTTGTCATGTTTTTCTTAATTCGATATCATCTACGGACTTTGTGTTGACATTCAAAGAATGTCACGGGTTTTAGATGTTCTTCGAATGTACATAAAAAAAAAAAAAAAAAATGAGACGGAGAAAATGGTGGTTTATTGTCATTTCAGCAAGAACCTGCTTTAAAAGGAAAGAACAGAGCCATGCTTAATCTTATTTTTCAAATCTCATGCTCTGATTCTTAAAACAAATGTTTGTCATCAAAAAGACAAATGTTTTCTTTCCAAATATTTTTCCGTCTAATGATTCTTCTGAAAAATATTTGTCATCTAATGAAAACAAAATTGCTTTGAAAATACCTCGGACTCTATTTTTGAAAATCATCCGGGCTTATCTTTGTCAAACTCTCTAACACTCAATCAACAACTCATGTCATTGATTGAGGGGGAGAATGATTTCAATTCAATCAAAAAGGTTATTTTTCAAACAATTAGCACGTAAAAGAGCAAGGTCTACTTTTGGAAAATCAAAAGAACAATGTTTTATACAATTGATTCAAGACCTTGGCTAATGTTATGTTTTCAAAAGATATTTATGCATGATTGGTCAATGGAGTTTAAAGTCTCAAAATCTAATCCTTATCGCTTAAAATGTCTTTCAAAAGCAAGTCACTATTCTCCTCAAAAGCTCTCAAAATTTAATTTAATCAATAGAGATCACAACTCTCAAAGGATTTGAAAATTGTGATCGGGGAGAATTTGTGATTTAAATTGGATTTAAACCGATAATTCGATAAATGGTTTTATACGTGATTAACAAGCTCTCCTCCCCGCATGTGCCAAACGATTTCAAATTTTCCATGCACATGTTAAGGGGAGCATTTATATCAAACCAAAATGGATTGAAACGTGATTGATTTGTCTCTAGGTGTGTGTTTTTCCTAATATGTGCTAAACAATTTCAAAATCGATGCACATATTGAGGGGAGCAAATTTTGAAAACCACATTCTTTCCTAAAATATCTTTAATCGTATGTGAAACACCGATTTTGATCGGAAAGTGATGTCGATATTTTTAGAAAATCAAATTTATCAAAGAAGAGAATTCTTCCTCTTGCCTCCATGTGCCAAAATGATTTCAAATATATGATGCACATGTTGAGGGGAGCCGTTTTCTAAAATATCAAAACAATTCAGTACAAAATGCTTTGATAATATATCACAAGTACCGGATTGATTTTCAAATGGTTTTCAATTGGTTCCAATGGTCGATGAACAATACCAAAAGACCGACCAAATTTACTTTATGTATGGTGATATAAGGATGGTTAGGTTAGGTATTCGTTCCCACGATCCCGCCAGAGTCGGAGGGATCTACCCAGGACAATCCACTAGATAGTGTAGAGTCCTTAGGTATGATGAAAAAGGAGAAAAGTGAGATATGGGAAGAGTGCGGATCGAGATAGAGCTAGAACCGAATAAACCCAACAAGGTTCTAGTAATGAAGTCTCGTAAGCAATCAAGGGGTTGAAGAATGAAAAGAAATAAATGTGAAAAGGGTGAAAAGAAATAGCCTCCATTATTTCAACCTTAGGGCGTAAACCGGTTCAATTCATATGCTACGGTTGTTACCTAGGTAACACCGGTATTGAAGACAAGACGTCATGGACCCAAAGGACGACCGCACTACATCTTCCCAAGCTACTCAAGTTCCTCTTAAAAGGACTTGTTTCATTCTCACTGTGGGAACCTACATTATCTATCGACTTTCTCTTAGAGATGGTTGATATTGAAGAAGGAGACCTCTCCTAGTCTCCCAGATAGGAACCAAATGTGCACAATTGAGTCTAGAGCCACGAGATCATCAATAAATCTCATTAAGGACACAATCAATGAAGACTCTCTGTTTCACACAATGTGGAAAGAGAGAATATATTTTAAGAGTCCCACGATTATCCTTGTGGTATTGCTGTAACATCCGAGTGATATGCAAACATATTCACAATGAAGATGGAAAGCCTTCTAGAGCCAACATCAAACAAGCTCTTGGTAGGTGGCATGTGAGATCTATCCAATAGATCAACCATGTGACAACCGAATGTAAACAATGGGGCGATTCATAATTTTGAATCAATCTCGGTTCAGATATGGATTGACGGATACCTTTGAAAACCGGTCGTTGTGCTTAAAACTCTTTTCTAGCACATCGATCGTGTATTAATATTTCAAAATTAAAAGGTGTTTATGATTGATAATTGATTTTCCTTAAAACCTTCGTTGTATTGCAAAACACTTTATTTTGAGCAAGACACGATTGTTTTTCAAATCTCTTTTCATCAATCGGTGAATCTCAAATTACGGTTCACTCACTCCGTGTTGTCTTCTTTGAGACGTTCCGGTTTGAGAACGGCTAGAGCAACCGCGAAACCCCGTCAAGGAGATTCTTCGAATTATACCGATCACAGCAAGATTTGTATCGATCAACGGGAACCGTGGGTCGGTACCTCAATTCAACGAAAGTGATCAAAGAAACTTTCGTGCGCTTTATTGCTAATCGTTGTATGCGTGTACACCCAACGCTTGCAAACCGATCGTAATGGAGAGGTCAATCCATAGCCGCATGCTCACACATCACATTCATTTCAAAAGAAATCATGATTAGTGCATCAATGACTCGATATTCTCACTCCATGCTTCGCTACGCCGCAAATATCATGAATCAACTAAAGCTTCCGCTACTCGATGAGAAGAAATCATGATCCAAAATGTGAGCATGTCGGTCCAATGTCACAACATCACATAATGTCAACACTACAATGGAAGAGTCGAGATTTATGCAAGTCGATGATCTCAAAGTCGGCTCAAAACTCATCATCACGTGGATCGCTTAAAGACCTCCACTTGAATTATCCAAACAAGCAAAACATGAAGAATCAAAGACTACGAGCTACAGAGCAATGAACTTAAACAAGAATCCAAGAACAATCTTAATGTAATATCTGCTTGTATTCGTGTAATTTGAGGTGACCTCCTTGGGGAGATTGTTAGGATTTAGAAAATCCAATCATTAAAGAGTCGGTCACCTCAAGTATATGTATTCGTTAGAAAGCTCGTAGTCGTAGTCAAGTTATGTTAATAAGTAGTTAGTTAAGTAACACCGTGGAGGACGGACGGGTCTTTACCCACTGTATGCCTGATCCACAGCCCGTAGGTGGCGTTTATTGTAAGACACTATAAATACCCTCTACCTCCCAAGGTAGAGGGTTGAGCTTCAATACCATTTTTCTTTGTTTCACATAGTTCCCAACTCTCTTCCCTTTCTCTCTCTAGAACTTTCTCTCTAAAACTTGTATACGCCCATATGGATTGTGGTTTGATGTGTTTGTGAAATCCTTTATATCTTACTTCACCCATTTGATATCAACCTTCACCGGAAAACATAATTCCGGCGCCGCTACATTTTTTTCCGACGATTTTCCGTGACACAAGATTTTCATCCCAATCGTAGATCAAGACTAGTAGACTATTTCGAAATTTGGTGTCTCGTAGAGGACGTTTGGGGTCGTGTTTGATATATACCACCGTTCACCATCATCACTCTCTTTTAGTTTGTTCTCGTTTGGTAAGCACGCACCACCATCCCTATTTATTTCTTTCATTTTGATTAAAACCCTAATCGGTCCTAATATAACTAAACGATTTTGAAGCTAAACTAGTAAAACTAATGTTTCTAGTTAAAAACCGTGTTTTAGAGTCTAAAACTTTGGATTCAATTTCTTTTCATCAAACTCGTGTGACTCACTCATCGAGTCAACTCGACTCGTCCGAGTCAACTCACTAGTTGAGTTGACTCGTGACTATGCCCATATATTTGAGAGTTTATTCTATTTATTTTGTATTCGGTTGATATATCTATCCTTGTTGCTCGATTCTTGTTTAGTTATTTTGCTTTTAGAAAGTTGTTAGTTGTGTTTAATTGATAGCCGTTACTAAGTAGCCTCGTTGGTGGTTGAGTCGTGACTCATTTGGAGTCACGACTAGTGGTATTATGTGTCATCGTGTATAGTGGAATTGACTGTTTTGTGTATTGCTTCGTAACCGATTGTTTATGATTCGAATTAGTTTGAACTTTGTTGTTTATGTTGGTATTGTTTTGTTCACGCCTTTTGGTGAATCGTGATTTTATATATTGCATATATAAGAGTAAGTTGTGACTGAATTCCGGGGAGTCACTTAGTGTCATTAATGTAATTAAAATCTTATGTAATGCGCATGGTTTGGTCTCGTAAAGGGTTGGTTGTTTGAAGGTCAAAGCGGTTTTTGTGGGTTAATACAACAAGGCGGTGTGCTCGCGATGTGTACCACGACACACGAAGTGTCGTGGGGACTTGATTTGTACATTTGGATTAGCCATATATCATTAGAGTCAACCTCGAGTTTGTCCTAGCCGTGTTGGCAATTTTTTTAAAAAATAAACTAAGACTAGTATAATTTGTATTGAAATTGTGTTGTGTTGGTTTGGGCCTTGGGTTGCCAGATGGGCTAAGGAATCCCATAAGGTGGTTATTAGTTAAACTTGGGCCCGTAAGCCCAAGTGAGTGTGTTGGGTTTAAATTTACTTTCATTTTGCTAACTATTTCATTTTACTCATCTACTAACTTAATTTATATTCTTGGTTTTGTCGATGATGATTCGGATGCTTTTCGGGAACTTGGGATATGATATGGTCTTGGATACGGATATTGTAACAAAAACCTATGCTTGGATAATATGGATGTTCGTTATTGGATTTACGGTATTAGCCGAAGGACTTATGGACGATTTTGGACACAAAATAGTCGATAAACCCGACACTAATATATACGCGAATGATAACGATTAATAATGAAATTAATAATGAAACTTGTAAAAATTAAATAAAACTTGTATAAATTGTATCAAATTAGTGAAAAGTAATAATTAGAACTTTTTATTTAAAAGTCGTAATGACTTGGAAATGTTTTATAAACGGACGCATCATGTCCAAATTTTTATAAAAACCATTTTTTACAACTTAAACCATTACAATTTGTAAATGTTATAAACTTTTCTAGTTTCTCAATTATTAACATGATACACTTTTCATTAAATGTATAATTCTTTCTAAAACCTCAATGTTTCACAAGCTATTTGGGTTATGGGGTAAAACACCAAAACATGTTATCGACGGGTCTTTTCGTTGTCTTTTATTCTTTCCTATTCATTATTCCTTCTTGTCGTCCTTTCGCTACTCCTTGAGTTCATTATTTTGGCGCTAGTTATTTTGAGTCTATTTGTTTTCCTAAAAACCACACGAGCTTCGATACTAGACTTTTTACAAATAACTATTCGAGTCATCCACGAAAACTAAAATACGTTAGTTTTGAAAACTATTGTACATTACACTATTTTTAGTTATATTCTGAGATAATCAATGGTTATTAGGTTGTGCCATTCGTGTATCGTTGTGCCTCGCTTCTTGACACACTGTTTACATTGCCTAAGTTACTATTCATTGCTATCTCATCGAGGTGAGTTTTCGTAGCCCTTTTTCACTATATTTTCCTTGGGGAAAATGGTACTCAATGCTTTTCAAATGTTTTTATGTTGTGACTTACTTTTACATGATTTTGGACATATATGTGTGATGATGCGATTATGTGCTATGAAACATTTTGCTTTGTTGACTTCTTGATCACAAGAATCGTTAACTCTCTGCGGAGGGCCCACTTGATGATAGATCTATCGGGTAGCTCCCCACATATTGGTTACATGTATGATACGCACTATAGGTTCAGTTGGCGCGATACTATTACTGTTTTCATATCCATGCTTGTAATTTGTTATCATTCACACTATTGTCCTACTTTACATTATTCACAGCTTAACGGTTTACTTTCAAACCTACGAGCTCACCAACTTTATGTTGACATTTTCGAGTATCCATTTTCAGGTGCTAAAATCGAAGTTGCTTAGAAGGTTGAGTATTGGCCTAGCTTAGCGAGACTTAGACAAGACCCTCCCGGGTTGTATCCCGTGGAGTTGCTTATGTGACTTTTCCTTATGAATGTAGTTTGACTTAAGACTTATATTTGGATTTCTGGTTTATGTACTTATCCCGGTTGTGGGAGTTTGCGACTATGATTTATCGTATGTTATGCACTTTTAGTATTTCTCTATGTAGACGCCTTGTGTTCTTGATCATGAAGTCATGCCCTGTAAATGCCTTTCCGCTGCGCCATTTTTGGGGTGTGACAGATTGGTATCAGAGCCTTGGTTATAGAGAATTAGGTGGTTTAACCTAGACTATAACCTAGGAACCTTTATATAGTTTTCATAATAGGATCTAAGTGTGCGATTATGTGTTTATTCGCCTAGAATGTATTAGTGCCTAGTATTAGACTTTAGGAAACCCTTCCTCCTGAATTGCGTCAAATTGTTTTCAAATCCCTTAAGTTCTTAAACGATTTGCACCTAAAATTTCAAAACTGTTCTTGTTTGATTGGGTTGCGAAGTTTATTAGGGGCGCAAATTGTTAATTGACTTAATGGATTTGAGGGATTGACTCAAGGATGGGATATAGGCTAGATGGCGTGAAGTGATGATGATAGGAAAATGTGGCATGATGCTATTCTAAAAACGCCTGGCCAACGTTTTTACAATAGCATGATGCGACATGGACTTATCAAATTCATGAATTGCCAAATAGGTCGTTAGCTTAGAATCATGACGTGTTTTCCGACCCAACTCACCTATCTCCTATTTAACGTTTATCAATGTCCTTCCATGTAGAATCATGCCTCCAAGAAGATCAGCACGGGTTAACCGAGGTGTTCCAGCCCCGAGGGGTGGAAGGACTGGTGGACGGGGAGGTAGGGGAGGAGGTCGTGGATCTGGGAACGACAACAACAACGACGCAAACCCGACTTTTCCACCATCATCGCTCAATGCCTACAAAACTTACTTCCCACTATCATTGCTCAAGTAGGTGACCACATCAGCAACCCCGGAAATAACGGTAGTATGAACGACAATGTGGAGAATGATAACACCAATGACAACGGCAGAAATGGAAATAACAACAACAACATCAGAGGGTGCTCGTACAAGGAATTTTCGGCTTGTAAACCAGTGGACTTCGATGGTAATGGAGGGGTGTTGGGTTACACCCGATGGGTCGAGAAGATGGAGTCAGTGATTGACATAAGTGAGTGCGCAAACCATCCAGAAAGTGAAGTATGCTACATGTTCATTGGCTGGAAAGGCATTGACCTGGTGGAACACTCAAATTCAAGCCAGGGGCAGGGAAGCTGCCATAGGTATGACTTGGGATGATTTTAAGGCATTACTGAAGGAAGAATATCGCCTGCACAATGAAATGCAGAAGATAGAGCATGAGTTCTACAATCATGCTATGGTAGGAACCGTCACGCGACATATCTGGATCGATTCCATGAACTTGCTAAATTGGTACCTCATATGGTCACCCCGAATCCAAGAGAATTGAGAGGTACATCTATGGTTTGGTTCCGAGATCCGCGGGATAGTGAAAGCAACCGAGCCGCCACTATTCAAAGCGCGATCATGAAATCTGCAGATTAATAGATGAAATGATTAGGAATGGAACCTCGTCTAAGGCGGTGATAAGAGAAAGGTTGTGAGTGAGCCAAGTAAACAAGGAGGTGAAAAGGGTGACAACAAGAAGGCAAAATGGGAAAAGGATTTGTGGCTACTAGTACCGTTAAGAGGGAGTATCAAGGTCCTCACCCTATGTGTGCCAAATGCAACTATCATCACCCAGAGACTAAGCCATGTCAGGCGGTGTGCTTTAACTGCAAGCTACCTAGTCATAGGGCTAAAGATTGTAGGGTAGTAGCTAAACAAGTGACACCTGTGAATGTTGTGAACCCAAGGGCTTGTTATGAATGTGGGAACCCAAATCATCTTCGGAATGCGTGCCCTAGGTTGGGTAGAACACGGGCGCCAGTGCAGAACAACCAGAATCAGACTTTGGCAATTGGTGGGAACAATGCAAACCATGGAAACAATGATAACCCACTCGTGGCCGAGTATTCGTGATGAACGCAGAAGAGGGACGCAAAGACCCAAACATCGTGACGGGTACGTTCTCTTTAAACGACCACTATGCTACTGTGCTATTTGACTCTGGTGCCGATTATAGCTTTGTTTCCACTAAATTTATGCCTCTATTGAATATGGAACCCGGTAGACTAGGCTTTAGTTATGAAATTGAAATTGCAAGTGGTCAAAGGGTAGAAATCAATAAGATCGTTCGCGGATGCAAACTAGAATTAGAAGGCTATACTTTTGACATCGACTTGATGCCATTTGGGCACGGAAGCTTCGACGTGATTGTGGGAATGGACTGGTTGGCAAAGCATAAGGCTGTAATAGTGTGCCATGAGAAGATGGTCCGAGTGCCACTACCAAACGGTGAAATCCTTAAGGTTTATGGAGAGCGATTCGAAGAAAAGGTGAAGCACCTCATGAGCATGCAGGTAGACGAGCAGAAACTAGAAGATATCTCAGTCGTCCGAAATTTTCCTGAGGTTTTTCCCGACGATTTGTCCGGATTACCTCCTTTGCGAGAAGTCGAGTTTCGCATAGACTTAATTCCTGGAGCGATGCCGGTTGCAAAGTCTCCTTATCGTTTGGCACCTACTGAGATGGAGGAGTTGTCTAATCAACTCAAGGAACTCCAAGACAAAGGTTTCATTCGACCTAGTTCCTCGCCATGGGGAGCACCGGTATTATTCGTCAAGAAAAAGGATGGTTCCTTTAGGATGTGCATCGACTACCGTGAATTGAACAAGCTAACAATTAAGAACCGTTATCCCCTTCCGAGAATTGATGACTTATTCGACCAACTGCAAGGTTCACGATACTTTTCCAAGATAGATCTTCGTTCCGGCTACCATCAACTACGAGTGCACGAGGAAGACATTCCGAAAACCGCGTTCAGAACTCGATACGGTCATTTTGAGTTTACGGTTATGCCTTTTGGACTGACAAATGCGCCTGCAGTTTTCATGGACTTGATGAACCGGGTATGTAGGCCATACTTAGATAAATTTGTTATCGTGTTTATCGATGACATTTTGATCTACTCCAAGACTAAAGAAGAACATGAGTTGCATTTAAAGTTAATCCTAGAGTTGCTCAAGAAGGAGAAGTTGTACGCCAAATTCTCGAAGTGTGAATTCTGGCTAGAAGAAGTCCAATTCCTTGGACATGTGGTTAACAAAGATGGCATTCATGTGGACCCCAGCAAGATTGAAGCAGTAAAGAATTGGGAAGCTCCTAAGTCTCCAACAGAAGTCCGCTCATTTCTAGGACTGGCAGGTTACTACCGACGGTTTATCGCGAACTTCTCCAAGATTGCCAAACCTCTCACCTCGCTTACTCAAAAGAACAAGAAATACGTCTGGGGTGAAGAACAAGAAGAGTCCTTTCGGACATTGAAGGATAATCTGTGTAACGCACCAATTTTAGCTCTTCCCGATGGACCAGAAGATTTTGTAGTATACTGTGATGCTTCATGTCAAGGTTTTGGGTGTGTATTGATGCAAAGAGGTAAAGTGATTGCATATGCTTCTCGACAATTGAAAGTCCACGAGAAGAATTACACCACCCACGATTTGGAACTGGGCGCTGTAGTATTCGCTCTCAAGATATGGAGACATTACTTGTATGGGACGAAAAGTATTATCTATACTGACCACAAGAGTCTTCAACATATCTTCGATCAGAAAGAGTTGAATATGCGCCAGAGGAGATGGATTGAACTCTTCAGCGACTACGACTGCGAGATTCGTTACCACCCAGGTAAGGCAAACGTGGTGGCTGATGCTTTAAGTAGGAAAGAAAGGCTCAAGCCAAGAAAGGTAAAAGCTATGAGCATAACCATACGGTCGAGTATCAAGGATAAGATACTAGCAGCACAGTGTGAAGTGTCTAAGGACATAGATATATTGGCAGAGAATATGCGGGGACTAGACAGCCAGCTGGAGAAGAAAAATGACGGCGGACTGTATTTTATAGATCGGATTTGGGTGCCATTGAAAGGTGGCGTGAGAACCCTAATCATGAACGAAGCCCACACGACGAGATATTCCATCCATCCAGGAGCGGATAAGATGTACTACGACCTTAGAGAATTGTATTGGTGGCCTGGGATGAAGAAAGACATAGCTATTTATGTTAGCAAATGCCTGACTTGCTCAAAGGTGAAAGCCGAACATCAGAAACCATCTGGGCTACTACAACAACCGGAGATTCCCGAGTGGAAGTGGGAAAGGATAACCATGGATTTCATCACAAAGTTGCCAAGAACTAGTAGTGGTCATGATTCGATATGGGTTATCGTAGATAGGTTGACCAAGTCTGCACATTTCCTACCAATTCGGGAGGATTATAAGATGGAAAAGTTGGCTAGGATCTACATCAATGAGATAGTGGCGAGGCATGGTGTGCCTATATCAATTATATCTGATCGCGATGGCCGTTTCACATCAAACTTCTGGCAAGCGCTGCAAAAGTCACTAGGATCACACCTAGACATGAGTACGGCTTACCACCCTCAAACCGATGGTCAGAGTGAGCGTACCATACAGACCTTAGAAGACATGCTTAGAGCGTGTGCCATAGACTTCGGTGGTAATTGGGACACTCATCTCCCATTGTGCGAGTTCTCCTACAACAACAGTTATCATACCAGTGTAGATATGGCACCATTCAAAGCACTTTATGGGCGGAAGTGTCGTTCACCTATTGCATGGGCAGAGGCTGGAGAAAGCCAAATGATTGGACCTGAGATAGTGATGGAGACCACTGAGAAGATCATTCAAATCAAGGATAGACTTAAAGCCGCACGCGACCGTCAGAAGAGTTATGCTGACAACCGGCGAAGACCCTTAGAATTATGTGTTGGTGATCATGTGTTACTCAAGGTGTCGCCTTGGAAAGGTGTTGTACGATTTGGAAAGAAGGGAAAGTTAGCACCACGATACGTAGGACCTTTTGAAATCACTGAGAGAATCGGACCGGTAGCTTACCGACTACGACTACCCCAAGAGCTAAGTGGCGTTCATGATACGTTCCACGTGTCGAATCTCAAAAAGTGTCTTGCTGATCAAACCTTACACGTACCTTTAAAAGAGATCCAGATAGATCCTAAGTTACACTTTGTAGAGAAACCGGTTGAAATCGTAGAGCGCGAGATCAAGAAGATGAAGCGTAGCAAGATACCATTAGTTAAAGTCCGTTGGGACTCAAAACGTGGACCTGAGTTTACTTGGGAACGAGAGGATCAGATGAGACTTAAGTACCCACACCTGTTTGATGATAGTACTAGCTGAATTTTGAGGACAAAATTCAAATTAACGGGGGTAGACTATAACAACCGCAAAATTTCAGGTCATTACTCAACCTTAAGCTCAAAATAATTAATTTTCTAAGTTACATGTTTACATTATTGCGCGATTTCATAGATTGACTCACACGTCACGTTCCGGCACAACCAAAATCTAATAAACGTTTTATTAAGGCTTCTTTGAAATTTCGTGGAATACTAGTCGAGTTTACACTTATTTTTCGTGGAAAAACTATTTTAAACGTAATGGTTCTAATTCCGAGTCCGAGATCGGTCGTGATCGAGCCCGAATGGGTCCCACTCCATAATATTACAAAAGGTTATTAACTTTTCAATTATTACCCTCCTTTTATTTTCTCATTTGCCCCCTTCTATTTCTCTTTGGCAAGTAAGGCCCCTCATAGGGTATAAAAGGAATTTTAGGGTTTTTCACCCATTTGATATCAACCTTCACCGGAAAACATAATTCCCGCCGCTACATTTTTTTCGACGATTTCCCATGACACAAGATTTTCATCCCAATCGTAGATCAAGACTAGTAGACTATTTCTGGAGCGTTTGGTGTCTCGTAGAGGACGTTTGGGGTCGTGTTTGATATATATCGCCGTTCACCATCATCAATCTCTTTTAGTTTGTTCTCGTTGGGTAAGCACGCACCACCATCCCG
This sequence comes from Chrysanthemum lavandulifolium, assembly GCA_022545495.1. NCBI lineage: Eukaryota > Viridiplantae > Streptophyta > Magnoliopsida > Asterales > Asteraceae > Chrysanthemum > Chrysanthemum lavandulifolium. The sequence continues at coordinate 126,897,072 of CM040244.1, read as the reverse complement.
TTTATTTCTTTCATTTTGATTAAAACCCTAATCGGTCCTAATATAACTAAACGATTTTGAAGCTAAACTAGTAAAACTAATGTTTCCTAGTTAAAACCTTATCCTTTAGAGTAAAACCGTGTGGATTCAATTTTTTTCATCAAACTCGTTTAACTCACGATCGAGTCAACTCGACTCGTCCGAGTCAACTCACGAGTTGAGTTGACTCGTGACTATGTTTTTGAGAGTTTATTCTATTTATTTTGTACTCGGTTGATATATCTCAGCTTCTGCTCGTTCTTGTTTAGTTATTTTGCTTTTAGAAAGTTAGTTGTGTTTAATTGATAGCCGTTTACTAAGTAGCCTCGTTGGTGGTTGAGTCGTGACTCAAGGGAGTCACGACTAGTGGTACTTGTGTCATCAGGCCCATAGTGGGTCTGTTTGTGTCATTGGTGGGTAACCAGATTGTTTATGATTCGAATTAGTTTGAACCGCGACTCCCAATGTTGGTATTGTTTTGTTCACGCCTTTTGGTTAACAGATTTTATATATTGCAATATAAGAGTAAGTTGTGACTCAAGTGCGAGTCATGACATACCAATGTAATTAATGTCTTGTGTATTATGCATGGTTTCGTCTCGATTGTTTCAAGGTCAAAGCGACATTACCAAGGTGGTGTGCTGTGATGTGTACCACGATTTTGTTTAATGTCGTGGGGACTTGATCAAGACCCTTGTACATTTGGTTTAGTTCATATGCATAGCATAATATGGCTCAAGTGTGGTCTCGGTTCATTAGTAAGTCAACCTCGAGTTTGTCCTAGCTCGTGTGTTTGATCGCAATTTGGATAAAAATAACCTAAATATTTACTAGGTGTAATTTGTGTTGAAATTGTGTTGTGTTGGTTTGGGCCGTTTTCGGGTTGCTAAATGGGCTAAGGAATCCCATAAGGTGGTTATTAGTTAAACTGGGCCCGTAAGCCCAAGTGAGTGTGTTGGGTTTAAATTTACTTTATATTTATACTTGTAACTATTTCATTTACTCATCTACTAACTTAATTTATATTCTTGGTTTTGTCGATGATGTTTCGGATGCTTTTCGGGAACTTGGGATATGATATGGTCTTGGATACGGATATTGTAACAAAACCTATGCTTGGATAATATGGATGTTCGTTATTGGATTTACGGTATTAGCCGAAGGACTTATGGACGATTTTGGACACAAAATAGTCGATAAACCCGACACTAATATATACGCGAATGATAACGACGAATTAATAATGAAACTTGTAAAAATTAAATAAAACTTGTATAAATTGTATCAAATTAGTGAAAAGTAATAATTAGAACTTTTTATTTAAAAGTCGTAATGACTTGGAAATGTTTTATAAACGGACGCATCATGTCCAAATTTTTATAAAAACCATTTTTACAACTTAAACCATTACAATTTGTAAATGTTATAAACTTTTCTAGTTTCTCAATTATTAACATGATACACCTTTCATTAAATGTATAATTCTTTCTAAAACCTCAATGTTTCACAAACTATTTGGGTTATGGGGTAAAACACCGAAACATGTTATCGACGGGTCCTTTCGTTGTCTTTTATTCTTTCCTATTCATTATTCCTTCTTGTCGTCCTTTCGCTACTCCTTGAGTTCATTATTTTGGCGCTAGTTATTTTGAGTCTATTTGTTTTCCTAAAAACCACACGAGTTTCGATACTACTATTTTTACAAACAATTATTCGAGTCATCCACGAAAACTAAAATACGTTAGTTTTGAAAACTATTGTACATTACACTATTTTGAGATATATTCTGAGATAATCAATGGTTATTAGGTTGTGCCGTTCGTGTACCGTTGTGCCTCGCTTCTTGACACTGTTTACATTGCCTAAGTTACTATTCATTGCTATCTACTGAGGTGAGTTTTCGTAGCCCCTTTTTCACTATATTTTCCTTGGGGGAAAATGGTACTCAATGCTTTTCAAATGTTTTTATGCTGTGACTTACTTTTACATGATTTTTGGACATATATGTGTGATGATGCGATTATGTGCTATGAAACATTTTGCTTTGTTGACTTCTTGACTGCGCAACTGTTAACTCTCTGCGGAGGGCCCACTTGATGATAGATCTATCGGGGTAGCTCCCCACACATATTGGTTACATGTATGATACGCACTATAGGTTCAGTTGGCGCGATACTATTATTGTTTTCATATCCATGCTTGTAATTTGTTATCATTCACACTATTGTCCTACTTTACATTATTCACAGCTTAACGGTTTACTTTCAAACCTACGAGCTCACCAACTTTATGTTGACATTTTCGAGTATCCATTTTCAGGTGCTAAAATCGAAGTTGCTTAGAAGGTTGAGTATTGGCCTAGCTTAGCGAGACTTAGACAAGACCCTCCCGGGTTGTATCCCGTGGAGTTGCTTATGTGACTTTTCCTTATGAATAAGTAGTTTGACTTAAGACTACGATTTATATGTTTGGATTTCTATGTAGACGGTTTATGTACTTATCCCGGTTGTGGGAGTTTTTGCGACTATGATTTATCGTATGTTATGCACTTTTTAGTATTTCACAAGTTCTATGTAGACGCCTTGTGTTCTTGATCATGAAGTCATGAATGTTAGAAGCATTATGATCATGATCATTAGGGTGTTTAATGTGTGTTACTACATTGTTAATGATTGATCTAAATGTATGCAAGAAGGTGGAGAAGATGTTCTTTGAAGTGGTGAAGAAATGGGAAAACAATGGGCATTCCACGGACCAAGGAGCCCTTTAAAGGGTTCCGCCTTTATGAAAAGGGTTGTGAAAGTGAAAGATATTATTATGAGCTCCAACTCTACCTTGGGAGGTAGAGTATTTATAGTCTTACACAAATCGCCACACTTTGGGCGTGGATCGTGCATACAGATGGGTAAAGACCGTCCGTCCTCCACGGTGTTACTTAACTAAATACTACTAAACTTAATTGAACTACGACTACGAGCTTTCTAACGATTACATATACTGAGGTGACCGACTCTTTAATACCGGAATTTCTAATTCCTAACAATCTCCCTATGGAGGTCACCTCAATCATGTACCAAAATTACATTGAATACAAATAGACATTACATTTAACAATTGATCTTGCATTCTTGATGTAGTCCTTTGCTCCTAAGCTCGTAGTCATTGATTCTTCACATTGCATGTTTGGTTATTCCAAGTGGAGGTCTTTTACAGATCCACGTGATGATAAGTTTGAGCCATCTTTGGAGATCATCGGCTATCAACAATCTCTGACACATCCTTTGTGGTGTTGGTATTTTGTGATGTTGTGACTTTGGGACCGACATGCTCACATTCTGGATCATGAAATCTTCACATCAGAGTAGCGGAAGCTTTAGTTGATTCATGATATTGGCGCAGCAGAAAGGTAAGCATGGAGTGAAAATATCGAGTCATTGATGCACTAATCATGATTTCTTTTGAGATGAATGTAAAGTGAGCATGCGGCTATGGATTGACCGCTTCATTCGATCACCGCAAACGTCGGCGACCGCATACAACATTAGCAATAAATCGCACGAAAGTGTCTTTGATCACTTCGTTGAATCGAGGTACACGCCCACGGTTCCCGCTGATCGAGACAAGTACCGCCTGTGATCGTATAATTCAAGAATTTCCTTGACGTGGTTTCAGAATGCTCTAGTCGTTCTCAAACCGAACATCTCAAAGAAGACAACACGGAGTGAGTGAACCAATAATTTAAGTCCACCGATTGATAAAAGATATTTGAAAACAATCGAGTATTGCTCAATAGAAATTGTTTTTGCAACACAACAAGGTTTTAATGAAAATCAATTATCAATCATAAAACACCTATTGATTTGAAAAATGAGTACACGGTCGATGTGCTAAAGAAAAGAGTTTTTAAGCACAAAGACCGGTTTTTCAAAGGTATCCGTCAATCCCTAACATGAACCAGGATTGATTCAAGAAATTGAATCGCCCCATTGTTTCTGTTCAGTTGTCACATGGATGATCTATATAATAGATCTCACACGCCACCTGTGACAACTCGCAATTTCAGGTCATTTCTCAAAACAATTTATGCTTCACTATTTCAACATTTATCGTAAACTAGTTTTACGTGTTTCAAATTCGCGTAACCTTTATGGTTTAGCGGCGAATTCATGATCATATCATCACGTACATTTCATATGGACTAAGTTTAGTCTACATTTCATTAACATCATTTGCATCATGTTAGTTCATTCATGACATTGCATTTCACCTTAATGACTGTAATTTTTATATTAAATAAACGTTATCGCGTGAGTTATTATTTTGAATATTTAATCCGTTACTTCTAAAATGATCCGATATATTTTTATACTTATATTTAGTTTATAAAACTATATTTTGAGTTTACCTAGTGTTCTAAATTTATTTTGTACATAAATCGTTAAAGTTATATTATTACGACGCTTTTTCTTAAAACTACACTATAATTATTATATCACTCAAATTTCACAAGGAATGTATTTTACAATTTTTATAATATCATTATACTCTATTTTGATCTATTAAAATTTACTTGTACCTAAAAGCTACCAAAACCTTACAAGTTATTATTAATTTACACATTTACTTACATTTTCTTACAAGTATACAAGTACATACATTTATAAAAAAAAAAAAAAAAAAAAAAAAAAAGATATTTGGAGAAACATACTCCCAAAACCGCCCTTGGGGGTAGCATTAAATGAAATGGTAAAATTTCTTCTTTGAATGTATAAGTTTACACTCCATTCATTAACTTATTTCATTCTCATTCTTTCAATAGTTAGTATAGTTGCTTTTCTCTCTTTGTTTTTTTCATCTCAAGACCGGTTCTACAAGTAGATAACAAGGGATCATCAAAAATATTTCTAAGCTCAAGTAACACAATCTAGATAATACTCTTAATAAGGTTTTGAAATAAAACCTAGAGTGTTTAGGCTAACCTTGGTTCTTTGCACCTCATCATAATACTTGTAAGCATATTTCTATCATTTTAAATATTTCATCTTCATTTTATATTTATCTCTTCATTTTTGGAGCAAACATGCAAGACTTGTGTTGTTTATACCATTTTTACATGATTTTTAGTGTTATATATATATAAGGTCATCCTATAATTATCCCCTTGGTACATGTTGGTCTTGATGATGTCTAGGAACCCATGACACCCTAAGAAGGTGTATGGTAGGATTAGATTAGCTTTGGAGTTGATTTGAAGGGATTGGAATAGGTTTAGTACGAGAAAAACTATTTTCGATAAGTATAAAATGTGTTCTGTCCTTGTTTTGTTTTTCTGGAAAATCCGACAGTAAGCACGAAATTTTGGCCTTGATATTTAGAAAATATACTTTAAAACGAATCCGTGGCCGCTTGAACGGAATAAAACGGAGTTATAACGAAGAAGTTATGAATTTTTAAAGTTTGACGACGAAATATATATTTTCGTAAATTTCAAGATACTATTTTTATCTTGTACGAGTCAAAACGAGCCTTAAGCTTTACAAATTATTTCGACTTATCAAAATATATTAGTATACTTTGATACGAAGCTAAGGACATATAATACGTAGAAACGGATTTGAAACGACTAAGATATGCACGTTTTCATAAACTTGCCGTAACTATTATTTTAGAAAACTATATTATTTTTACGAGATAAGTGTTACGGTAACTAAAATGACCATGTTGACGGTACTGCTTTTAACTATGATGTAGAACTTTTGAAACGAAATGTCTTCTAGTAAAATCAAGATCACCAAGCATATTTTCTAAAACGACCAACCGCTTGTATAGCGGAGTTTTAATAAATTATTTATCGATGCTTAAACTTGGCGAAACTCACTTTTACACAACAATTAGACAAAATCACCATCTTTAACCCTTATTATCTTTATGATCGAGACCTTTATGTCGAAAACTCCTGAACGAAACTTCTAGATTTTGATACAAAATTTCCAAAACCGTCGAGTTCGTTTCCTAACGATCGACGACACCAATTTACGACTAGTTTTTCAAGCCATTTTGTCACTTTCATGAAACTTCCGACGACTTTATTTTACTTATTTAAAAGTGATAATTTCACTATAAATCATTATAAAACCATTGTAGGATGACATTTTGACGTAAATACTTGTAAAGTAATTTTTGAATGGTCAAGACATCAAAAGAGTATTTTTCGACAATAAGTACTAATTTTTCAAAACTCACAAATGGTATAAATAACATACGAAATGCATGCATATCATAACATTACATTGCAACTCATTACATATCATATCATTCGTAATAGGTCCAGATTAAGGTTTCCCGCTATACCTCAGTGTACTCACTCTTGTCATCATATCAGTTTATCAAGTGAGTTCATAGCCCCACTTTTACTCTTTTAACTGTTTTACCAACTCTTGGGGGAGATACATGCTACATTTTTAATCGAACACATATGCTTTGAACTGTATGCTATATTCGAATGTTTTATTGTCACTAAGTATTTGCCATGTTCGAAGTCCCTACATCATGAACCATTAGTCACTTGAGAGTGAGCGAATATTGTGAATAGGCCTATTGAATTAACACTCCGCCTTATTGACCCGGCTAGGGAAATCGGCGCACTATATTGAACCAAGAAGGTAAATTGGCAAGTTTACCTATTAGGGCGGCGATGAAACGATGATTACCAATTTTTATTGGTGCGATGTTTACGCTTTGGTGTCATGAACTTAGTGAAATAAATACGATTTTGTTTTTAACGATGAGTGTGAAACCATTTAACTCACACTACGATTATTGTGTTCAAACGAATTACTTAAACCTATGGATTTCACTCAACCTTTGTGTTGACCTTTTAGCATGTTTATTCTCGTGTATCTAAGGCATTATCATCATGGCATGGTTAAAGAACCACCTTTTGAGTCGCGCCGACTTACATCATTGTACATTATGGCACTTTCTTTTAAAACCATCGTTTGGACTTGTAATATATTTATATTTCCGCAAACTTTGTAAACTTTTGGGACCTATGTTGTAACTCCGATGATTTTATTAAATCAAACGATGTATTTTCCAAACGACACTTTAGGTCGCTCAATATAACTGTGATTGTGATGCTATGACAACCAATCCCGTGAATTCCATTCCGCTACAAACAGTAATTTGGGGTGTGACACCACCTACCGTGAGCTTGTTTGATGTTGGCTCCGGAAGGCTTTCCATCTTCATTGTGAATATGTAAACACATCACTCGATGTTCGCAATACCACAAGGATAATGCGGGACTCAAGATATAATCTCTATTTCCACATTGTGTGAAACAGAGTCTTCATTGAAAGTGTCCTAATGAGATTTATTGATGATCTCGTGGCTCTAGACTCAATTTGTGCATATTTGGATCCCGTGTCGGAGACTAGGAGAGGGTCTCTACTTCAATATCAACCATCTCTAAGAGACAATCGATAGATTATGTCGATTCCCGTGAGAATGAAACAAGTCCTTTAAGAGGAACTTGAGTGGTTTGGAAAGTTGAAGTGCGTGCGTCCACCGGGTCCATGACGTCTTGTCTTCAATACCGATGTTACCATCGGTAGCATATGAGTTGAACCCGGTTTCGCCCTAAGGTTGAATAAATGGAGGCTATTTGTTTTCACCCTTTCTCATTCAATTCTTTTTAATTCTTCAACCCTTCATGCTTATCGAGACTTCATAGCTAGAACCTTGTTGGGTTCATTCCAAGACTAGCTCGGCCTTAGTCTGCACTCTTCCCATTTCTCATTTTCCTCCTTTTATCATCATACCTAAGGACTTCTACACTAACTAGTGGATTGTCCTCGGTAGATCCCTCCGGTTCTGGCGGATCATGGGAACACATACCTAACCTTATCATCCTTATATCACCGTATATGAAGTAAAGTTGGTCGGTCAATTTGGAATTGTTCACCGCCATTGGATCCAATTGAAAACTATTTTAAAATCAATTCGGATACTTGTGATATATTATCAAAGCATTTTGTACCGAATTGTTTTGATAGTTTTAGAACGAGAACTCCCCTCAACATGTGCATCAAGTATTTGAAAATGTTTTGCACACGGAGGCAAGAGAAAGAATTAACTTTTGATTACTAGTTTCTAAAGATATCAACATCACTTCCTCAACAAATCAAGTAGATATAGCATTTCCGGGAAGGATGAGGTTTCCATAAATTCGCTCCCCTCAATATGTGCCTCGAGGTTTGAAAAGAGTTTTGCACATACTAGAGGAACCCGCACATGGGATGAATGATCACGTTTCAAATCAAAGGTTTAAGATAGATGCTCCCCTCAACATGTGCATTGAAAATTTGAAATCGTTTGTCACATGTGGGAAGGATGACATGTACATTCTTGTGAAACCATTTATCAATTATCGTTTAAATCCAATTTAAATCACATTCTCCCGATCACAATTATCAAAACATTTGAGAATTGTGATCTCGATAGATTTAAATTGATTTTGAAAGCTTTTAAGGAGAATTGTGACTTGATTGTGAAAGTGTTTGAACCGATAAGGATCGGATTTTAAGATTTTAAACTCCATTTATAAAACATGCATGTATATCTTTTGAAAACAATTTAATGCCAAATAACTTTTAATTTAATTGAAATCATTCTCCCCTCAATCAATGACATAGGTTGTTGATTGAGAGATAGAGATTTTGACAAATAAGTCCGATGATTATCAAAATAGAAATCGAGTTATTTTTCAAAGCATTTGGTTTTCAATGAGATAAATGTTTATAGAATCGAGCATGGAATGTGAAAACATGTTAAGACATGGCTCGTTCTTTCTTTTAAAACCGGTTATTGCCGAAAATGACAATAAACCATTTCTCTTTCTCCCAAAAATATTTTTGATTTTTGATTTTTTTTTTTTTTTTTTTTTTTTTAAATATTCGAACAACATCTAAGTCCCGTGTCATTCTTTGAATGACAGCACAAAGACCGTAGATATAATCGAACCGGAAGAAACATGACAAAATGACAATAATTTTGAAGATTTTTAATTTTTCATATTTTTATGGATTTTAAAGTTTTATATTTTTCTATTTGATTTTTGAAGGTTTTATAATTTTGTATTTTGTTTTCAAATAAATATATACATGAGATAGATGAAGATAGACCTTTACTCCTCGTCTTCCTCCTCAAGACGTTTGAGTGTTTTCGGTTGAAGGCTTTTCAAGCCAAGACGTGGAAGAATAAACTCAAAACGTTCTCTTGGAAGAGCTTTGGTGAAGATGTCACTAATTGATATTCGACCTCACAAAATATAGTTCCACCACACTTTTTCAACTTGTTCCCGATGAAATGATGTCGAATGTCGATATGCTTTGCTCTTGAGTGTTGAACGTTGTTGCATGAGAGAGCAATAGCACTTTTATTATCACAAGACAGAGGGATTTTGTTGAATTCAAAGCCATAGTCGATAATTGAGATCTCATCCATAAGATTTGAGCACAACAAGATGACATGGCTATGTATTCAACCTCTGAGAGGAATAGAAGTACTCATTTGCTTCTTTGAAGACCACTCACAAGCTTATCACCCAAAACCGAGCACCTCCGGATGTACTTGACGTGTATCTTGACAACTGCATGATTAGCATCCGCATAGGCCGTTAGTGACATACGGTGTCCTTGGTACCATAGTCCCATATTGATGGTTCCTTGGAGATACCGAAGACCCGCTTAATCGCTTCAAGGTGCTTTTAGTAGGCTTAGCACGGTATCTAGCACACATGCAAACAATGAACAAGATGTCGGTCTACTAGGCTGTGAGATACATCGGGATCCAATCATACTACGATATTTTGTTTGGTCAATCATGATCCCCGAGTGGTCCTCGTCTAGTTTGGTTCGATCAATCATGGGGTGTCAACGTGGTCACTTGAATCAAATCCAAATTTCTTTAAGATCTCGGTTGTATATTTAGATTGATTTATGAAAATGCCTCCGGACTTTGTGAAATTTGTAATCCCAAGAAAATGACATTTGTCCCATCATTGACATTTGAAATTTTGAACTCATTTCATTAGAAAACGATCACATTCCATTGGGTCATCGAGGCAAAATAATATCATCAACATAAATTTGAACATGAGTTAAATGTTTGCGACTTCACGGTGAACAATGTAGGATCAATTGCTCCTTTCTTTGAATCCGGTTGATAGAAGAAACTTTGTGATGTATCATACCATGCCCTTGGAGCTTGCTTTAAACCGTAAAGAGCCTTCTTGAGACGATAAGCGTGAGTAGGATGCTCTTGATTCACAAAACCTTCAGGTTGGCGGCGAGAGCGACTTCTTTAAGATCTCCATTCGAAATGCCGTCTTTACATCCATCCGATATACTACCATGTTCTTACTAGCAAGATTAGCCGAAAGATTACGATTGCCTCGATTTGAGCAACAGAGCAAACGATTCTTCAAAGTCTATACCCTCCTCTTGACGGTATCCTTTAGCAACTAATCGAGCCTTGTTCTCAACACATCACCATGCTCATCAAGTTTTACTTTGAAGATCCATTTGAGAGCTATAATCATAGCACGATCTGGGCGGTACTAACTCCCATACATCAAGACGATCAAACTCATGAATTTCATCTTGCATGGCATTGAACCGGCTATCTTCATTCATGGCGGTTTAACATCTTTTGGTTCGATCTTAGATAGTACGGAGTTGAAGAAGCACCATAAGGCATCGGTTGCGAGTTGTTTCCGGGTTGATCACAGACGAGAGGATTTCCAATGATGTTGTCTAAGGGGTGATCGTGAGTCCATTTTCCGAGGTGTTCATGTGGCATTTGTTGAGGAACCGAGGTAGGCGAGTCGATGTCTCTCAAGAAGATGGTTCGATGATGATTCGGGAGTAGCAAATATGTTTTCAAATGGAGCATCTTGAGGAGTTGCAAAGGGATTAACTTCATCATTGATGCGAAACATTTCCATGATGTACATTAGAAGAATGATGATTTGTTGATGAGATCAAGGATCAGCAATGGTGCTTCTTGAGTTAAAGATATTGAAACCGAGGATTGACATCATTCTTCGGAATATGAGCATCCTCTGTTGTAGGAGTCGATTACCTCATTAGTAATTGACTCATACAGTTCATCAAACATAGGATCAAACAATTTCTTTACATCATCTTGGATGGAGGTACATATGGAGTTTCTTGAGAGGAGTTTGGAACAAGGGATGAACCAATGGGACTGTTTTGAAGTCACGGGTCTGGTGGAGTGTCCAGAGCCATTTGACCGGTCACTCATCAAACGAACGTGAATTGTTTCCATGATATTTCGTGTTCTTTTGTTGTAGATTCGGTATCCCTTTTGTTTGGTGCATATCCTACAAATACTCCAATGTCGACTTTAGCCCTAAGTTTACCCAAGTCTTGACCCTCATTAGTTGGATAGCACAAGGCACCAAACACACGAAGGAAAGATAGATTAGGTTTTCTGTTGTGGACAAGTTCATATGGAGTTTTTCCATGAATAGTGTGAATCGTGGAGCGATTTTGTGTGTAGCATGCGGTGGCAATTGCTTCACCCGAGAAACATTGGAACCTTTGAGTAGATCAAGATTGTTCTAGCAACTTCAACAAGAGTACGATTTCGTCTTTCAACTACACCGCTCATTGCGGGGTTCGTGGAACACTTCTTTGATGGTCGATTCCAACGCTTTCATAGAATTCACTAAGTTGTTTGTTGACAAACTCGGTTCCATTGTGCTGCTCGATAATTCGGCGGTTTTGTTTAGTCGAACTGCATGTTGTTTGATGAGTTTGATGATGATATCGAGTTTCATCCTTTGTCCTTAAGAACTTGACCCTGTGAATCTAGAGTAATCATCAACCACAACTAACACATATTTCTTCCCAAAGATATTTCGCACCTCATTGGTCCACATAAATCCATATGAATCATATGAAGAACTTCGTGACGAGTTAGTAGGTTTGGGTTTATGGGCATACTTCTTGCTTTTTCCCAATTGACATCTTTGAACAAAGATGATCCTTTTCATACTTTAGTCTAGGTAAACCTACAACTAAGTCCTTTCGGAAAGATCGTTGATGGTGCCAAGTTCAAGTGATTGAGACGACGATGCCATAACCATGACTTTGTTTTTGAAGCCTTAGATAACAAGCGATTGAGAGGCCCTCATCATGTCATCGATAGAGATGGTGTAAAGGTTTGAGCCACGAGTTCTTTTCAACAGTTCCTTACCATTAAGATCTCTAACAAAGCGGTATGTTTTCTCAAGGCTACTTCTAGATCGAGTCACGAATTGACCAACAGAGAGCAGATTATGACCTAAACCTTCCACATAATACACTCTAGAGATGACACTATCACCAACAACATAATCTCCATAACCCATTATAGCACCGAAATGATCATTACCAAATCTAACGATCCCGATGAATTTGCTCACGAAGTTCATGAGCGCGACCGATCTCCAATCATATGCTTGGAACAATGGAGTCCGGTACCACGAACGATTTGAACGATCCGCAGTTGAACACGAGATAAGAATGGATAATCGGATAATTGGGATCCCCATGCAAGAATGGGTTCCATTTGGTTAGTTACAATGGTTGGACCACCCACATCGAAATAGAAGCATTAATATCGAGAAAGTGAGGTAATGGAATCATTGTGAATAGATGCAATACTAGTGTCTCAGATAGCCCTGTTTATAGTGTGACCACTTCTTAAGGGAATAGTTCTACCAAGAGGCATCCATTTTCTAGTGGGCATTATCCGATTAGTCTTATGACCAACGTGTATCCAATAAAAGCCTATTCTCACTGAATGTTCTTCTGTGGGTTTCCATTGTTTTCTAACTTGCATTCGCTTTTGCCTTTTAGCCCTTTTAGCATGAATATTAGCATTAACAATATTAATCGGACAATTAGCATCATTAGGCGTAACATTAACATCACATTCATGATTAGAAAGCGAATTCAAGCGATCATCAATACAAGGTTTGCAAATAGTATTAGAATTGAATTAATTACAAGACGCCTATGGCTAATACTAGAATCAACACGATTCGCTTTATTCGACTCAAACTTAAAGTTCCTAGATTGTTCTTCTACTCTTTTCCAAAGGCACATTCTTAGCTTGAGGTCCTATCATTCCTTGTATTGTCTTGAGACTTTGACCGCTCCCTTTAATGTCACCGATTACTCTGTAGAGGAATGGGAACATTAGTTTGGTTTACTACTCTTTGCACCACTGCTTAGATGTCTTGGGATCGAACTACATGCTGGTGCACTAAGTTTCACATTCTTAACACTAGAGTCTTGAGATTTGTACTCTAGAAGGCACATTTGAGTTCACTTTCCTAGCATTGATGATCTAGAATCGAACTACTCAATGGTACACTACGCCTCTCATTCAAAACATTGGGAATCGAGTGCATATCATATTTGGCCTTAGGCATTGAGCATGGAATCAAAGGGTTAATTCTCTCTCCCACCGACTTTGGGCAAATTGTGATCAGCATTCTAAGATTTCTTGAGATCGTTTGGCATATAAGCATGCATGACCAATTGCATTATCATGAGGTTTCTCTAGCTTATCCTCTTCAACAATCTCACGCAGACATTCTAGGCACTCCTTAAGGGATGAGAAGTATGTTTGAATGGCAAGTTTGTTGTTCCTTAGATGAGGGGGACATATGTCACGGATAAAGCATATTTATTACAAGAGTGATCCTTTGATACTACATTCACCCCATTGGTCATTGGCATTTTCCTTTTACCGACTCTTGATTCTCAATTTCCTTTTGCAATGAAGTTATTTCTTCGTTGTTTTTGTTCTGAGTGACTTTAATTGATTCAAACAACTCATTGAAATGACGTTTAACCTTTTCATTTTCTTCTAGAAAACTTTCGCTTTCCTTTTGTAAAGCATTTACAAGGTTTTGAAGATGAAACGTTTGAGAATTCGAGAATCTAAAGGAGGAGGCATTTGGGAGCCCGTCATATTGTTCGTTTGACCCTTTAATTGAGAGATTTGGGCTTTCAACTTTTCGATCGTGTTGCATCGAGCTTGAATCATTCATCACGTTTGTTAATTTGAAAAGCGCATCAAACTCGAGCATCCGAAGATGTCTTGATATTTGAAGTTTTGACATTTTCTTTGAGATGTTGATATTTTAGTTGTAGATTAAAATACTCAACTTCTAGTTTAGAAAATGTTTAACCAAATTGTCGTGATCATCCAGTTCAATTTTCTCATTTAGTTTAGAATTAGTTTTTCAAGCTCAATGACACGATCATGGAGACTTTCAGTACACAGATAATTCATGAAATTTGGAAGCATTAATAGAGCAATTTGAAGCGTTGAAAACACATCTTGAGCAACACATTCAAGAATAAGATTCTCATTTAATGTATGCAAGTTCTTTCTCTCAATCTCATTATATTTCAAAGCACGCTCATAGTCACTAACTTCAACAACCATTGCATCAAATTCCTTTTCCATTCCCTTAATATCGTTTCTATCCCTTTTAAGACTCTCAAAGTGATCTTTAGAAGTTTAAAGAAGGGCATGACCTCATCAAGTAACATTCTTTCATTTGTTCAAAACCCTTTCTCCTTGAGTTATACCTGGGTGTGATCCTTTTCTTGCAAGTTTTCTCAAAATCAACAAATAGTTGAAATATCACGTATTGGCTAATTAATGTCTTGCTTTTAGTGGCAATTTTTCTAGGTACAAGATGCATTGGTGTATTAGGAGGATACACAGTTGTTTCTAGGCATTTTCCAAAGGGAGGGTTTGTTTCAACAATATTTTCCGCTTCGCTTATCTAAATCCTTTTCCAAGACTTGTTCGGGAGTCAACAAAGTCTCGAGGCTTAAACTTGTTCAATGAAATCCAGCTTTTCCTTCTTGTAATCATGAGGAGAGATAATTATGTTTTTCTTTGCATTTGGGATCATTTTGTTTCTTATTCATCTTTTCCCTAGTGATTTCATTTGATTTCTTATCTTCCTCAAATGCACTCAACGCAACTAGGTTTACGCCTAGGCTTAAGGATTTCATCACCATCATAAAGCACCTTATGAGCATTTCTAGCCTTTTTAATTACCTCTGGATTCGGTTCCTCAACAAGGGAATGCTATGCTTATCGCTTAAGACTCGATGTTTGGTGACCATGTGAGCAATCTGAATGGTGTTTCCTTGTATGTACAACTTGTTTTCAAGTTTGTTTTCAAAGTTTTGATTAGAAAAATCTCTCAAGAGTTTTGATTCCTTTGCATTAAATTCTTGCTTAAGCATTTTCACATTTTCTTGAAGTTCTTGTTTTGTTTAGTTTGTTTTAGAAAGTTTTTCTTGCAAGGAATTTAATTCTTGTTTCAATACTTCTTTCTAAACTTACTTTTTCTAATTATCGTACTCACTTGGACATCCATTTCCGCTCACGAGTGGTCAACTCAAATTTTGCACGTTGTTCAGAATAGCAACACGTTCCTTATAGGCATTTAGTTCGAAATTATGGAATCATCGGGAGCACATGCGGTGTATTCATCAAAGACATAGTCATTGTTGACCGCAGAAGATGCATCACTTGGTACAACTTCACTTTCACTTTGTTTCACGTATTGATTGTATGGGACAATATTGTTATTACCCATATTTTCAACATTTGATTCAATAGTTTCGATTGATTGTACTTTGTCATGCATCCGTTGCACATCAAGATCATCGTATAGTTTTAATACCTCCGAGATGAGTTTGTCCTTTGATGGGCCAGCTTGTGGTGAAGAAGAGATCTTGGGAGAAACCATTGGAGAGATGCTAGCCATAAAGATTGTGTGCGAGAGGTCCATCATCTACATCGTAGTCGTATGCATCACGGTCGGCGACTTGAAAGGCGCTCGATGATTGTGACCTATCTCCGAATAGTCGCTCATCCACATCTCGCATCATAGGTCTTGGCATTGCCCTCGAAGAAACAACAATTCCTCTTCATCCAAGGCAAAGCACCATTGTCCCGAGCTTGTGCCAAGAACATCTTATCTCGAAAGTAATCGGCGATTCGTGGACGCTTTGGAGATGTGCGCCTTGCAATGTGTCCTCACCACCACGCTTATAGCATTTGATCGGCTTAGCTTGACCTTGGTTACCATTCCTTCCTCGATTCGATTGCCCACATAACCTCTACCAAGACCACCCTTCCCCGATCATACTGTCTTTCCGAATGGTTGCACCACGATCCTTCCATCTTTAACAAAGAGCTTGATTGTGTGGGTTAGATCTTTGCTCGAGGTTGTTGTTGGTTTGTGGGAGAGAATTCATGTTTTGGCTAATTAGAAGAGCTAGTTGATTAATGAAGCTTCCCACGTGCATCAAAGATCGACTTGTTTGTACATAGGATCGGGAATGAGTTTGTGATTACCATTACCCAAGGGTATGACTTGTGAAGCTTTGGTTGTGATTCCGATGTTTGAGTAGAAGGCGGTTGAATCATTAGACGAGCTTGTCTCTCTGGGTTAGTTTTGAACCGATTGAGAATCAATTTTCAAACATAGCATGTCTCTCATTCCGAATGAGGAAGGCATAGAGTTGCTCATAGTTTGTGTTCTTCAATCCTTTAGTAAGCTTCACAGTGGTAACAAACTTGTGCCATTCGGGATTCATGTTGTTCACAAATTTTGAATTCAACCTGAATGTTAGGCATAGTCATTCGATGTTCCTCATGTCATTAACTAACTTATGAAATCTCACATAGTACTCATAGACATTCTCATCTCGGTTTCATCTTGAAGTGCTCAAATTCGTCATAGAGTTGGGATTCTCTGTCTTCCATGGTCAATTTCAACCCGAGAGAAGCATCTTAACATTATCCCAAACCGCTTTGCATCCGTGTTATGATTGATCGCCTTGTAGATGTCTTTAGGAAGACCTTGAAGAACAATGTTTGAAGCCACGATATCCGTGATCGAATCTCTTTTCTCCTTATCATCAAGCTCATCATACATCTTAGGTCCATCCATTCCGTAAACAGAGTACCATCTTCATTAGTATCAAGTATGTCTCTAGTCGTTTCAACTCGATATGGTCCTTCATCAATGGATTTGAGAATGTTGACACCATTTTCCTTTCCAAGGAAATACAATCGATTCGTTGAGCCCAAGAATCGTAGTCGATTCTGTCAAGCATGGGTGGGACGAGTATCTCGAGCCACCGCTTGTACATCCTCGCAACGATGGAGATGACATGAGGGACGTTGGTAGACATGTTAACGAGATAATACGGGATTTTATAACTCTATGATTAAACCGGAAATAGATTCTTTCACGGATTTTACTAAATCAAGAGAAACCGTAAACAATCACTCAAGTCTCTAGAAGATAAAATACTAAATCGCTAGAAGATAATGCACTAAGTCGCTAGAAATTAATGCACTAAGTCACTAACCCTTAATTCGCTAACCCCTAAGTCGCTAGAGTCCCAAGTCGCTAGACGTAAAAGCAAGTCGCTAAGTAGTAACTTGCTGAGACCAAGTCGCTAGCCAAATTTTGGCGACAATTGCTACACAAGTCGCTAGAGATACAAGTCGCTAAAGAGCAACTCGCATGCACAAGTCGCTACCATTAAGTCGCTACCCGTAGTGGAGAGTCCACTACTTGTACTTTAACTCGCTAGATCTAACTCGCTAGCTCCAACACATCGTAAGTCGCTACAAAATGTGAAGCAAGTCGCTACCAAGAAAATATTCCGTGAGCTAAGTCGCTAGCTTGAAAACCATATAAACATCACTTTTCAATCCAAAACAACCCAACCAAGATGATTCAAGCTTACCAAATGAAAACCTAAACACTTTTGATGATTCTAAACATAAAAGTACCAACAAAATTCAAACTTTAACACAAGAAATCAACCAATGATGCAAAACCACTAAACTTTTCAAACTCAAAACCACCTAAAAACCACTATAAATCCAAAGATGTGCAAGATATGATCTAACCATGGCTCTTGATACCAATTGTAAGATATAACTTTTCACATGCACATCAAACCATAACACAAAGTAGCATATAGATGGAATTCTAGAGAGAGAAAGTTAGAGGTTTAGGGAACTTAGTGAGAGAAAGTGAAAGATATTATTATGAGCTCCAACTCTCTACCTTGGGAGGTAGAGAGTATTTATAGTCTTACACAAATCGCCACACTTTGGGCTGTGGATCAGGCATACAGTGGGTAAAGACCCGTCCGTCCTCCACGGTGTTACTTAACTAAATACTACTAAACTTAATTGAACTACGACTACGAGCTTTCTAACAATTACATATACTTGAGGTGACCGACTCTTTAATACCGGGAATTTCTAATTCCTAACAAGTTTATCAAGGTAAACTTGTAAAATGTATTATGTAACTAGTTAATAAAATGTCTAGTTACCTTTTGTAAAAGAGTGCTTGTCAAAATAAAATATATTTTGTCAAGTGTAAGTAAACTTTAGTATTTGTATGAAATACTTGTGAATGCAAAATGTAAAATGAGGTTCGAAATAGAATGGTTAACCTATTAAAATACTTAGTGACTCTAAACGTATTTTAAACATTCTAAATGATTTGTTAATGGGTTTGATCATAATGCCACATAACAAACATGTACGAACTGTGTTGTAAATATACGAGGACTTGAGACATCGAGAGGTGTTGAATGTATGTTGAGACTACGTGTGATTACAAGTAACTTGTACATTTTACGTTATGTATTACAAGTTACATGTTTGTCATCAATCAAAACAAACGAGACCGTATAGATTAAATATCGTAATATTTGCACTAACAATCTCCCCTTTTGATGATGACAAATATATGTAAACGTAATCGAAAGTAAAATGTAAAAAGTTACTTGTATCCTTACTACCTTTACATTACCTTCTCCGTTTTACTCTTCTCCCCTTTGTCGAAACAAAAAGGCGTGTCCTTGAGTTTAACTTAATTTCTCCCAAAAGGCGAGCTTGCATCATCCCTAGTGAAGTTAAATCGTCCATTACAATCCGTCCCTTGTTTGGTAGCGGATCCATGGATCAAATAAAGAGGCTTAACCTACATCAAGGTTAGTTTTATGCAACAAAATTATGAGAAATATATGAAAAGAAAAGCGCATAGCAATGTTAGCCTATTTTCTCCACTTTTATCGAAGCACAAATGGTTGTTGAAAAGTGAGAATGATGCTAAATGTTTGCATGCTCCCCTTGACGGTTGCTCCCCTTGTTTGAGGCGTCGTGGTATGATTAAAACCTACAAAACAAATATTAGTGCAAAACTATATTCGTCATTGACGAGTAAGTGTTATACAACAAAATGTGTATAAGATGCATTCAATAAATTTTAACGGAAGCTCCCTTGCTCTAGGCCAAGATGAACCTTCAAAATAAATATTAGTATAATAGAAGCTTTGTCTTTAGACAAATATGCCATATACAACCAAGTGTATAGACGATGCTATATGAGTGCTTAAAGGATATTCCTCCTTGCTCGAGGATGTCAAGAAGCACCTAAAATAAGAAAAATAATTGATGCAAACTTCATCCTTAGATGAGTAAGTTATATACAATCTAGTGTATATGATGATGAACCTACAATGAAAAACATTAGTGCAATATATTTTTTCTTTTTGACAAAAAAAATAAGATGTATATATGTGATAAATGATATAATCAAAGATCTCATGAAGTGTAGTCTCCTAATTACAATCATAAGAAAAATGATAATATAATATGATAAAAGCCTACAAAATAGTTCCTAGAAAGAAGACATGTAGTCTTTCACCGGGTGTGCCACTAGTGGTGCTAGTGTTGGTGTCAGTTTACTAGTAGGATTCATGTGGTGATGGTAGATGACTCGAGATTTACAAAAGCAAGTTTTCGCTAATCCATAGTGGTGATGATTAGTGAAAGTGGTGATGGAAGGTGGTGGTGATTAGGTAGAAAGCTATTAAGGAGTTATAAACTCGTATGTATAGCAAATATAAAAATATGGACTCATGCAATCCTTTCGTCATGTCAAGTGACCAAAGCTAAGAAGAAAAAAAATGTGAATGGACATTGCATTTCAATGATGCATAAGGGTTATGATTTGAATGATTTATTGATGCTAACAATCTATTGTTTTGAGCAAGTTCTCATATGCTTCAACCCAAGAGTAATCAATAATGCGTTCTATCTAAGAATATTATAATGAAGATACCAAAAGATATAAAAGTGATGAAGATAAATTCGCTCATTGATTGACACGAATTATAAAATGACCTATTCTAGGTGACAATGGAAAGGTAGTATTAGCATGGTTTTGTGGACATGGATGATTATCACTTTTGAAAAGAAGTGAAGACAATATGGAAAATACTAATAATGAGTACCTATATGAGGATGAGAATGACATCATATGAGTGAGAGTTGGATGGACCAACGTGTTGGAGATGGTTGTTTTGATTAATATATCGTTTGCAGACCGACAAGGACATGCATGATAAGCGAGAAAAGGATAAGATCCTATGATGGTGTTCTAGATAGTGAAGTTGTAAGGTGCTAGTTTAAGGAAAATCCTATATGTGGAGATGAAGACGTTTTGTAAAAACACATGATGCGTTTTTCACTTGATGAGGTATTGGTGCGAAAAAGGTTGAACTAGTTGTGGTTTCATGAAACGGTTTTAGCTAAGTGGTGTTTACCTATGTGTTGGTATTGTAGAGTCTAAGAGACATAAAATTTGACAAAATACAATTATGTGAATGAATTTCTCTCCCCCTTAATTGGTGGACATCCAACATAATGTGTAATGTATCAAATAAGGAATGACAACAAAGTGTTTAGGAGGTTATTTGGTGTTAACGAAAGAGGTGAGCTTAGTGATGTTTTACTGGATGATGGTTAGCATACAATGAACTTCATCCTTAAAGTCACGTACCTCTTCTCGATTAATACGAGATGATCGTATGATGAGGCATGTGGATTCCTAATAGGAAGTGAAGAGGATTAGAGTATTGTTATAACTAAATAATGATGGAGATGATTTTGGAAAGCGGAAGCAAAATGAGATTTGGAAAGAGGTCGGTTGAAAGACAAAATGCAAAGCCAACCTCTAGAACTTAATTTTATATGCTTTTAAACTATATGCAAGTGTAGGGGTCCCATAAAGCATAGTACTAATCTACATAGCAATAAAGGGATTATGCAAAATGAGCATATAAAAGTTAGAACCAAGTGAGATAACAAATAATTTGTTATCAACCTACAAAACAAATTTGTTGGTGACAAAAGATGTTAACATGATAGAAATCAAATGATAACATATTATATAAGCAAAACACATTGCACTTTAGTAGACAAGAAATCACCATACAAGATAGCATCAAGACAATCATATTATGCAAGAATACAACTTTATTCAAGACATTTCATTTTGAGATTGTTTTGTCGTTAGACTTAGACGCTAAGCATACTTGGCTTGTAAATTAACACAACAATCTATGTGATTAATTTGTAAGATAAAAGGCTTCTAAAAGTTTGTCATACCAAAAGCATTTTGACATATTATATGTGCATATGTAGCAAACAAATAGTGTGACAAGAAGCAAAAGAAACAAGATGAAAGATTCATGCAAGCCATGTTTAAGACATAACAATTTGGAGCATGTATCATTGGGATCGTACTACACATAGATATAATGAATGCCAACTAATAGCTTTCAAACACAAACTTATCATATCAGAATTATCACGTATCAAAATAACATATGATGATTTCATAAGTAACATTTTAATCATGCTAAAATTAATTCAAAAGTAAGTATCATGCAAATAAAGTTTTAGGTTTAAACGTCTAGTAGCATGAAACAAGAATACAAGCATTATAAAGATAAAACCGTACTAAGGTTTACACATTCGACTAGTTATCAAACACTAAGATAATGTCAAATCAACTTATCGATTAAACAAGAACATGTAATCAACACATGTAAGTGCGGTGCAAGTGGTTTTAAAAGAAAAGTCATATATACTACTTGTTTGATTAGTATTCCTAAGGCGAGGCAAACTATCAATGTTTTAACACTTACTTTAGGCAAGTATAGGAAAAGCAGATTTTTCAAGTTGGAGAATGAATATGAGACTATTACTAGCGGTGCTCAATTAAGGCTAAACACGACCATTTTACGGTGATTCCACAAACCCAACTTCTCCGTGAAGCAATTCAACCGTTAGGTCAAATTGAGTTTCTAGTGCAATAGATTCTCCAAGAATCATTCTCATGTTAGAAAGATGGGAACTCCTACTTTTGCCTATTAAAGTGTATAAAGATGATAGTTTACCAATACTTGGCTTAATGTGACACAACTAATATGCAATATAACTAAGGAGATGAAGATGTCATGTTATACACATGAATTTTAACAATGGTGTGTTTGATAAACAATGTGTTTTAATCTTGTGTTTAGAATCGAAAGTTGTTCAAATTACACACTAATTGTATGATCTAATGGATGACATCTTGTACTTTAAATGTGAATTGATCATCTAAGACTAGAGAATGGAATATGTTAAACTAAGAACGTTCTCAAGAAAGCTCTTTGGAACATTATTTAACAAGAATCTAAGTGAGGTTACCAACTTCAATAGATCTTGTGTATGCTCTAAAATTGTGTAGTTTTAACCTTGGATGTGCACTCGGTTTGAGGAAGGTTAGGTTATGATGTACGCTTGAAAGGAAATAGATACAAATAGTATCTTTCAACAAATGAGATTATCCCATGGGATAAAGTTATCATGCTTATGAAAACAAGTATGACAAGATGAATTGGATATGCTAGTTCACAGAACTTGTAGATGTTTGTTTCAAGATCATTTAGCCAATGAGGTGTAATGAAATCTCTTGTAACACAAATATTTATGTCGCAAGAGTGATGCATAGGATATACAATATCCTTTTAACAAAATGAAAGCTTAACGCATGAATCTTAGTCATAATGTTCTTCAAAACATCATGTTTTCCTAAATGAAGATATGAAGCCAAAGTGTTTGAATCGGATAGTCCCATCTAAATAAACTTGGTCTCAAGATTATATTCACTAGATGATGACAAGAGGAATTCACTCGAGTTTCTTATGTATACTCCTCAAGAGTCATTGTTGCTTGGGGTGTATGATGTTGGCTTTGAGATTGCATTTTAACATATGTTGTTAAAATGTTGATTTGAAGTTTAACGAAATTTATGCAGAAGTTTAACGACAAAGTATTACTAATACTTTGATTATTTGTGAAGGTAGTACTACTTATACCTAGTGGAAATTGACAACAATTACCAAGAGCACCATGCTTATTTGATAGTTGAGGTTCTAGCCATAATGAATTATCTAAGTCCTTATATGTGGGAAAGGATGGTTGAGTTTGTTCAAACGTGCATTTGATTCAGTACAAGTGTTGGACACAAGGGCTTTTTGAGCAATACACTCAACGAATTCAAATGATGGCAAGGATGGTGGATTGGTTGATCTAGGTGGTAGGTCTTCTAGTGTGTCTAAATAAGGATGTGGTGATGTAGGGGTTTGTTGTGCTATGGGAGTACTTAGGTTGAATATTTTTCCATAGATGTTGAACACAAAAAATACGGATACTAATTCTTATGGTTCATTGGTTGCTACAACTATTGGGTGAAGTGCTTGAAGTTTTGGTTATGTTTATGAAGCTTAGGGGCTGAGGTATAGGTTCACCTTGAAAGGGCACGTTTGATTTAAAGTATACTCTTGGAAGTTCATGAGCAATACGGTTAATGGTGCCAAAAGATGGAAGAGGGATAGTAGGTGTCAAAGAGGGATAAGTGGCACCGTGGGTTGCTTGTTTTGGATAAGTGTTTCAACATGTGTTGTTAAAATACTTGGGTGTTGATTTTCGGATATGACTTTTAATGACTACAATCGTAAGTCGCATATACTTGAATATTTCGGATGAAATACTTAAGTTGTCAATCCTAATTTGTTGAGATTATAAAGCTTAGATTGAACTCAAGGATAACAAGACTTGATAATATGTATTTAACATATGTGTGAGTTATGACTCGATGTAAATACTTATCGTCTTGAAGGATGACACATTATTTTCATGTTAACCAGGTGAGGCAATACATGTAGATACAAAACAATCTCTATAGTCATATGTTAGACTTGTGTATGATATCTTTGCAAATAATGAGTCCAGGTTTATTAGTCTCGGTAAGTCATCTAAGTCATCCGCAAACGGGTGAGGAGATGTTGGTGGTGTTGCACAAAGTTTGATAGGTACAAGGTTTGGAGACTTTGGTAGTGAAGTTGTTTTAGATGATGGTGGGTGATTTTGGTGGTGGAGTTGGAGTACTCAAGTTTATAAAGTTCACATCTTGAATGGGTGATGAGATGTTGAGAGGTAATGAGTCTAAGGATGAAGAGTTCAAGTTAATGTAGCAACAAGATTGAATGCTAATCCTAGTGGTTTTCTTAAGTGGCTTATTTGAGGTTAAGGATTTAGTCATTTTGACTTTGCTTTAAGACATGCTAAGCTTGAGGAAAAGTAATGATGAAAGTGTGAAAATGATCATCTTGAATGTGTCGATTTATGGAACTAAGGATTCATGGATTTGATGTTAATCCATACAAAGATGGTAGTTTCTAATGAGATGGAAGTGTCTAAAATCATGTTAAACATCCTAAGTTAATCCATTGAGGATGTGTTGAGTGAGGTATGAAAGATATGCATTAACAACTATCCTAGAAACGAAGTTTGGTAAATTAGATTACAGATTTAGTAAAATTCAATAACTTACCAGTAGGATTCACGGCACCATTTCTTTACAGCGGAACCCTTAAATTGGTGCCGCCTGGTCCTTCATCATGTATGGCGGTACCAAAATACATAACAGACGGTACCAACATTTTGGTGCCGTCGATCCGTGGACACCGAAAAGTTCACGGACCCATTTTTTAGGTGTCGGGAGTTTTCCGAAACCGAAATTTTGCTTAAAACATGTGACATTAATTACTTCTAGTTAGAAAAGTCGATAACACATATACAAATATAGTGGAGCATAGACTTTGACCATACTAACGATTTTCACATAAAAGTGAAAATGGGTAAAATTTGATAACACACTTGTGCTATCCACCTGCATAAACCGGTTAGCATACAACATTGTTTTAAGTCATATTATCATCCTACAAAGTAAAAACAAATAAATTACATCATACAACATTGTTTTTGTCCTTGTACCAAACACTCTCTTAACACCTTCATTTTCAAAGTACTTGACTAATTTACTTAGTACTCATTGCTAAGTGAGTTATAACATTTCATAAGTTATGCGAAATGTTAGTATAACCTATGCAAACGAAGTGATCTAATTCTACAAGCGATGGTAAAACAATTTTCCAACTTAGTGCACAAAATCTAGCAAATAACCTATTGTGTATAAACAAGAAATCGTCAAACAAGCGAATAAATAACATGGAAAGATTGACACTTATATTATGCAAACAAACAAGTGTAAACAACAATTTGAAAAATAAGCAAGCAACATATATGCAAACAACATAAACAAGTGGTCATTTAGCATAGCATAACAAGAAAGACACTTTTCGTCATTTTGTGTTTAAATATGACAATGTATACCAAGCTTGATTAGTTTCCTTTAAACATATTAGCAAATCATTTAGTTTCAAAGGAAGTTGTATCAAAGTTCTAAGAATACCAACTTAAATTGCTTGATTCAAAATTTTGAGTTTTTATGTTAAAGCGAAACTCAATATTTTAGACATACTGTAGTATTTGGTCTATTTCACTTATTTAAAATTAGACTCATGCCATGAGAGTATTTTATATGAAAGTAGACTCAATTCCCTTTAAAATGATAGGTGGCTCGACTGCACGGACTTACGGTTAATTAGTTATGATTTTTGAAGTTGCCCAAAATCATGATATCAGACAGATGGATTCCACGGAACCAAATAAAGGGATCCGCCTTTATAAGATTTGGTGCCGTGGTCCTCTCGAGACGATTCACCTAAACTAGTATTTGACATAGAGAAAACGTGTGTGACTTACTAGATTTGATAGTAAACATATAATACACATATTTAACAACATATCTGCTTATGTAACTTATCTTAAACATTTACGGAGGTGATTTTTCAACTAAATTTATAGTTATCCCAAACACTCCTTTAAAATCATATTTCTTCGTAAATTTTCTATAAGCACTCAATACAATATTTACTAGTTCTTTCAACAAACTTTTATTTTATGTTTCAAGAAAACCTTCAAGCTTGTATACAAAGTTACATTTAAAATAAAATTTCTAAGTATAATTAGCAAAGCATTTTCATATTATTTTTAGCTTCAATGGTAATTTGATACATGGATCGTACTCTATTTTAAAAACCATTTGTTTTGAAAATAAGAGCTACATGGCTCTGGTACCAATTGTGGAAACGAGAGGGGGTGAATACGTTACCGTTTAAAACTTTAGATCTTTAGTATCAAATCGCATGAAGCTTGTTATAATATGAAAGTACCAATTATTGTTTGTGACTAATATAAAGCATGGTAAACCAAGTTGTCACACAATCATGAACATCAAACCACATCACAAACAATAGTATAGTGCAAGTATAAAAGTAAAGAGATAAAGAAAGGAAAGTGCAAACCGAACACGAGGATTTATAGTGGTTCGGTCACGGATCTCCTTTCCGCCCTACTCCACTCCCGAGTACCCAACTCGAGAGTTACTTCACTAAATCAACAAGCTCCCTTCTCGCGGAGAAAACCTTACAATCGTCGCTACACTTTTTCCGTACAAAGCTAAATACGGGTTCTAGTTCGAGGTAGAACCAACCTAACGTCGCTTATACAATATTTCCGACACTAAGCTAGATGTCGAGTTCTTTTACAAGGGTACAACCACTCCCAATATGTTTTATGGCCCAACATAATAAACCTTGTGTTTTATGGCACAAACACATAAACCATCTAATCTAGTTTGGTGAAAGTGTTGTTATGATGCAATGATGTTTACACTAATGATCCATGACACAAATGTCTAATGGATATGAATAACTACTTCTAAATGAACTTCCATTGATAGGAAGCCTTCATGATGAAGATCACAAGTTCCCTAAACTTCTTGTGATAGATCTTCAACTTGTGGTGAGTGGGGATGGCTAGATCTCCAAGATTTCCTTGGTTGATCAAAGAGTATGCTTACAACAAAGATGAATGTTAGAAGCATTATGATCATGATCATTAGGGTGTTTAATGTGTGTTACTACATTGCTAATGATTGATCTAAATGTATGCAAGAAGGTGGAGAAGATGTGCTTTGAAGTGGTGAAGAAATGGGAAAACAATGGGCTTTATTTATAGCCAAAGTGGATGGGGCGCCCACGGACCAAGGAGCCCTTTAAAGGGTTCCGCCTTTATAGAAAAGGGTTTCGTGGGTGCACGACGGAAAAGCTAAAAATCTTTCTTCAAATCTTTACAAGATATTACCAAATCTTACTAAGATCACATTTGATATATTGTGTGTCAATCTAACCAAAATATTCAAGTGATCTTCCAAGGATTTCAAAGATGATGCATGGCATGATGTAACATGTATTTCCATTTTAGATTAAAAGTTTATCAAGGTAAACTTGTAAAATGTATTATGTAACTAGTTAATAAAATGTCTAGTTACCTTTTGTAAAGAGTGATTGTCAAAATAAAATATATTTTGTCAAGTGTAAGTAAACTTTAGTATTTGTATGAAATACTTGTGAATGCAAAATGTAAAATGAGGTTCGAAATAGAATGGTTAACCTATTAAAATACTTAGTGACTCTAAACGTATTTTAAACATTCTAAATGATTTGTTAATGGGTTTGATCATAATGCCACATAACAAACATGTACGAACCTGTGTTGTAACATACGAGGACTTGAGACATCGAGAGGTGTTGAATGTATGTTGAGACAACGTGTGATTACAAGTAACTTGTACATTTTACGTTATGTATTACAAGTTACATGTTTGTCATCAATCAAAACAAACGAGACTGTATAGATTAAATATCGTAATATTTGCACTAACAGAAAGGTTTGACTAACTTTATAAGGCGTAAAAAGGGTGCTTGTCTATTTTGGCTAAGAATCAACTTTTAAGTATCTAGTCATTTTCATTTGTTAATATAAGTGTTATCATGCGAAATTGGGATAGATATAGGGACGGCAGAAGCAAGGGGTACAAAGGAATGACTTTTATTATTAAGTGTATTTTGTATACTTCGTGTCCCGTTGAGATAAAGTGTAATAGCGGTATCCTGATTTGGTAAAAATGCGAGAAATATATTTTTGGGGACGTTTTTATAAAAATAGTATATAAAAAAAATTATTGACTCCTAAAAGTAATTATAAAACTTAAACCATTACTATTACGGTGTCGGTACGCGGGCGGTCTCTTTTATCGAGATAACCTCTCGTTGTCGTGTTTTGATCATCAGTAATTATCAGGAAGTTTATTTGTATCGTTCGCTTATCAGCGCTACCCGTGGTTGCATATTTCAAATAAAAGTAAAAATTCAGGCGTGAAAATGTATAAGATCATTTAATTAAATCAAGATAAATGATTATTTCGTTTTTACATGATACTAATGACTGGAAAATCTACGGGTGGTTATACTGTGCGATTAAGTGATCGCCCCGAAATTGACACTTAGAATAGTTGAGAGATTTGAGTGTTTCGTTCCCATTTCGTGAGGTGTTCGGCTTTGTTTTATTCTAGCATAAGGGATTTGTAAACTTATATTTTCCAGGTTATGGGAGATATCTTTTTAGGAATCTTTCTAATAAGGTCTACTTGAGGGCAAGTAGAATTCAAGTGGGGGGATATTTGATAACATCAAATAGTCCTGTATTTTAAGTGGCAATTTTCCCCGATAATGCTTGTAATTTATATCATTTATATGGATTTACGCTTGTTTTCCATTGTTTTCCACTTTCAGGTAAATTACGAGCATTAGAGCTAAAGAGACGCGGAATTGGAGAATTATCAAAGATTTATCAGAGTATGCTCACTTTGAAGAAGTTACGGCGTAACTCATCTCTCACATTACGCCGTAACTATAGCCTGACTTAGAAAGCCAACTCATCAGAAGATTACGGCGTAACTCTCACAAAAGACTACGACGTAACTATATTAGGTCAAATGAGGTTCCACGCCGCTGATAACTACGCTGTAACTCTTGTTTAAACTACGGCGTAACCAAGTAATATTGAAGATACGGCGTAACCACTTATACGGTTACGCCATAACCAGCAGATCTAGTGCAAATTACGAAGAAATAGAAGATTACGGCGTAACCATTCTATTAGTTACGCCGTAACCCATATCTGGCCTATAAATACCCCACGATTTCCAGCATTTCAAAGCATCCCATTCCACACACCACAACCAAAGAACATGGGAAGAAGCCAAAGGCGGTCTAGAGGAGCATACGGAGTGTCTCAAGGAGAAATCACTCCCTACGATAAGCATTGGCATTTTATCTTTTCTTTACTTTCGATTCATGTATTTCGTAACATTGAATATTGAATTGATTTGTATGGTTAATATGATCGGCTAAGCACTTCTTGGTCTTGGCCTAGTTATGATTCATAATTGTTTTGTTTGCGTTTACATTACTTCCGTATAATTATTTCTAAGTGTATGCATGCATAGTTTATTGGTAGCTACCCTTGTTTGGTAGTTTTGAATGGCGGTGAGGCTAGTTGCTTAGGAGATATGACCAAGTGACCCTAAGTGAGTAGGCGGGACGGAAGGGTAAGATATGACCAACCGACGACCCTTTCTACTTATACGATTTGTCCAACCGATCACCTACCGTTTGGATGAACTTAAGAATTAGCGGGTGAGTGTTTAAGTTGCTAACGCCGGGCACTCACTATTATAAGTCTAGCATGTAGCGGTACTTAATGACTCGGCTTAGGGACCGGGAACAAGCGGACTTATGAGGGACACCGACTTCTCCGGTGATGGCATCTTTGTTGATAGGTTAGGGCGAATTGACCAAATGTTGTCCTCTCGACTTTGACCCCACCTGAAGTAATTGGAAGTAATTAGACGTAGACATTACTAGCTAGGATGATTAACTAGGTTAGCACCACTCTCCTCTATTGATTGAACCTTTTTCTTTTATTTGCTTTTATCTGCTTTAGTAGTTAATTAATTAATTCCTTATCGAAATCATATTAAATACTGTGACACCTAGACTTAGTAATAATCCAACACACATAGCTCTTGGGACGACCTCGGTTTTACCGAATACTACACTACACACGACCGGGTACACTGCCCGTTAGTGCATTAGGGTAGACCATAGGTATAACGAGACTATATAAATATTAAAACCTGGTCAGTAAAACCTGCATCAGCTGCATATACTGATGAAGAAAGATTGGAAAAGCTCTCCTTCGAGGAAGAAGAGGAGCCGCCCATCACTCACGAGTGCACTCCGATAATTATAACTGAAGATGAATCCACACGAGCATGGCCTACGTGCGACCCTTTCCACGAGTATTGCAACGGTGGTGGTAGCTTAAAAGAAGAAGAATGGACGTGCCCTCACGAGCTTGGAAGACATGCTTATACGAAGGCACGACTCTGTTTCGTGGGCCTTCTTTCTTTTTGGAGCAAATTTCAGGGAAGTTCTCGCTCTAATTCTACTTTTCTCTACACCTTTATTTAACGCTTAGTACAAAAGAGACTTTGTATAATTCAAGTGGGGGGACGGGAGTAGAATTGTCTCTTGAACTTTATTTTTCCCTCGTTTTTCTAGTTTATTTTGAAAAATTATGCCATTTTTAAAATTTTGACATGTTTTTCTTAACCTAACTAGATTAGACCATAGCCGAGCACATACAACCCTTGATATTATATGGTGAGATTAGCCTTATCCGTTTCCAAAATTTTACCTCAAATCCACCAAATTATGAGTGTGCCGGTAGCTTGTAAACTTTAGAACTTAGCCTTTGCATCATTTCGAGACCATAGACGAGATATGTTGAGTTAGCTCGATGTATTTGGACTTTTCAGTTTAAGAAGGCAGTATTATAGAATTATCACCCAAATAGCTTACCACTGTGTGTCTATCGATTAGTCACCTCGACTTCTCGACCCCTATGTGAACCCTTTTTGTTGCACTCACCTTTAGTGCAAGATACCCCTAGATACACCCATCTGAGCCATTCATTTCATTTTATTAACCCAATATATTGTTTCGATACACCCCTACACCCTAGCCTACCCTTTAATCTTTATTTGTGATTGGGAAGTCATCATTTGCCTAATTTCAAGGTTCAAGTGCAAAGGTTCGGGAATCACGCTTTCGTCGACGACATATTCTTAAAGATCATTGAAGACCCCCCGAATTCCCATTGTTCATCTCAAGTGGGGGATGTTATGTTTAGTTATTATGTTTATGTTTAGGTAAAAAAAAAAAAAAAAAAAAAAAAAAAAAAGTTATGTTATTCAGCTTATTGTAAAGTGCGATGTTATAAGCACTATGTTGTGAGCTTAATATAGATTTAGTATCGAGGAGGCCACCTCGGTCACATTTGAAGATTTGAGTTGGTAATTGCGCCAACAATTGAAGAAAATGTAGTGTGCCCATCATAACGTCCTCTAATGACACATCTACCTAGTACATCATGATCCGGTTTCAAAGCTTGAACTTTGGGCGGACGGTAAGTGGTAATGACTTGGTTATAAATTTATACTATCCGCTTGATTTTTGTTTTACACCATTTATTTATCCCATGTCTTATCCTACCCTTTAGTCATGAAGCGTGTCTAGGTGATGCAACGAGCAATCTTTGGTGTCTTGGACATGGATTTGGTCATGTATCATTGATTTTGTCCACTTCGTCGTGACATGTTAGTAATAACAAATCACCCTTACACCTTGTCGTGTCTACCCATATTGCCTTCGAGAATTGTTTTGTCCTTAACTCTAGTGGTGGAGATTTGTGTAACCGCCAAGCTTACGATAGAATACATGCTATGACTGTGTGATTGAGTGATCACCTCGAAATTGAGATTTGAGTGTTTCGTTCTCATTTTGTGAGGTGTTCGGCTTTGTTTTATTCTAGCATAAGGGATTTGTAAACTTATATTTTCCATGTAATGGGAGATATCTTTTTAGGAATCTATCTAATAAGGTCTACTTGAGGGCAAGTAGAGTTCAGTGGGGGATATTTGATAACATCAAATTATCACGAATATTAAGTGTCAATTTCCCAGATAATGCTTGTAATTTATATCATTTATATGGATTTACGCTTGTTTTCCATTATATTTCACTTTCAAGAAATTACGAGCATTGGAGCTAAAGAGGCGCAGAATTGGAGAGTTTATTGAAGATTTATCATAGTATGCTCACTTTGAAGAAGTTCTGAGTAACTCCTCTCTCACATTTGTTGTAACTAAAGCATGGCTCGAAAACCAACTTATCGAAGATTACGGCGTAACTCTCCCAAAGATTACGACGTAACTATATTAGGTCAAATGAGGTTCTCGCGGCGATAATTACGCCAGTAACTCATGCATCAACTACGGCGTAACCAATATTTATAGAAGATACGGCGTAACCCCTTCCTGAGTTTACGCCGTAACCAGCATTTCTAGTGCAATTTACGAAGAAGTTATATGTTACGGCGTAACTCTTTTTATAGTTACGCTGTAACCAATATCCGGACTATAAATACCCCATGATTTCTAGCATTTCAAAGCATCTCATTTCACACACAACAATCAGAGAACGTGAGAAGAAGCCAAAGGCAGATCTAGAGGAGCATACGGAGCTATCTCCAAGGGAGAAATCACTCCCCTACGATAAGCTTTAGCTTTTTATCTTTTATTTACTTTCGATTCATGTACTTCGTAACAATAAACATTAAATTGATTTGTATGGTTAATATGAGCTGCTAAGCACCTCTTGGTGCTGGCCTAGTTATGATTCCTTAATTGTTTTGTTTGCGTTTACATTACTTCCGTATAATTATTTCTAAGTGTATGCATGCATAGTTTATTGGTAACTACCCTTGTTTCGGTAGTTTTGAATGGCGGTAGAGGCTAGTTGCTTGGGAGATATGACCAACTGACCCTAAGTGAGTAGACTGAGACGGGAAGGGGAAGATATGACCAATTGACGACCCTTTGTACTTGTGCGATTTGACCAACTGATCACCTACCGTTTGGATGAACTTAAGAATTAGAGGGTGAGTGTCTAAGATGCCAGAGCCCGGGCACTCACTATTTTAAATCTAGCATGTAGCGGAACTTAATGACTTGGCTTAGGGGACCGGGAACAACCTGGACTTATGAGGGACACCGACTTCTCCGGTGGTGGCTCTTTCTTTGATAGGTTAGGCGAATCGACCAAATGTTGTCCTCTCGACTTTGACCCCACCTGAAGTAATTGGAAGTAATTAGACGTAAACACTACTAGTTAGGATGAGTAACTAGGTTAGCACCACTCTCCTCCATTGATCACATCTTTGCCGTTATTTGCTTTTATTAGTTAATTCCATATCATAATCATATTAAAATCTGTGACACCTAGACATTGTATTAATCCACACACATAGCTCTTGGGATGACCTCGGTTTTACCGAATACTACACTACACACGACCGGGTACACTGCCCGTTAGTGCCTTAAGGTAGACCATAGGTATAACGAGACATTATAAATATTAAAACCTGGTCAGTAAAACCTGCAACAGAGATTCCTTTCAAGAATCGAGTCCTGAGGATGTAGGTCACTACTTGAACTTGTTCAATGTAATGCCAATTGTCCCTTATGGGATTCGGACAGCTGATTCGCCCGACCAAGGTGAATGGAATCAAGACATTCATAAGAAGAACAATCGTAGTGGTCAATTCTCTAAGAAACGACCACAGTGATCGATTGGTGTTTTTCACTAACCAATTCTTATGTTTTCTTCCTATGGATGCTCCTGGAGATGATCGTGCTGATTTCCCACATGCTCATACCAACAACAACACAAATAGAAGTTCTCTCGAAAGGCAACACAAAAGTCAGAATGATTCTTCTCCTTAATCAAAGAATCTACAAAGTTTAAAGACTAAGAGAACTACATCAAAACTGAAATCCAACGTCAAAGAGCGTGTGGAGACACCTGAGCAACGAAGCGGACCTGATGCAGACTACAACAACATAACATCACCATATCCACAGCAGAACAAAGAACAAAGATAACAAAGACGTCAAAGTTGAAAATTTCAAAAGAAACAAGATCCTCACACTGGGAAGATTGTTAGAATCAAGGCACTTCTTCTCACAAGAAAGAGGAATGTCAAAAGACGTCAAGGCAACTATTACATCAACACCAACAACTTATCCAAGATTGATGGAGTCATCACTTAACTACTAACACTTAGGGGGAGATTGTTGGAATCACTCCTAACTTGTATTTCAAGTGTTAGTAATTAATATGTAATAGGTTGCTTAAACTAGGCTTTTATATTTGTATTAATGGCAAGGCTTATGTAGAAAGCCCATGAGCCTTGGCCCAATCCCAATAAGGAAGGAAGGGACTAGACATGTTGCCCTAGCTCCATTCCCCTATAAATAATGTTGTAAACCTTCATTTGAAGGTTGGTTGTTCACTTCTTAATACCTACGCATAACCTTTCCATATTGTGGTGTGTTTTGTGTGTTCAACCAATCACTTTTTTCCCATTTCTTACATATTGATTCTTGTGTTAACTTATGGTGACCTAACAGTGTTCTTCAGAAGATCGATTGCCATTCTGTAGATGGGATTTGGTTGATTTCATTCTACGTCCACAAAGAAATTGCTTCTAGCAATATTAACCCATTCCTCAAAAGGAAGAATTTCCTCATCAGTAAGTACAGTGGGTGGTGCAGCGGTAGCTTGATTCTCAGAAGATGTGGTGCCTGCCATTGTATTTCTGTAGAGCACACATTCAACAACAATATTTGAAAATTTGTTATGTTAGACAAGGACAACATAATAACCTCATTTTCAACAAAGTATCTTAGTCACTAAATTATTAATTCATGTTTATGACATAGCATACACATAGTAGTGAACATGATAACAATGAGGCAAAGGCACATCAAGTAATGGAATCTCATAAACACCACAGAGTATTGACATTAAATGAAGATCAGGTTAAGTGCACAAAGACATACCAAGTATACAAACAACACATGACCAAAGAAATATAATGATGGATAAGTCACATAGCAATCAGCATATAAGACAAATCGCATAAGATCAACCTATATATGGACAAACCGCTTGGGATCAAACCTCATAGGGACAAGACGCATGGCAATCAAACCGCATGAGTCAAACCGCATAGTTAAAGCAGACAAGTCGCATGGGTCAAACCGCATTGGTCAAAGTATTGGTCAAATCGCGTATGTCAAATTGCATAGGTCAAAACACTATGGTCAAGTCGCATGGGTCAAACCGCACACATCAAATCGCATGGGTCAAACCGCATATATCAAATCGCATAGGTCAAAACGCTATGGACAAGTCGCATATACCAAACTGCATAGATCAAACTGCATTCATCAAGTCGCATAGATCAAAATGCATTCAACAAACCGCATATGACAAAACGCGTTAGATTTATAAACAGACAAACCGCTTTCAAGAATTTGAAATGACAAAACACTTTCAAGAATTTTAAATGACAAATCGCTTACAAGCAACATCTCAACAAACAAGTCGCATTCAAGAACACCCCTCAAACTGCTTTCAAGAACACGATGTGTGAAACAACATATACGAACATATTTTAATCCACACATACTTCAGGCATACAAAATCATCAATTATGCATTATAAACATATTAATTAAGTTCACACACTTAACACAAACATCCAATCCATTACTCACCATCTATATCAAATCCACAACCAGGGGTACGAAAACTTAAAAGGGGAAGCAAACACATACAAACTAAGCCTATACATAATTATAGCATCTTTACAATTTCCACACAAAACCCAGATCATAAATATTACAACGAGAACAAACCTAGGAAGGATTTTATTCGAATGGAAAAAGTCAAAGAATATGCACAAATGATGAGAGTTACAAGTGTAAATCGTGATGGGTAATTGACAAATAGATGTTAATTTTAGTGTTATAACATACCACAAGTGTCCAAGATTATCAAACCGCTTTGATGAATGAATTGAGAGAGAAAAACTTAGTTTGACTAGGTAATGGTTAGGTTTGACCAAATGCACAAATCGCATCCATATATACCCAAGACCAAGTTTACTCTTTTGACACATTTAGTCCCTGCCATATGACAACTCGCATAGTACAACTTGGATACGACAAACCACATACTTCCATTTAGACAAACCGCATACACAAAATACATATCTTAACATTATTAGGCAGATTCTATACCTCTAAATGACATGCAATGACACGCAACATTTCTAAGACCATTAAAAATCCTAATAGGTCATATTACTCATGATAAATGCATGCAAGAGATACACAAGCCAATTCAAACAATACATATAATGCAGGGAGCATAATGACATGTATTGAACACATATCTTTACACCAATTAGTTACTCAGAAACACATGCATATCACAAGAAATCATATAGAGGCAATCATGCAGAGACGAGTTGACAGACAGGAATAGCAGTATGAAATTAAATCTCCCCCTCAATCAGTGACACGAATGGACATGAGTGATCATTGATTGAATTAAATCCATTTATGAACCCAAGGTTTCATAAGGACGTAAGTGTAAATGTACAATAGACATGTTTTAAAAACAGTTGAACTTCTGTTCGAACTTCATCTAAAGACCCGTGTCATTATTAAATGACATTTCTAGGATCGTAGATGTTATAAATACCATAAGACATGCCTTAGAATCTATTTTTGTAATTTTCTGATTTTTCAAATTTTTAAGTGTTTTAAAAGAATTTTAATGAAATATCATGTATATGTATAAAATTTTTTAAAGAAAGGTTTTTTTTTTCTTGTATCAAGATTGGATTAACCCTAAAGTGATGAGGTACGAGTCCTGAGATGAGGTGATCAGGAGTCATAGTACGTGCATATCAATTTTGACATGCTGAAGCTCCTGAATAAAGAGGCTTCATTTCTGTTGGAAACCAGGTCATGATGTTCATGATTGAATTGAGCATTGTACTTGTAAAGGAATGAGGAGTATATGTACTAATAGCACATGTAGAATTGTATTCAGATGGGTTAGTAGCAAGAGTATCATGTTCTTTTGATGATTTATTGTCAGTCTTTGTGATGTCATTAGTGGCCAGTATTCTGATGGGAATCCATTTGAATCCAACATTCTTAAAAAAATTTCCAGTAGGCATCCACTTACGGCAAGAGCTAGGAGCGTTATTCCATTTGGATTCAATGTTCTTAAGAATTCTACCAGTAGGCATCCACTTAAGGCAAGAGCTAGGAGTGTTAGATCCCTTAGTCACAGTAGATTTCCCTATTCCTAATTTTAGACTTTTCGCTGTTGAGTGGTTTCTTAGGGAAGTGGTTAACATTTTGAGACTTCCTAAGTGCACTAGATGATCTTCTTACATCCCTGGTCTTAGAAATTTGAACTTTAACCTGAGCATTATCTTTCATTTTATCGGAATGAGGTAGTGAAGTGACTGGTTTTGACAAAACTATGTTCTCATCAACTTGGGAGGCAAGCCTTAATTTTGAAGGTTTAGATCTTTCTGACATAAATGCATTAGGCTGCCTAACTACAGACCGTTCTTTAGTGATATGAGAAACTGGCTTCCCCAAGGTTGATGGTTTTGCAAACTTAATGTTCACACTTTTTCCTATAGTTTTTCTAAGCTCATTTTTAGGGCAACTATTGCAAAACTCCTATCTTGAAGTTGAGCTTTGAGAACGTCAATGTTTGCTAACAAAGAGCTTGTTTGATCTAAAGACTTAGTTATGTCTTCTTTAGCAGGGACACATGGTTCTATGTGAAGCTTTCTCAGAGACTCATTATCCTTTAATAATTTGGCCACACATAATGTTAATTCATCATTCCTAGCATTAATGGCATCACTGACCTCTAGATCAAGATTGTTCACATCCAAATTGCTTTCCTTATGCATTACAAAGATGTGTTGTTTCAAATTACATATGGTTGAATCTTTGTCATCAAGCTGAGCTTTTAACTTGTTGATTTCAAAAAATTTACGAAATTCTGGGAATTCCGGATTTATGCATGGTTTTGAAGCTTGAAAACTTTATTCTTTTCTCTGTATTTCAATTTCCAGTGAAATACAATGTTTTTCAAGAATTGAGTATTTGTTTGAAAGTTCGTCAAAAATTTTCTTATCAACCACATTGTTAGTCATGATATGCTTTATCTTTGACTCAGCCTCAGTTGCAGAACATTTAACAACATTCTGTTATGTAAAGTCATTAGTTTGCACAGAGGTAATCACATATGCATGATTAATAACAGTTACCAGAGGTTCTGCACCCGATGCTTGTTCATTCACCATTCTGCACTCGGCATCCACCTTCTGTGAGACAAGAGTTTATGAACATCTTGTTGCATTCATTTTTGATGTGTTTGTCATTCTAACTTCAGCAATACTCGATGATTCGACTGATACGTTACCCAACTGATCACAACTCTCTATTGACTGCATCCAACATTCATTAATGTTATCACAGTTCTGGGTAGCTTCCTCAATGTACTTCTTCACATTGTCTATAAGATGGATAAATGTCTCAATGAACTCATTAATTTCCATTCCAGTGTGTCTTTTGAAAGACATTTCAGTCATGTGTTGATCATAATCTGACGAATATTCTCCACTGATGAACAACAGAAATTGTTTGTAGATCACTTGAAGTGCTGCACTGGAACTATCCTTTTGAACCTTCCCTTTATCAAGTTGTTGTTCCAATTGTTCTAAGTTTAACAGTAATGTTCCCGTTAATGTGGATAAGTCTTGACGAAATAGGGCATTGCATGTTCATTCCATTCTTATAGGTAGAAGTAGCATGAGGTGTGAGTGAAGTTGCTGATAGGGTAAAATGCAACATTCCTTTTGCATGGCATTCTGTAGCTTGAACATGTGCAATTCTCTCTCATCGGACTCTGAGCGTGAAGATCTCGAATCATCATTGATTGATTCAATCATGTTTAACCTTTCAGAGTAACTAATACTTTCTTTGTTATCCACAGTATCATATAATTTGAGCACATTTGAAATTACAGGATCAGTAGTGTAAGACATTGTGTTAATATCATATGTAAAGTCTCAAATTTCAACAAAAATAGCAAACCATTAAACACAAACCGCTTCTGTCAAGCCTCTTCACACAAACCGCTTCCGACAGCCCTTTTTGACAAACCGCTTCTGACAAATCGCACAGATGACAAACCGCTTTAGTCAACTCGCTTCCTATTCAAATCGCTTACTTGACAAATCGTTTAAGTGTCAAAATGCTTAAGTGTCAAACCGCTTACTTGACAAATCGCTTAATACTCAAACCGCAGGGGAACACAAGTACACCCACTACTTCCACTACTTTATCCTTTCTTGTCTTTTTGTCTCAATAGACAAACCGCTTCTTTGACAACCGCTTCAAATAAATGAGACAAACCGCTTAAAATTGAGACAAACCGCTTCTCAGAAACCCAATCCGAGAGACAAACCGCTTGATTTGGCTGTCAAACCGCTTCAAAGAACAATTTTACGTGTGACAAACCGCTTCAAAGAAACTTTCAAAAGCCAAACTTTCTCACTCCAAAACAATACAACCAAGATGATTGAGACCTTCTAATTCAAAACCTAAACACTTATGATGATTATAAACACAAACGTACTATCAAAATTCAAACTTTAACACCAAAAGTGATCCAAATGATGAGAACTACTCAAAACTCATTCAAACCCAAAAACCTTATGAAAACCACTAAAAATCCAAGAACATGAAAGATGAATGATCAAACCATGGCTCTTGATACCAATTGAGACATATTAATTTTCACAATCACACACATAAACACAAGTTGGGTCGAATGGAGTAAGTTTTAGAGAGAGAAAGATGAGATGTTCTAGAGAGATAAAATCCAAGTGAAATGTTAGATTAGCAAGTGAACATCCAACCCTCTCCCTTCTGAGGAGAGGGCTATTTATACAAATGACTACGCCCTCCTTCGAGCTGTGGATCAGGCATACAGTGAGTAAAGACTCGTCCTTGTTCCACGGTATTACTTACACTGCTAATAAACTAACTAATATAATGTTATGTCTACGAGCCATAATATGCTAAACAATTGTTGGGGTAACCGACACTTCTACATGGATTTTCTAAATCCTAACACTTACTTATAAAAATATACTAACATGTAACTAAAAATAAAACAAGTCAAAAGTGATTAAACTTGTATCAAAGTGATTAGAACTTTTTTTTTGCTTATATACGCTTATAAATATAGTATGGATGTTTTATTTAAATGTTAACATAAATCTATTTTTCAAAATGAAACTTATATTTAAAACCTAATTTTGAACTAAGATAAGAACACCTTTTAATAACTTTTAATAACTAGTAGAGCTTTGGAACAAAAAAGGGATGTACATCGATACCCTAAATTATTATTAAATTTTATAGTATGATAGAGCAGTCCATAAGTCCATTGGTTAATTAACTTTGCCTTTCCATTTCCAAATTAAAACTCATCTTCTTCACCATGCTTTCTCACCCACAAAACCAGAGGAAAGAAAGAAGCTATAGATAAGTTTGCTTATTCAACGGAATACCAGTTACACATCATTTGCGCCTTTTAGTCATCTACATCGAGGGCACTCGGACTTCTGGGCAGAGGGCACCACACTTTTTTTCTGCTAATTTGACATTTTTTTCTGAAGAATTTAGTGTTTCTCCAAGAGCTTGGTTGGGGGCATGTCCCCCCACTACTCTCTACATAGCTCTGCCCCTGCTTGGAGGCATTGGCATGGTCATGGATTAGTTCGACTCTGATGTTTAATATGGACCGCTTTTTATGAATTTCTTTTAATGGGCTTACTCTCTTACTTTGAATAAATGTAAAACTAAATTACTATCTTTGATAATGTTTTTATATTATGAATGAGCTATTCTACTTCGCTATACTTGTCTCGTGTGCCACTTCCCATAGCACCCCAATGCTAGTAAGTCTTTCGCTGAACCGTATTTTGGGGGTCTGATCTGCGCAGAACAGTCAAGTCTAACAGACTTAAAACAGTTCAGACGCAAATACAATGAAGATCAGAGAATACAGGGGATTCTCGGGTCGTTATGTCCCACGGAGACTCAATGGTGTGTTAAACACTGATTCAGACGATAGAATGATCAATAATGATAGTGATCAGAAAGGATTAGGATTGAATATTACACTACTGGAAATGGTTATAAAATAAAGCGACTTAAATGCAAATTAAGAAAATTAAAAAGTTAAAATCTATTAAATAAACGCTATCACTATTTTTAAAGTGATGAACGTTTAAAACTTAAAACGAAAAACTTACGTTTAAATTAAAATTACGTAAACGTACAAAATAAAAAGTGAAACTTATACAATATAAATCCTAAAAATATGAAAAATACATTTTACAAACCTAATAATATAAGAAAATTAGTAGAAAAGGAAAATTATTTTTATAACTAATTAATTAATTATTATTAATTAAAAACTATTTTAAACTATTTAATAATACTCTAAAATAAAAGAAAATGTGAAATAAGACTAGAAAAATAAAATTAAAACTTAGAAAAATCTAAAATATGATAAAACTAATTTTAAAACAGAAAATATATTTTTAGACTTTTATATATTTATTATTAATTTAAAACTATTTAAAACTAATTAAAATGCAAAAAATACTTTTAAGCTAAGAAAATTATGGAAAAATACTTTTAAGCTTTTACATTTATCTAAACTTAAGAAAAATGAAAATTATTTTTGAAGCTTTTCTTAATTTTTTGTATTTAAAGCTAATTAAAAATGATTAAAAACTAATTTAAATTAAGAAAAATAGCAAAACAACTTAGAAAAATCTGAAAATTTCAGGAAAAGTCTAAAATAATATAAGGAAGCTAGGAAAAATAGAAAAACAGGTGCATGTGTGGAGAAAATAGGATCTGATGAGTAAGTGCTTATTGAAATAAGCACTTAAATAAGCAAATGGAGTCCAAAGGGAACCAGATCAAAACAGGAACTTCTATAAGCTAAAGGA
This sequence comes from Chrysanthemum lavandulifolium, assembly GCA_022545495.1. Lineage (NCBI taxonomy): Eukaryota > Viridiplantae > Streptophyta > Magnoliopsida > Asterales > Asteraceae > Chrysanthemum > Chrysanthemum lavandulifolium. Next base: position 126,854,653 of record CM040244.1, on the reverse strand, counting down.
ACTGAAATGGAACAAGTTTAAGCAGGCAACAACCTCTGATAAGCAAATTGCAACAGATTGATGACTTGAGATATAAGCTAAAAAGCAGAACTTAGGTGCCCACTTTGGGCTTTTGCATAATGTCACACCCTCGCCGGAGGCGGAAACACGAGGTGTAACGGAAGGGAACATAAGCACAAGATAATAGAACATACCAACATTAAGATTAAAAAGAAATAATACTCCATTACAATACTAGTTTAGCCGTCATCGGCAAATATATTACAAAGTTTAGATTTCCAAAATATTGAGTTTTATTACATACGACTTGTAGCGACCAGTGAAAACTTCTTTATGCAAGACTTGATAGAAAAGCTTACTAACGATCACCTGATATGCATGAGAGAAAAACGGGTCAACTATGAAAATAGTTGGTGAGTAAACACGTTTAGCAAAAATAAGAAAAACGTCGTAATAGTATAACTTTAACGATTTATGTACCAAATAAATTCAAAACACTAGTTAAACTCAAAATATAGTTTTTACAACTAAATGTAAGTATAAAAATATGTCGGGATCATTTTTGAAAGTAACGGATTAAATATTCAAAATAATAACTCACGCGATAACGTTTATTAAATATAAAATTTACGCGATTAAAGTGAAATGAAATGCCATGAATGAACTAATACGATGCATTTATAATTTAAGAAATGACCGGAATTTGAGAATTGTGACATTCTTCCCATGTCAGCGGAATCACGTCCCCGTGATTCGATTAACGATACTATGGTCCGAACCTCGACAAGAGTTCTAAAAGTTCATGCTCGTACGAATAGTCTAAAGGATCATGTCAATGCCCATGCGTACAGGTTCCCCATTCAACTAAATACGTGCCCGTGATTAGATTGGATAGGGTAAACTTGCCCAATATCGAACGTAGCTCTCAAAAGACCTTTAGGTAGTCGATTCTAATTTAATCCCACAACTCATCAAACAAGAACTGTCATGAGATTAAACTAAACCGACTTGAGTAAACTTGTCTCTTAGCTTGATTTTCGCAACTCATCAAACAAGAACTGTCACTAGATCAAGCTAGGAAACAAGTTGTTAGAAAGATAGGAATCAACATCCTTGAATGAAGTCTTTTGAAAGATTCGCTCGATATTGGATTTGCTTACACCAATCAAATCAAATCAACAAAATATATAACAACTAAGGTCGATATCAATAGGTCTCAAATTAATCAATAGCGTGAGCGTGGTAAAGATTGGAAGGAAGTTACGCACCCAAAATCATGTCGCATGAAATAAGGTAGTTGTTCAAAGAGATGTACCCGTTAAGCGTTGCGGGCTTCCTCGGTACCCAGCTAGAATGCTCGACCACGTCGGGAGGAATTTCAATGTTACGATCTTGTGGGCCTTCTATCGCCAGCGCCGAGTTTGGGCGATTACCTCCTTGATTGGGAGTTCTTTTCAACTTTGGGCGGTATTGCGAAGGTGATCTAGACTTCCACACTCGTAACATGCTTTTCTCATCCTTGATTTCGATTCTGTTTGAGCAATTTCGCGAAGTGGCCGTCATCCACATTTGTTGCACCTGGGCGATCTCACAGTGATGATAATTGCATCAGTACACAAAGGATGTGGACACGCATATCCTTTGCGCTCTGGTGGTCGCCCATAGTTACAGTTTATTCGGCGCCTCTTGTTTCTTGATTACGGTCTCGGCTTCCACGGTGATCCTCCTGTCGCTTTCGTCCATTGTTTGAAGTACCTTCTCCGTTGTTGGTTAGTCTAGCATCGAGATGTATTATAATTTGGGTGAGTAGATTCGCTATTCCAAAGCGTTGTTGTCTAGATCGTCATTGTGGTTTGGGTTGCCGTTGTTGTTACCTCTGAGCGTGTGTTTCTTGCGACCATGATCCTCTGAGAGGACCAAAACATCGGGTTGAGTAAGCGACATTCGAGCGAAGTCGGATGAGGTGTAGAACGGTGGTAATGTGTTATGGTGATCGAAACATGGCAGGAGCAGAGACATGCTATGTCTAACAAGTCGAAAGATGGAAAAGAGAAGATATGAAAAGGTGCGGTAATGTAGGCGTGAGCGTAAAAACATGCCATGCATACCCACCCGACCAATGCAACTTGGTGACCGGACTCTAAAGACTCGACTAAACATGATTTAAAATTACCACTCTTATCATTGCATGGTTCTTCATAAATTAGACATAGTTGATCGGGCTATGTATAATTTATGAGTAACGATCAACGATAGGACTAGTTGACTCGAATGGTGTTCAATGTTTAATAAAATAATATACAAAAAAAATTTATTCCGGTTATAGTTGTGATTTTATTTTTGAAAAATCGGCATTCTCTATAACCTTTGGCTCTGGTACCAATCTGTCACACTCATCGGGAATGAAACACGAGTGTAACGGAAGGAACATAAGCACAAGATAATAGAACATACCAACATTAAGATTAAAAGAAATAATACTCCATTACAATACTAGTTTAGCCGTCATCGGCAAATATATTACAAAGTTTAGATTTCCAAAATATTGAGTTTTATTACATACGACTTGTAGCGACCAGTGAAAACTTCTTTATGCAAGACTTGATAGAAAAGCTTACTAACGATCACCTGATATGCATGAGAGAAAAACGGGTCAACTATGAAAATAGTTGGTGAGTAAACACGTTTAGCAAAAATAAGAAAACTCGTAAGAAAGAGTCAAAGGTTGCGGTCATCAAAAATAGTCCACAAAGCAAAGGCATTGTGTATCCACTCGATTCAAGTTCCGCCCATACAAAACTTGCAACTGTGTGTACACAACCCATTGCACGAAAATATATCGCGTCAAGTGGTCAAGTATAAGCGGTCATAATAGTTCACAATATAGTACCACGAATATAATAATAATTTAGGTATGCTAACGATGAAGCCAAATTAAGTTGGGTGCCACTTCCCAAAGTTATGTTGGGTGCCTCTTCCCAAAGATATCTTGGGTACCTCTTCCCAAAGATATCTTGGGTACCTCTTCCCAAAGATATATTGGGTACCTCTTCCCAAAGATATCTTGGTACCTCTTCCCAAAGATATCTTGGGTACCTCTTCCCAAAGATATCTGGGTACCTCTTCCCAAAGATATCTGGGTACCTCTTCCCAAAGATATCTTGGGTACCTCTTCCCAAAGATATACTACGAACAAAGGTGTCTATATAGTGATGCTCGAACATGGGAGACTTTAAGACAAGGTCATAACACGTACGGTTCAATAAGTTCAAATAAGTCATAATTTCGTAATTAAGTTCAAGGATTGATTCGAGTTCAAATATTCAAGTCAAAAGAGTTTACAATTGTAAGGATCAATTTAATTCAAGTATGGTTCATGCATTCACCCCAAAATATAGTAAAAGCGGTAAAAGGGATGTGATTACTCACCAGTAAAGCGGTGTGACGACAAAAGTGAGTACACGAGGTATAATGTGATGTGTTAACGGGACCTATTACGAATGATATGATGTGTAATGAGTTGCAATGTAATGTTATGCATGCATTTCGTATGTTATTTATACCATTTGCGAGTTTTGAAAATAATACTCGTCGTCGAAAAATACTCTTTTGACGTCTAGACCCTTCAAAAATGACTTTACCAGTTTTTACGTCAAAATGTCATCCTACAATGGTTTTATAATGATTTTTGGTGAAATTACCACTTTTCGTCGCAAAACAATGTCGTCGGAATTTTTATAAAAGTAACAAAAATGGCTTCGGAAAAGTAGTCGTAAAATGGTGTACGTCGATCGTTAGAGAACGAACTCGACGGTTTTGGAAAGTTTGTATCGATATCTAGAAGTTTCAGTTCAGGAGTTTTCGTCCAAAAGGTCTCGATCATAAAGATATCAAGGGTTAAAGATAGTGATTTTGGCTAATTGTGTGCGAGAAAATAAGTTTCGCCAAGTTTGAACATCCGTAAATAATTTACCATAACTCCGCTTGACAAACGGCTTTTGTTTTGAAAAATATGGCGGTGAACTTGATTTTACTAGAAGACATTTTGTTCCAAAAGTTTCACAACCTTGTTAAAACAGCCGCAAACATGAGCGTTACATTAATGGGATACTTGAATCGTAAAAATAATATAGTTTTTCGAAAATAATATTACGGCAACTTTATAAAAGCGTGCATATATTTGTCGTTTCAAATCCGTTTTCTACGTATAATATGTCCTTAGCTTCGTATCGAAGTAAACTAATATATTTTGATAAGTCGAAATAATTTGTGAAGCTTAAGGCTCGTTTTGATCCGAACAATGTAAAACTGCATGCTGAATTTTCGAAAAGTTACGTTTAGTCGTCAAACTTTAAAAATTCACCACGGCCGTTATAACTCCGTTTTATCCGTTCAAAAGGCCACGGATTCGTTTTAAAGTGTATTTTCTAAATATCAAGGCCAAAATGTCGTACCAACAGTAGGTTTTCCAGAATTTCGAAATAAGGACAGAACCAAATATATAGTTATCGAAAATAGTTTTCTCGGACAAAACCTATTCTAATCCCTTCAAATCAACTCCAAAGCTAATCTAATCCTACCATACACCTTCTTAGGGTGTCATGGGTTCCTAATCACCATCAAGACCAAAGAATACCATGGGAATATTTATAGGATGACCAATATGTATATATATAACTCAATAAATCATGAAAAATGGTATAAATCACATATCATGCATATAAGCTCCAAAAATGAAAAGAAACATATGAAAATGACAAGGAAACATGAAAATGATAAAAACATGCTTACAAGTGATAGTGATGAGGTGAAAGTAACAAGGATTAACTTAAATACCCTTGGTTTTTATTTCAAAACCAAATAAAGAGTATATACTAGGTTGTTAATACACTTGATCTTGCAAAAATTTTTGGAGATGATCCCTTGTGTTCTTGATGTGTAACCGGTTTTGTGATGGAGAAAAACAAAGAGAAAACTTTTGCTATCACTTGAAAAATGATGGAAGAATGAATGAAATGAGTAAGTAAATCATGTAGGACTTTTAGGTTGTGTAAACACTTAAACAATCAAAGGAACCATTTAATGCATACATCCCCCCCTATGGCCGGTTTAGGGGGGACTATGTTTCTCAATTATTATTTTTTTTTTCTTTATAAAAGGTGTATATATATATTGTGTAAATATTTGACAAAGTGCAAGTAATTGTGTAGATATTATTAACTTGTAGAGTAAATGGTAATTTTTGGTGCAAGTAAGTTTTTAATAGTTCAAAATAGAATGTAATGAGATAATAAAAATTGTAAAAATACATTCCTTGTGAAATTTGTGTGATAAAATAATTATCGTATAATTTTTAAGAAAAACGTCGTAATAGTATAACTTTAACGATTTATGTACCAAATAAATTCAAAACACTAGTTAAACTCAAAATATAGTTTTACAACTAAATGTAAGTATAAAAATATGTCGGGATCATTTTTGAAAGTAACGGATTAAATATTCAAAATAATAACTCACGCGATAACGTTTATTAAATATAAAATTTACGCGATTAAAGTGAAATGAAATGCCATGAATGAACTAATACGATGCATTTATAATTTAAGAAATGACCGGAATTTGAGAATTGTGACACATAAGCTTCAAAATAAGCTAAAACTGAAATCAAGCAATTGGGACTAGGAAAGGACCTGGGTGAGATCTTACACACCAAAACTCGGACCTAATGGAGCTATAATAAGCTCTGCACAAGCCAAAAGCGCTCAATATCAGGGCACTTGGCATCACTTTGACAAGCTGATTAAGGGCTTAAAGAAAATTCATAAAATTGTGTAAAAATGACAACTAGGAACTAGAACAGATGAACTTTTAAAAGACACAAACCTCACTTGAAATAACCCAATAATGAGCTCACTAAAATTGTCACACCCCCAAAATATCGCAGCGGAACGATAGTGTCGTTGGGGTATAACGTCATAGCACAAAGTATGGATACAGAAAACGACCTCTATAATGAGACGTTTTGAAAAGTTTACCATTCGATTTCCAATGTCGAAGTTTACACAACAAGAAATCACAAAGTTTGATAATACACAAAGAGTTTACAAAACATGTCGAATGGTAATTGTTAAAAGCACAAGACTCCAATGTATGCCATGTGACCCAAAAGCTCCATGATTAGCTATCACCTTAAGACCTGAGATAAACATGCTAAAAAGTGTCAACACAATGGTTGGTGAGTTCATAAGTTTAGTGAAAATGATTTGAAAAAGTCTAAAAGAAATGTTGATGCAGCAAAGGCCTTGCAAATCCACTCGGTTCAAGTTCCGCCCATACAAAACTTGCAACTTTGTGTGTTTACAATCCATTGCCAAAATATGTAATTGTCAATCTTGTTTGTAAGTAGGACATAGGTGCATACGATATATACATAAACTTAATGCAAAGAATCACGACCAAGCTGAACCTCACGACGAAGTTTAACTTGTTTGTTGTGTTACATTGAATCACTTGAATAACAGTTATATTCACCCAAGGTCTCGTCTATCAAGGACACAAGGGTGGGGCGTCGACCGATAGTACTATCAATACCTCTCTGGCTCCTTGAGAGTTAACCGATTGCTAAAGTTTGTATGTTGTTGCATAATTGAAAACTAGTTTAGCACATTAAGGCACATATCGCAATAAACACACAATGTCCAAAGTGTATAAGTAGTATAGTGTAACACAATTGTATAAATGGTTTGAGTATTCGCAAGAGTGAAACAAGTATAACCCATTCAAGTATAAAACATAATCAAGTCTAAAGTATAGGTAAAGTTGTTTGACAAAAGAGTTTAAATGTTTGGATAAATAAGCATATATCTCCCCAAATAGTTTGTAGAATTTAAACGAGTAAAAGTGGGGTATGAACTCACGATGTAGTATATCAAAGTTTAGAATATTTATGAAAGTAAGCGAAAATAGTTTGAGCATGTATCTCCCCAAATAGTTATGAAAACAATTAAAAGTAGGGCTATGAAACTCACCGGTGTGATTGATATGCTAAGAAAATGAAATGCACGAAAGTGAGGCCGAAACTATCCGCGACCTAAGATGAATGTTATGACTTGAGTTATGATATGTTGTCGTGAATGCATGATTTGAAAACGTATCACCCAATATGCTACTTGAAAACTAGTTATATAAAAATATTGTTACTTGAATGTGTGCGGTTTCATGTCGAAAATAAATACTTTTGAGCTAATAGTAAAAATATAGCTAAAACTATGTAACGGTTTTGTAATTGACAAATCGGTTTACATCGGACTTAACGTAATATATACATAGGAAAACTAACTCGTTTTAAGGTCCGTTTCCCCGAAACGTCCGTTTAGGCCCTCAAAATCTTGATTAAAAATCGACAGCTTACAAAAGCTGTGAATAGTGTTTTCAAGACGTTTTGACCCAAAGTTCGGTTAGCCATAAATCACTCGTTTCAAGTCCGTTTTTCAAGTTCTTTATATCCATTCAAAGGTAATCAAGAGTACTAATATATTTTTAAACTTCGGAGACTTCACAGAAAGTTTAAGGCCACTGTTTGGCCAGTTACAAATTCGGACTGCATGTAAAAGTTTCCGGAAAATTATAGTTTTTAATCGTAACTTGGAAACCACGTATATTTTTCGTTATAACTCCGTTTTAGTCCGTTCAAAAGGCCACGTTCATAACTAAAAATCTATTTTCTAAAACTTTAATAAAACTTATAAAAATGACTAACTTTTCGGAAAAATTATAAATTTCGATGTAGCTTCGCGCTTATTTTAAAATTACCATTTTATCTACTTGTTTAACCACAAACTTCACCACAAAATCCCTTGAACTACACTTCACCAATCCTACTAAAAATAAAATGCTATTCGAACCATAATAGATAAAAGACCATTTTGAGGTTTATGTGACTACTTATAACATATAATTAGCGTAAACCACATCAAACCTTTACTAGTAAAAGATCAAAACTTACTTTGATAAATCATTTTCAAACCACTCACTTTTATAAACTTCTAACTAGTACATACTTGTTAAAAATATTTATATAGCACATATGGGTGATAATCTTGGATGATAATGAATAAAATCACAACAATGCAAATATGATCATGAGGGCTTCATGAAATGTATGAAATATATATGAAAAAGTAAGAGATGAAGTTTTAGGCTTACAAGTTGCTTGATGAGGTTTAGTGAACCAAGGATTGATCCTAAACACCCTAGGTTTTTATTTCAAAACCTAAACAAAGAGTGTATCTAGAGTGTGAAGAACTTGATTAGAAAAATTTTGTGATCCTCCTTGCTATAACCATGGTGTGGCGGATTTATGAGAGGAGAAGAAGAGAGGAGACTTGACTATGCACTCTTGAATTATTGGTTTGTATGTATTAAATGATGGAGTGTAGGACTTGATATAAAAGATCTTGAAATCTATTAGATGCATGTATGTAATAATACATATACATATATATATTATTATTATTAGTATGTAGATGTATAAATGTAAATGTAAGTAAATGTAAGTTACTTGAATGGAAGTAAAATTTGTAGTATTGTTGAGTAAGATTAGTGAATTGTATACACATTTGAATATTTAAGGTAGCGTTAGAAAAATAAATTTCACGGGTCAAGATAAAATATATTGAGGTCATAAAAGTTATAAAAATACATTTCTTGAAAGATTTGATTGAATAATTATTTATCGGGTTGAATTTAAGAAAAGCGTCGTAATTTATATAAATATAAATCTTTTTATACTAAATAGATTTAAAACCTTGGGTAAACTAATAATGACATTTTTTTTAAAATCTTAATATGAGTATTAAAATATATTGGAATAATTTTTGGAAGTATCGGGTCAAATGTTCAAAAATAATGTTTACACAATAACGTTTATTTAATAAGAAAATAACGTTTAATGAAAAATGCAAAACCATGTACGAATCGTTAAGAAATGATGAATATGGAGCATGAGAAATGACCGGAAATTGCGAATTGTGACATTCTTCCCCTGATAGAAGAATCGCGTCCTCGCGATTCAATCGATGATACTTAAAGTTCTACCCTTAGGTTTAGAGAAATCAGAATGTATGGTCAAAGTGCTTATGCCAAAACTTACGCGTCTAGGTTTCTTATCTAAGGAGACTCATTGAATCTGAATAATACGGTGGATCACTTAATGGTCTAGGAAAAGCGTACCGATTACGCATTGCGGGCTTCCTCGGTCCCTATATAGAATGCTCGACCTCGAGGTGGACTGATATTGAGTCTGGGGTTGGGTTATTTCCTTCAATTGCCATAGCTAGAGGAGCTTGCATCGGTGGCTTATTCAGCGAGGACAATTTTGCGGATGTGATTCGGGTACATTACATTCAAAACAAGTCCTTTGATTATTCCTTTTACTTTGCTCCTTAAAATGGCGTATCGATTGCAATTTGTACACAAGCGGCGGGCTTGTTCTTGGTGATGATAAGCACATTTAGCACATTTGGGATGTGTGCCGCATACTCTCTTTGTTCGGTACTAGTTGCCACAAAACTCTTGCCCTTTTGTTGTGCGCTACCACGTCCATACGCTTATTTGACCCACTCGCTTCCTTCCTCTTGTCTTTGCTCTTCAACGTACCATTTCTAACCATCTCATCATCGGGGTTCACGCCTCGATGTCGCACTTTGTATTGTAGGCGGCTCGATCGTTTTCACAGTTCCACGGATTTCGGGCACAAGACCATATATGTACCTCGCGATTCTCTTGGATTCGGGGTAACCATATGAGGAACTAGTCGGCTAACTCATGGAATCGATCGGTGTAGGCTGCGTGACCAGCCCCTATCATGGAGTGGTGATAAAATTCATCCTCTAGTTTACGCATTTCATTGTCCGGCGGTACTCCTCTTTCAATAACTCCTTAAATTCGTCCCATGTCATGCCTATAGTCGCTTCTGCGCCTTTAGCTTTGTAGGTGTGTGTTCCACCATGTCAATGCCTTTCACGATAACAAGCAAGCGACATACTTCACTCTCGATGTGTGGCACAATTCTTGATGTCGATCACGCCTCTGTCTTTTCTACCCATCGAGTATCGCCAAAGCACCTCCTATACCATCAAACTCCACGGGTTTGCATGCGAAAATTCCTTATATGTGCATCCATTACATTGTTGTTGTTATTGGTGTTGTTGTTATTCTTGCCGACTACATTGTTGGTGTCGCCATTCCGTTCCCACCGTGGTTTCCGAGTTATTCATATGATTTCCAACTTGTGTGACAATAGTGGGAAGTAAGATTTGAAGTTGTTGGCGATGATGGCGGCAAAGTCGGGGTTTCGCTTGATGTTGTTGTCATTGTTACCCATGTTGCTACCGCCTCCTCTACCTCCACGTCCACTGTCATTCCACTCCTTGGTACCGCACCACCTCGACCCGATCTTGCGTGTTACTCTCTTTGGTGCCATTATCTCGCAAGGAAAGAACCGTTGAATTCCCAATGTCTATGCTTGCGTCCTCAAATATAATACCATGCCACAAATTGGTTCCTAAGGTGTCCACACGATCTACGTATCGTGGTCGCATATGTCCACGTGAGTTGTGACGCATTTATAATTATGTTGGCCACCATAATTATAATTGCTTCATTACACACATGTACATACCACCAAGCATACATGTCTCGGCGATTGGTGTTACTTATATAGGTAGCCAGTCTATCATCCGATTCTAAACGGTGAAGGAGGGATTTAGGGTAGGTATCTAGGGAGAGTCGCACTTGGTGTATAGGAAATTCCGTTAGGTGCTAAAGTCACGATGTGGTTTAGTCGCCAGCAGTTCCCAAAGTATCCTCAAGAGAACTCCCATCCTCGGGCAAAATCATCAAATCTATCCAGCTTTATAGTAACACTTATTTAGCTCGATCTCGCATCTCATCAAACAAGAGCGTCACGAGATCAAGTTAGATAAGTGCTCATTCTTGAGCTCCATATCTTTGATGACTCAACTAGATTTTGGGACTCCCTATTGGTACAAGGAAACTACTTTATCTAATGAGGTGGTTCTAGAAGAAATACTTAAGAAAACATATGCATACGAAAAGTGTGTAAGGTGATAGGAAGCGAAAGGATCGGCGTGAGAGTGGTTATAGTCTAGGAAATAAAATGCAACCTAGTTCTCTATAACCAAGGCTCGATACCAATCTGTCACACCCCAAAATATCGCGGTAGACGATAGTGTCGTTGGGGTATAACGTCATAGCACAAAGTATGGATCTGAAAACGACCTCTATAATGAGGCGTTTTGAAAAGTTTACCATTCGATTTCCAATGTCAAAGTTTACACAACAAGAAATCACAAAGTTTGATAATACACAAAGAGTTTACAAAACATGTCGAATGGTAATTGTTAAAAGCACAAGACTCAATGTATGCCATGTGACCCAAAAGCTCCATGATTAGCTATCACCTTAAGACACGAGATAAACATGCTAAAAGTGTCAACACAATGGTTGGTGAGTTCATAAGTTTAGTGAAAATGATTTGAAAAGTCTAAAAGAAATGTTGATGCGACAAAGGCCTTGCAAATCCACTCGGTTCAAGTTCCGCCCATACAAAACTTGCAACTGTGTGTTTACAATCCATTGCCAAAATATGTAATTGTCAATCTTGTTTGTAAGTAGGACATAGGTGCATCGATATATACATAAACTTAATGCAAAGAATCACGACCAATGAACCTCACGACGAAGTTTAACTTGTTTGTTGTGTTACATTGAATCACTTGAATAATAGATTATATTCACCCAAGGTCTCGTCTATCAAGGACACAAGGGTGGGGGCGTCGACCGATAGTACTATCAATACCTCTCTGCCGGCTCCCATGAGTTAACCGATTGCTAAAGTTTGTATGTTGTTGCATAATTGAAAACTAGTTTAGCACATTAAGGCACATATCGCAATAAACACACAATGTCCAAAGTGTATAAGTAGTATAGTGTAACACAATTGTATAAATGGTTTGAGTATTCGCAAGAGTGAAACAAGTATAACCCATTCAAGTATAAAAGTAATCAAGTCTAAAGTATAGGTAAAGTTGTTTGACAAAAGAGTTTAAATGTTTGGATAAATAAGCATATATCTCGCCCAAATAGTTTGTAGAATTTAAACGAGTAAAAGTGGGGTATGAACTCACAGTAGTATATCAAAGTTTAGAATATTTATGAAAGTAAGCGAAAATAGTTTGAGCATGTATCTCCCCAAATAGTTATGAAAACAATTAAAAGTAGGGGCTATGAAACTCACGGTGTAATTGATATGCTAAGAAAATGAAATGCACGAAAGTGAGGCCGGAAACTATCCGCGACCTAAGATGAATGTTATGACTTGAGTTATGATATGTTGTCGTGAATGCATGATTTGAAAACGTATCACCCAATATGCTACTTGAAAACTAGTTATATAAAAATATTGTTACTTGAATGTGTGACGGTTTCATGTCGAAAATAAATACTTTTGAGCTAATAGTAAAAATATAGCTAAAACTATGTAACGGTTTTGTAATTGACAAATCGGTTTACATCGGACTTAACGTAATATATACATAGGAAAACTAACTCGTTTTAAGGTCCGTTTCCCCGAAGCGTCCGTTTAGGCCCTCAAAATCTTGATTAAAAATCGACAGCTTACAAAAGCTGTGAATAGTGTTTTCAAGACGTTTTTGACCCAAAGTTCGGTTAGCCATAAATCACTCGTTTCAAGTCCGTTTTCAAGTTCTTTATATCCATTCGAAGGTAATCAAGAGTACTAATATATTTTAAACTTGGAGACTTCACAGAAAGTTTAAGGCCACTGTTTGGCCAGTTACAAATTCGGACTGCATGTAAAAGTTTCCGGAAAATTATAGTTTTAATCGTAACTTGGAAACCACGTATATTTTTCGTTATAACTCCGTTTAGTCCGTTCAAAGGCCACGTTCATAACTAAAATCTATTTTCTAAAACTTTAATAAAACTTATAAAATGACTAACTTTTCGGAAAAATTATAAATTTCGACGGACGCTTCGCGCTTATTTTAAAATTACCATTTTATCTACTTGTTTAACCACAAACTTCACCACAAAATCCCTTGAACTACACTTCACCAATCCTACTAAAAATAAAATGCTATTCGAACCATAATAGATAAAAGACCATTTTGAGGTTTATGTGACTACTTATAACATATAATTAAGCATAAACCACATCAAACCTTACTAGTAAAAGATCAAAACTTACTTTGATAAATCATTTTCAAACCACTCACTTTTATAAACTTCTAACTAGTACATACTTGTTAAAAATATTTATATAGCACATATGGGTGATAATCTTGGATGATAATGAATAAAATCACAACAATGCAAATATGATCATGAGGGCTTCATGAAATGTATGAAATATATATGAAAAGTAAGAGATGAAGTTTTAGGCTTACAAGTTGCTTGATGAGGTTTAGTGAACCAAGGATTGATCCTAAACACCCTAGGTTTTATTTCAAAACCTAAACAAAGAGTGTATCTAGAGTGTGAAGAACTTGATTAGAAAAATTTTGTGATCCTCCTTGCTATAACCATGGTGTGGCGGATTTATGAGAGGAGAAGGAGAGAGAGACTTGACTATGCACTCTTGAATTATTGGTTTGTATGTATTAAATGATGGAGTGTAGGACTTGATATAAAAAGATCTTGAAATCTATTAGATGCATGTATGTAATAATACATATACATATATATATTATTATTATTACGGAGTAGTATGTAGATGTATAAATGTAAATGTAAGTAAATGTAAGTTACTTGAATGGAAGTAAAATTTGTAGTATTGTTGAGTAAGATTAGTGAATTGTATACACATTTGAATATTTAAGGTAGCGTTAGAAAAATAAATTTCACGGGTCAAGATAAAATATATTGAGGTCATAAAAGTTATAAAATACATTTCTTGAAAGATTTGATTGAATAATTATTTATCGGGTTGAATTTAAGAAAGCGTCGTAATTTATATAAATATAAATCTTTTATACTAAATAGATTTAAAACACTAGGTAAACTAATAATGACATTTTTTAAAATCTTAATATGAGTATTAAAATATATTGGAATAATTTTTGGAAGTATCGGGTCAAATGTTCAAAAATAATGTTTACACAATAACGTTTATTTAATAAGAAAATAACGTTTAATGAAAATGCAAAACCATGTACGAATCGTTAAGAAATGATGAATATGGAGCATGAGAAATATGAAATGCAATTGTGACAAAATTCTCTCAGTTGAGCTAAAAGCGAGTTTATGCATTATTTGACTTTTGACAGTTGACCAATTTGAGTTTTGATCAAGAACTATGAACTGAAAATGATCTTAATAGGTGTAATAAGCCTAATGCTAGCTTAATCTATGTATTTGGAACACAAAACAAGAATTGGATGTAGCAAAAACTCCAACAGTGGGCTGCTAAGGTACTCAAAGTGGAATTTTGACTTTTGGTGATTAACAGGCTAAAGTAAAGACTCAAATGAGTTTATTTGGACCATATAAGCATGACTCAACAGATTTCAACCACTACCTACATCTCTAAAATAGATTATGCAGCTTAACCAAACACCATTATATCTACCTGTTTTGAAATTAAAATAAGCTAAACACTTAAACAAACTTGTAAGAATGAACCAACTGAGTCCAAATAACCTAAATACAACTATCTAAACACATCAAACACAGTTGTGACCACAGAAGCATACACAAGCAGAATATGTAAAATGGATTGAAATTAAAAGGTGAAATTCCAACTCACATGGGTACAGCTGATAAGCAGGCTAGAACCAAACCCAATATTGCTATTTTATACTAAATCCAACCCATTCCAACCTCTGTATCACCAAATATCCATCACCACCGCCAAATTCACCCATATTGACTTTTGTTGACTAGAATTGAGAATTGTTTGAAAGCGATTCCAAGGCTAATCAAAAACTATACCAAGCTTAAAGAAACTTGTTTAAGTGAGAAAATAAGCTATAGGAAGCTCAAACATGGGAGCATGAACTTGAAAATTCCAACGATAAGCACGAGAATGAGAATTTTAACCAAACTTGAATTTAATCCTCAAAAGTACAAGACAATGCTGTTTTAACTTAAAAGAGATATAATTAAACTGAAATTACAACACTTCCATTTAAACTTAAGACAATAATTTAAAAATCGACATAAGTAAAATTTTTGAAAAAACTAACTACTGCTTCTGCTTTCTTCTTTCTCTTTTCTTTTATACCCATTTTCACTTCTCTCTCTTCCTGAGCAAATCCCACTTCTTTTTGTGGCCATTGGATCATTTAAGGCCATCTTGGCCATTCAATTTGTTTTTGGCGGGAAACAGATGTTAAGCAATTGTGGGTTGAGTAAAGTGGTGAGGGTGCATTTAATGTAGTTTGGAGTTGTGTGGAGGTGGGGGAACAAGGATGGTGATAGGTTGAGGAGGGGGGATGGAAGTTGGAGTGAGTTCAGAGAAGCGATTGGGAGAAGGAGGACTTTGGCGCCTTTGTGATGTTTGACCAAGTGGGTTGACCGGGTATTAGTTATAGGCGGGGGTCAAAAATAGGCAGGGGGTTCAAAAAGCCAAATGACAGGGGTCCAAGGTCTAGGTAAGGGTCCAAAATGGTTGAAAGGTTAATAACATAGGGACCTAAAGTGTAATTTCTGAATTTCAAGGGACTAATCCTGCCAATTAAGCAAAGTTCCTCCAAGGGTTGAAATTGACAAGCTTCAAAAGTATAAGGACCAATTTTGACATTTTCCAATTTTCCGAGGGCCAATTTTGCCAATTTTGAAACTTGGAGGACCAAACTTGTAATTTTCTCAAACTTTTGATATTTTTCACCAAAGGACTAAATTTGACAAGTTATGATTTAAAAAGGACCTTTGGTGACTTTTCTTTTGAAATCTTGTGCTCAGGGACTGTTTTTGACAATTTTTGAAACTTTGGGGACTAAAACTGCAATTTTTGCAAATTTGATAAGTTTTTCATCTGATTTTGATATTTTTGCATTTAAAACACATAAAACACTGATTTGTGATATTTTGATCATTTTGATGTGTTTCGAGTGTTTTCGGATGATTTTGCAGTTTATTTTGTACAAAATGATGAGTATTTAGACACTCATCAATCCCCACATCGAGATATTGCTAGTCCCTAGCAATGATTTGAGAAAACATAATGGATTTGAAAACTCTTTACCAAAAGCCATCACTACGGAGTAGCCAAATGTTTTAGTTCAAGTAAGAACCTTGGTACATCGATAACCAAATGATTTTGAGCAAATCATAAGTCGTAAACGGATTTGATTAGTCTTTACCGAGCCGTACCTTACGGACTAGCCAACTCTTAGATAAATTATCATAATTATCTTTGGTGAGTGAATACCAATTATGGATTTTCCATCGCCTTTACCACAAGCCATAAACTTGCGGGCTAGCCAACTCTTCACTTTTTAGGATATGGTGGTGAGAACCATACAATTTTGGGCAATTGCAAGCCGTAAACGGATTTGATATATCTTTACCAAGAGCCGTTTGCTCTGGATTAGCCAATCCTTTAGTCTATCAAACATGGCGGATCGATAACCAATTGAGTAAGTGTAAAACACTTACTCCAAAAAAAATTTTGGCCAAAACGGGAATTGGGTAGTATAATACATATAACAAAATTCGTGAGAATCCCCACACTTAGAAATGAATATTGCCCTCAATATTCAAAGTACCGCGGTTATGCGAAACAAAGAACGTAAAGGGAAATACTACGGCCATTATTTAGAAATTTTTTTTTTTTTTTTCAAACTTATATATATAACATGTGGGGCATCACCCCACACTTAGGTGGTAGAAAGGGGTAAGAAGGCGAAATATGGGTGAAAACCCATATGGTGTGTGCTCTTGTTTTGGTTACCGAGTCGCTAGCTTGACTCGACCCGAATTAATTGGTTCATGGGAAGCAAAGTGGAAGAAACAATCTCCATCGGACTTTCATTCAAGATGTTTGTATAAACATTTGAAGCACGCGAAAGTTCCACACCGATGAGATATAGAGAGAAAGAGCAGACCCGACACAAATGATAAATGAAAATGCGGGGTCAAAGATAGTGTCCTCACTCCGAAGGAGTGAAGAAGAGGAAGACACATCATAAGTGAGGAATGGAAGAAAGATGTTGATAACAATCAAGATCCATTCTTCATCCTCAAATGTAGACATGTCGGGAGGAAGGGTGAAGGTAGTATCATCAATAAGCAAACTCTTATGATAGAGTAAACCTTCCTCCGAGCCAATATCATCCTCAAGATCAAAATGGAAATGATCATATTCCGGAGGAGATATGTCATGAGAGAGTTCACCGGAGAACTCTTCATGAAGAGAATCATTGGAAAAAGCCTCAAGCTCGGGCTTGTCCAATGTAGAGTCACTATCCACAACGGGGATAGGAGATGAAGTCGACTTAGCAGAATGATTCGATCTTAGAAACGAGGAGATTTATATTGAACAATTGTTCACGAAGTATCTCGTCCTCAATTTCGGATCATCGAATTTCTCACTTCTTCTAAGCTAACTAGCTCGAAGGTAGCTCCTCGACATAATCGATGTCTCCATAGGATAAAGAATCGTCAAACAAGTACAATCGTTATCGAATCGGAGAACATCTCGACATGATCATATGGAATGTCAAGAGGAGAGAAGAATTATCATCAAGAGGCTCATCACACATATTCACGGAGATAACCTCGGACTCACTTGGGGTTGGAACAAGGCTCTCAACACTAGACGATTCCATTTCGGAATAGTGTTGAAGGCTCGTCCCCATTATGAGAGAGTCTTTGGAAGCTTGGTGTGATTTCAGTTGACAAGCTCTCATAATATTCCTTCACTTGAATAGAATCCTCATCATCATCGTCATCATATCGATTCTTATATTCATCTCTTGAAGCTTACACAACATTCTTTTCATTTGTAGCTTCTTTCGAATGCGTATTTCTTGAACTTTGAGGAAGATAACACTCCTCGTGATCGGTGAAATCTTGTGAAGGCTCAAGTCGATGGTGATGGAATACGATGGGGTTGGAAATTGTCAAAACCGGAGAATTGAAATTTTGAAAATTTTGATTCATCGGTTGACATTCAAAAGTCGCATGAGGACCCCGCAATTCTCACAACAGAGAATTGGGAAAATAACTTTCACCAAAGTTCGATTGTAACACTGTCCGGCTCATAGACAAGCGGGACCCGTGGTGGACAATCAAAACCGTAATGAGAATCATTCCCACAAAACTCGCATGAGTAGGATTCATATTGGGGTTGTGGAGGTAGGTAGGAAAAATCGGGTGTTTCATTTGAAATGGGATCGGGATTACCGACAAATTTGTCTCCGAAACCCACATTGGTACATCGCCGACAATTTCCACCGTTAAATGGACCTCCACACCAGGAACATGTCAAATACCATGACATAGAGAATTAAACAGATAAGAGGGATAAGAGATGGAGAATTAAACGGTTAAAGAAGATAAGGAATGAAGAATTAAACAGATTTGAGGATAAAGAAATGTAAAATTAAACAGATTGGAGGATAAGGGATGGATATTTTTGGATTTTTGAAAAACATGCTATAAAAACAAAGAATGAAAATATTTTTGGCGTTTATAACACTTTAGGAAAAGTGTTAATGAACTTTTGGATTTTTGAAAACTTTACAAAAAAAACTTTTTACAAATGATGGGATATATGCAAGAATGGGTCTGAAAATGGCTAAACACACGCTAAAGCCTCCCGGCGTGGCGCCTAAAATTTGATCTGCAGTGAGCAGATCAAGTCTACAGACTTAAAACAGTTCAGACGCAAATACAATGAAGATCGAGAATATAGGGATTCTCGGGTCGTTATGTCCCACGGAGACTCAATGGTGTGTTAAACACTGATTCAGACGATAGAATGATCACTAATGATAGTGATCAGAAAGGATTAGGATTGAATATTACACTACTGGAAATGGTTATAAAATAAAGCGACTTAAATGCAAATTAAGAAAATTAAAAAGTTAAAATCTATTAAATAAACGCTATCACTATTATTAAAGTGATGAACGTTTAAAACTTAAAACGAAAAACTTACGTTTAAATTAAAATTACGTAAACGTACAAAATAAAAAGTGAAACTTATACAATATAAATCCTAAAAATATGAAAAATACATTTTTACAAACCTAATAATATAAGAAAATTAGTAGAAAAGGAAAATTATTTTTATAACTAATTAATTAATTATTATTAATTAAAAACTATTTTAAACTATTTAATAATACTCTAAAATAAAAGAAAATGTGAAATAAGACTAGAAAAATAAAATTAAAACTTAGAAAAATCTAAAATATGATAAAACTAATTTTAAAACAGAAAATATATTTTTTAGACTTTTTATATATTTATTATTAATTTAAAACTATTTAAAACTAATTAAAATGCAAAAAAAATACTTTTTAAGCTAAGAAAATTATGGAAAAATACTTTTTAAGCTTTTTACATTTATCTAAACTTAAGAAAAATGAAAAATTATTTTTTTGAAGCTTTTCTTAATTTTTTGTATTTAAAGCTAATTAAAAATGATTAAAAACTAATTTAAATTAAGAAAAATAGCAAAACAACTTAGAAAAATCGGAAAATTTCAGGAAAAGTCTAAAATAATATAAGGAAGCTAAGAAAAATAGAAAAACAGGTGCATGTGTGGAGAAAATAGGATCTGATGAGTAAGTGCTTATTGAAATAAGCACTTAAATAAGCAAATGGAGTCCAAAGGAACCGATCAAAGCAGAACTTCTATAAGCTAAAGGAACTGAAATGGAACAAGTTTAAGCAGGCAACAACCTCTGATAAGCAAATTGCAACAGATTGATGACTTGAGATATAAGCTAAAAAGCAGAACTCAGGTGCCCACTTTGGGCTTTTGCATAAGCTTCAAAATAAGCTAAAACTGAAATCAAGCAATTGGGACTAGGAAAGGACCTGGGTGAGATCTTACACACCAAAACTCAGACCTAATGGAGCTATAATAAGCTCTGCACAAGCTTTGCAAAAACTGCTCAAGCCCCTGTAAGCTAAGTGCCTGACAGGCACAGCATCACTGACAAGGCGATTAAGGGCTTAAAGAAAATTCATAAAATTGTGTAAAAATGACAACTAGGAACTAGAACAGATGAACTTTTAAAAGACACAAACCTCACTTGAAATAACCCAATAATGAGCTCACTAAAATTCACTCCAGTTGAGCTAAAAACTGAGTTTATGCATTATTTGACTTTTGACAAAACTGGACAGTTGACCAATTTGAGTTTTGATCAAGAACTATGAACTGAAAATGATCTTAATAGGTGTAATAAGCCTAATTCTAGCTTAATCTATGTATTTGGAACACAAAACAAGAATTGGATGTAGCAAAACTCCAACGATTAAAATGCTAAGGTACTCAAAGTGGAATTTTGACTTTTGGTGATTAACAGGCTAAAGTAAAGACTCAAATGAGTTTATTTGGACCATATAAGCATGACTCAACAGATTTCAACCACTACCTACATCTCTAAAATAGATTATGCAGCTTAACCAAACACCATTATATCTACCTGTTTTGAAATTAAAATAAGCTAAACACTTAAACAAACTTGTAAGAATGAACCAACTGAGTCCAAATAACCTAAATACAACTATCTAAACACATCAAACACATTTGTGACCACAGAAGCATACACAAGCAGAATATGTAAAATGGATTGAAATTAAAAGGTGAAATTCCAACTCACATGGGTACAGCTGATAAGCAGGCTAGAACCAAACCCAATATTGCTATTTTATACTAAATCCAACCCATTCCAACCTCTGTATCACCAAATATCCATCACCACTGCCAAATTCACCCATATTGACTTTTGTTGACTAGAATTGAGAATTGTTTGAAACTGATTCCAAGGCTAATCAAAAACTATACCAAGCTTAAAGAAACTTGTTTAAGTGAGAAAATAAGCTATAGGAAGCTCAAACATGGGAGCATGAACTTGAAAATTCCAACAGTAAGCACAGTAATGAGAATTTTAACCAAACTTGAATTTAATCCTCAAAAGTACAAGACAATGCTGTTTTAACTTAAAAGAGATATAATTAAACTGAAATTACAACACTTCCATTTAAACTTAAGACAATAATTTAAAAATCGACATAAGTAAAATTTTGAAAAACTAACTCATCATACCTTTCTTCTTTCTCTTTTCTTTTATACCCATTTTCACTTCTCTCTCTTCCTGAGCAAATCCCACTTCTTTTTGTGGCCATTGGATCATTTAAGGCCATCTTGGCCATTCAATTTGTTTTTGGCGGGAAACAGATGTTAAGCAATTGTGGGTTGAGTAAAGTGGTGAGGGTGCATTTAATGTAGTTTGGAGTTGTGTGGAGGTGGGGGAACAAGGATGGTGATAGGTTGAGGAGGGGGGATGGAAGTTGGAGTGAGTTGCAGAGAGCAGTTGGGAGAAGGAGGACTTTTGGCGCCTTTGTGATGTTTGACCAAGTGGGTTGACCGGGGTATTAGTTATAGGCAGGGGTCAAAAATAGGCAGGGGGTTCAAAAAGCCAAATGACAGGGGTCCAAGGTCTAGGTAAGGGTCCAAAATGGTTGAAAGGTTAATAACATAGGGACCTAAAGTGTAATTTCTGAATTTCAAGGGACTAATCCTGCCAATTAAGCAAAGTTCCTCCAAGGGTTGAAATTGACAAGCTTCAAAAGTATAAGGACCAATTTTGACATTTTCCAATTTTCCGGGGGCCAATTTTGCCAATTTTGAAACTTGGAGGACCAAACTTGTAATTTTCTCAAACTTTTGATATTTTTCACCAAAGGACTAAATTTGACAAGTTATGATTTAAAAATGACCTTTGGTGACTTTTCTTTTGAAATCTTGTGCTCGAGGACCTGTTTTTGACAATTTTGAAACTTTGGGGACTAAAGCGCAATTTTGCAAATTTGATAAGTTTTTCATCCGATTTTGATATTTTGCATTTAAAACACATAAAACACGATTTGTGATATTTTGATCATTTGATGTGTTTACGAGTGTTTTCAGATGATTTTGCAGTTTATTTTGTACAAAAATGATGAGTATTTAGACACTCATCAGGGTCTTACAAAAATCCTAATGTAATCAAAGCTTAAATCGCCTAATTGCATAAAATAAATGATTATCTTCACATGTGAAGATTCTAATAACTAGACTTATTTTGCACTTAAATCGTCTAAATGATTATCTTCACATGTAAAGATAATATAACTAAAATTAATTACACTAATAAACTCTTAAAATTAAATAAGCTAATAATATTAACAATTCTAAACAATTATTTATAAAAATTAATTAAATTATAATAAAATATGAATTTTACTTGATATCTCTGTGCTTTCCGGTGATGTTCCAGTTATACCCGTAATTTCATCTCCGTCTGATTCTGATTCAGATTCAATTACATTTCGTTGATTGCTTTGATTGAAACGGCAGTGGCATAATGTTTTGAACGGCGGTTTAACAGCGGTTTGACGTCGGTGAATTAGGTTAACGAAGGTAGAAGAAGGATTTAATGGCGGTAGTTATGATCGGAAAATAGATTTGGTGGTTTGATTTGACGGTTAAGCGATGGATTTAATGGCGGTAGTTGTGATCGAAAAATAGTTAGGTCGAGAGAGAAAATATCTGGGTTTTCACCTTCGCGTTTAGTTCAAGTGTGTGTTTTTTCTTTATATATTAGATATTTGTTTATAATTTACATAATTGCCCTTGGTTAGTGTAAATTTTTGGCTAATCTTAGCCATTAGATCTAAAAAATGAAGGGATTAGATGGAGGGCTAGGATATCTTCTCGTGTTCTCACCAAAATTAGACTTCTCACATGAATGAGCCCTATATATATAGATATATATATATATATATATAAAAGTTTAGTTTTCTATCATGTATGTATTGATGTTTTATATTGTCTTTTATGATTTAAAGATTGTATCTTTAGCTTAAATATATTATTTACATAAATGTATAATCGTTGAAATAATATAATTCTCTATTACTGTTAACAAAAGAATTGTATAGAAAATATTGTTCACTTTTACAAAACCTTATTTTATATGTCAAAATTAAGTAATCTTTTATATAATAAAACAAAACCTCTAGTGGGAATTTTTCATTTCAAAAAAATCAATTCATTCCTTATTTGGTAATAGTTGAATTATTAGTTTATTTTAATTTAAAGATGTTTAGTAGAAAAACGTTAAATATTTCTTAAATGGACATAAGATCTTATAAATTCGTTTTTATATAAGAGAGGCAGAAAAAAAATTAGAAAATACACATGTACTTAATGGTTCTTTTTTTAATAGTTATGGACTAGATTGAAAATTGTGAAGAAAAAAACAGGACCTCAAAGCTCTCGCATGACTGAAGATATGTAAAAAAAGATAACAACCTAAGTTCCAACTTCAACCATCGCCTCTGCCCTCTAGCAAAAAAGCATGCCATGCGCTAAAACACCAAAAAACCTAATTCATATCCATCGCCATTCTTAACAATTGAAGTAATCTTTTCATTCAGTTATCGAATTATTGAATCTCCTATCAGGTTTGTTACGTGTTTCTCAGTCATTAAATCTTTGATTTTGCTTCATTAAAATAAATTAAATCATGATTATTTGTGGTTTTGATAAAATAAAGTTATATGCTTTAGAACCTCATAAACATGGGATGGTACACATGTTTTCCAAGATTAACCCATCGTCAATTCAAAGTCACGAGAAGTACTATCAGACGTGAATAGTGATTAGTGTGACAATAGGTATCTTTCTAATTACCCAAACCAGGTAGCACTCGGATATGGTGTGTGATCTTTCTTAGAGGTGGTAAAGTGGTTGTTTACACGGGCTGGATAACGGGTCAGTTGGAGTAATTACAGTTTATAGAACTTCACGTAAGATTCCCAACTGCAATTAATGTATTATCAAAGCACTATTAACATAGATAATATGATATCATATAATAACTAACAGTGAGGGTTGGTATTAGTTTAGGACTAAATCTCAATTGCTCCTACTAACAGTGCTTTTTTTGGTAGTTCTGGTCTACCAACGTCGGGTATCATATAATCGATTTTTTACCCTTTTATGATTGATTTTAATTCGCATTGTAGCAATTGAGCGAGAATTAGGTTTCGTTTTATGTTTGTGATTTAGCTTAGTAATGCGGCTTAGCTGCTTCTTTGCTTTTAGATACAATAGATATAATTATGCAGTTCTGGGCTGTTCGGGATGGAAGAAACTTAGTAAACGGATAAGGTGGTATTTGGATTGCTTATGAAAACTGCTTATTGTGTTTTTGACACAATTGAACTGTAAATGATCGTGTTAATGTGGCTAAAAAGGTATGTTACAGTTTCATGTTGGGATATCGAAAATTAGTACAATTAGGTCTCGATGAACACTTGATGATTTTTTAAGGTATCACATGATATGGAAATCGCATAATTTCTGAACACTACAAAAAAAATGTCATTTTGCTGGCACAAAATTTTTATGGCAGAAGTAATATGCAAAATAGTTGTACTATATATTCTATGTGAAATATGCAAAAAAATGTCATTTACTGGCACAAAGTTTTGAAATGCATTTTTAGTGGCTGAAAATAAGTGGCACGAAAAGTGTCGAGGAATCAGTAACACTTTTTGTATGTGAAATAACTATAAATAGTTGTACTATATATTCTATGCCAATAGAAGTTAAGTACAAAAGAAATGCCATTTAGTGGCACAAAATTTGATTGTAGGATCATGACAGAAAAATCCTCCCTGTTATTGGTACCCAACTTTGGTCAAATTCTTAAAGCTAGAACCAACCAAGTTTGTAGAACCGATCAGTTTATAATATTGTTTTTCCATACACATTCAACCCTTGAATAGTCAACATTAACATCGCATGAAAAAAATCCAGTTGCATGCCTCTTGGTAGTTCTTTGTAATATATGATATTGTAAGTTTCAAATCTCTTATATAAAAACTTTTTTGCCTTTCAAAAAAAAATTCATCTGCTGCAATGATAGTAAATCTGGCTCATTTTTATTTTGGCCCTTAATTGTTCATGTGTTTATCTTTTGGGTCATATTTTGTGTTCAGGCCCAACAACTATATGATCATGGGAATTCATATTAAGATTGAATTGAGACGGGTGTTTTATTCGATGTTCTTTATTTTAATAAGCACCTAAACCTCATGTCCTGAACTTGCCACTATGTTCATATCTGACCAATATATTTTCGACACAGAGAAATAACATAGTGCATTTGAAACCAAATACCTGACTGTAAAACGAGATTTATAAACCTAAATTCGATTTGTCCCGGTGAATGTTGTTCTCGAGTTACAAGTTGAAATAATATGATACCAACACTCCATAGATCTACATGTGTTTCCAATTATTTTTTTGCTAATACAGGAGATACATTGTAAGAGTAACTGAACTAACGAATCCCATACATTGTGAGTTGTGACAAAAAATAGCACCTTGGCGTCATACTTATGAAATAGCATTTCTTATGGTGCCATATAAAGTGGCAAACCACATAAGGTTTCTGCAAGGCCTCTAGGTTGCAAAGACATGCAGATACAGCTAAATGTTATTTTCATCTTTCAAATATGGCATGGTTACTTCATGCTTAACTGTCATGCAAAAATTATTTTACCTTTGCATGAAAGTGCAATATGCATTTTCAACGAGTAGTCCCAAATACCCCTTTAATGTTATGTGCAACAAGTTGTTTATCCTAATTCCTAAATGATTTGTTTGACCTTATTGCTCCTACACTTGGCACACCCGTTCCTGTTCTATTGACGCTCCTCTTCTATTGACATTTGACGTTCAATTAAGGTAGCATGTTTACATTTTTCTAATATTTTATATATTCTGATAATATGGATTAGTAATCATATCCTATTTTACATATTTTTAGGCCCTTTAATCTCTTTCTATAGAACATGGAATTATCCAATCAATTTATAGTTACTGGAAATAGATGTATGTCATTTTGAGCAACAATATATATTCATGTTTCAATTGAATATGATCAACTTTACAGTATAGTTTCTTGGCCATAATACTTTTTTATAGTATGTGATAGAGTATGACTCATTCCATTTCATACATTCGTGATTACAATCTTTATATTGATAAAAATAGTAAAAAGCATATAGGAATTGCCTCAATAGTGTGCACATCTAAACCTGCGGATTTAGTGAGTAATGATATAAGTTAATACTTTGTTTTCTTATGTTTATTGATGCGTTCTTTCATTTTATGAGCCTGGACAATTTAGTTAGTATCTATTAAAAGGAGTCATTTTAATATTTAGCCCAAAAAAGAAACAGTCCAGAGGTAGACATGCAATCAAAGTGTATTCTTAAGTGCTCACTACCTTTTAAGTTCTCTTTTAAGTTTACCAGAAAATGCTACAATAACTCCAGACGAGGTACAAACTATCCACGCGATATTGGTTATTTTTTAGATGGAGTGATGTAGATAAAATATATTTGATTTTAACACTTGGTGAAGTTATACAAAATCTAAACTCGTGGTAAACTTAGTTATGTTGTATTTAAGTCTGTGTTTATATTTGTTAAATGTGTTTTTAACAAGTGTAATGCTAAGTGAAACTCTCGGACTCCTACTTGTCATGATGCAAGAAGCACTTTAATTGCTATTAATATTTGATTGTTAAGCTATATAGTTAATCTTTATTAAAATGTGAATAAGGTTACACAATTTTGCAATGCTTTGTGTGCTACAATGGGAATACGCGTATCCACATTTGTAAGGCTCCTTATTCTAATTTGTAAATAAACATGAACAAATGTAACATGGTTAGTTGTTTTATGGTCGTAACCTCTTTCTCGATGATTAGATAATTAGTATACCGGGGAACCCAAATGCAATTAGTGATTCTATGGAAGCGATACTTGCGTTATTAAAGCATGCTTTGAAACAAGTGAAAGAGGACAAATAACAAAACCATCATATCCACAAAATGATCCTCACGCACAAGCAGAGCAAAAGAATGTATGGGAACATAGTTATCAGATGGTTGTCATTAAGTGTTGTATCTATATTATGTGGACTCCTTTAGAAAGTATAAATGAATTACCATTCATGAAGAGGATATCAAATGTATTCATGAATAAAGTCAATTTTTGTATAAGAGATGCAATCATATACTATCAGCAACCAAACATCTTGCTTTTTAAAATGCAAGTGAAAGATTTTGATCATTACATATGCATTTCTTTGCTAAATAACAACTGGAAATGGCCTAATCATCCGCTACATATAATCTGGTGTTCTGTTCTACATATTTCTTTTTAGAAATGCAACACATATATTAAAGCTTTAAACAACCAAAAGCAAGTTCCGTACAAAACAGAATACACAACTCGTGTGCTTGATCTTAATAGCATTGTTTTTAAACCATGCAAATTGTTATTTTGTTATTATATTGATTTTAATAACAAAATCTCAAGTATTCGCAGGATTATCAACTATATAAATAAAAAAATATTTATTTTAATTATTTTCAATAAAGGTACACAACATGTTAAAAATTCAAACGTAACATCTAAATAAAATTTGATGTATCATGCTTGTACGAGACTTATATTGATTTTTTTTATAATATTCTAACGCATCAATATTAAAACAATACATTACATATACAAGATATACTAATGCGATTTTTGGGTGTGTTTAAATTATAAAACAATGTAGTATTAGGTCAAATTGGTTATAATCAACATTTTAGTTTTTTAATATATAAAAATACATTATTCAAGAATACTCCTCCTCATCGTATAATACAATATTAAAAACCATAAATAAAACAATAAAATTTGAAATATTTGTTTTTTAATAAATAAAAATACATTATTCAAAAAATTAGAGAAAACTCCGCGCGTGCGCGGGCATTATAACTAGTTCAACAAATACAAAAGAATGTTTATTTTAGTCATTTCACCTATTAATTAAACAAATAATAGATTTGCCAAACACAAGAAAACCGATTATCGGATTATTGTGATTTCAAACAACATAATCAAATCAAATACTATTTTTAAGAATAACGTTTTATAACCGCTGATTATCTGATTATCCATATTTCAAAACCCATAATTTTTTTTACTCCGTAATAAGCAATCTCAAACACCCCCATAAAAGTGGGTATTTGTAGGAAAAAAAGAGTTTTTTTGTCCGTTACATATCGTTTGAACTAAAATTTTGCTCTTTTTTACAAAAAACGCTCGTTGTGGCATTTGTTTTGGCGTGCATAATGCGGCTACAGTGAGGAGTGAGGTGCAGTTTTAGCGGCGCCAAAAGTGACACAAAATAACATATGCCATGAGAGCACCGCACCTTATCATAATTTATTTCCCATTAATATAAGTATTTACATGTTATCATCTAAAGTTGATATTTTGAACCAAAGTTTTATCCAATTCCAAAATTGGAAACAGCATTTTCCAACATATAAACAGCCGTGCCTTGCACACGCCCTTCCCAAAACCGTTAACTCAAAGAGAAAAAATAGGGTTTTTGCCCACATCTCATCATCACTCTCCAACAACAACAACAAAAAGCACTTGACAGACAAACCTTTCTAAAAACCCTCAAATGAAAAAAAATCCACACCAAATTTCAATCCATTCATCTTAAAAATCGATCAAAAACCAATCAGAGTCTTCTTTATATAAATCAATCAAAGTGGGCAACTGTTTGCCCACCCCCTTCTTACCAAGGTTGGGGTTAGGGTTTTGCGATTCTAATTCCGAAACCGAATACCAAGAGGTTTTTGTAATGTCGAATACGCCTCAATCCTATCGATTCGGTAATCCCGCTACGGCTACGCCATCGCCTGCGGGAAATATCGAACCGCTTAATCGCCTTTTAGCGGATCTTTCTACTCGCGGCACACCCAAGGTTTGGTTTTTTTCGTTTTGTTGTCTGTTTTTGACCTAATTTGGGGTTAGAAGTTGTTGAATTTGTTATAATTAGTGTGATTTGAATGAATGTGAAGGGAAGGGAAGTTAGTAACGTAACTGATTTTTATAAAGTTGTGGTTTTTGATCGTTGAAAATGTTGTTGAATTTATTTTGATGTAACGCGTTTCGCGCCACTAAAGGAATTAATGTAATTTGAATGAATGTGAAGTGTTATTAACGTGCATGAGCAGGATATTAAGAGTGTTGAATGCGAGTTTATTGTTATAGAATTTAAGTTTACGGTCACTGATTTGGAAAAGAGCGTAAATTGTGAGAAGCGAATTAACTTAAATGAGTAGCCGTTTGTATTGATAAGAAGAATGTTGGTGAGTAGGTGGAATTATGCGTTAAATTAGGCTATGCTTAATGACTTTTGAGCTACATTTCTAAAGAAATTAATGTGGGAGCAAGAAATTAAGTCTTGTAATGCAAGTTTGATTTTTATAAAAAATTAAGTTTTCAATCTTTTATTTGGAATAGAGCGTTAAAGTTGAGATTGAGTAGTTGTTTGTGTTGATATTTGATAAAGAGAAATGTTGGTGACTAGGTGGAATTATGCGATAAATTAAGCTATCTTTATTAAGGACTAGTTAGTACGTGAAAATGATATGCTCAGCGTCAAATAAATGAGGTCAGGATAGTTTGAACGTTGCTTAGTTTGTAGGCTTCATAATAAGTGAAACCGGTAGGGTAAACTGAAACTGAAAGATGTCTAAAACTGAAACCGGTAGGGTAAACATATTTACTGACATAGATTTCCTTTTTTTGTAAGAAATTTGATACTGGGGTGTGGATAATGGATATGTTCGCATTAAAAGTTAGAAGATACGAAGTTCAACTTTTATTAGTATGGGTTTAAGGTAATCAACAAGAAAGGGTGTAATTGAATGCTTATTGGCATTTTGATTTGTAGATGACTAGATTCTTTCACGGTTTTGAATGATATTTTTTTTGTTGGAATAGCATTTATGATGGTCATGTTTCCGTTTGAGGTCACCCTTGACGTGTAAAGAAGCTGGATGCTTTTTCTATCGAACATGATAATCAATGTTGACTGATTGACAAATCAATGCATAATAGTTAGCAGCCGTTACTACTAAAGAAACTCACATACATTAATACCAAACTAAAAATTTTGCTCAACAAGCTACTTGGACATGCGCTTAAGCCAATAAATGCAGATATACAATCAAATACAAATGGATATGCTTTTTAAAGAGTGATGTAACAAATTTGCAAATGCTAAGGTATTTAGTCATATCAGTTTCGATATCATCATTTTTGAAGTCCAATTACTTCAACATTTGAAATGATTAGATAAATCGCTTCGATAAGTAAGTGCTTGCTTTTGAGGATAGGAAGTTAGAATACGATGACGAGCAATTCAAGGCGCTAATGGTTGTAGTATTGTATCAAAGAGATAACTTTCCTGCCCATATTTTACCCTATTTTCTTTTTTTGTTGCAAATAGACTCTTATGTTCAGTTTCAATGTTTAATGGCAGGATGGGTCTGCTTTGGCTTTAAGAAGACATGTTGAAGAAGAGGCGCGTGCTCTAAGTGGCGAAGCCTTTTCTCGTTTCATGGATCAGTTATATGATCGCATTACTAGTCTTCTAGAGAGCAATGATGTTGCTGACAATCTAGGCGCTTTAAGAGCTACTGATGAACTGATTGACTTGAAACTTGGAGAGAGTGGCACAAAAGTTTCCAAATTCTCTAATTACATGCGTATTGTGTTCGATACGAAGCGTGACCCTGAGATTTTGATCCTTGCCAGTAAAGTACTTGGCCATCTAGCCAGAGCTGGCGGGGCTATGACGGCAGATGAGGTGGAGTGTCAGGTGTGTACTTTGTAGCCTTCATTAGTTATGTGCTATTTCATTGTTCTTCTAGTAACTTTTAGTATATATACTTCTGCAGGTGAAAAATGCGCTGCAATGGCTTGGTGGAGAGAGAGTTGAATATCGCCGATTTGCTGCTGTTTTAATTTTAAAGGTAAGTTTCTGCTATGTTGGGACTGCTTTTTGAGCCTCTGACAGCTGAAATTAGCATTAGAAAATAACCTTGTCAAGGTGGTATTGATTGCTTTAATAGTTCGTGCTTATATGTTTATAATCCTTAATTGCTACTGGTGCTCAACCATGAGTACTTATTATGTGATTTAAAGACTGAAATTTCCTCCACATAGGATTGGTAACTACCATACAAAATACCTGATATAACGTTTGTGATGCTCATCATTTTCATGCTTCTTTAAAGCTTTAATGGTTTTTCAAGTTGCCAACAATCATCGGTTTTTCAATAGTTCCTGGAAGTTTTATTATTTTAGTGCTTAACCTGGAATCTTAATTCATTCTTTTGACTTCAGGAAATGGCTGAGAATGCTTCTACCGTTTTTAATGTTCATGTGCCCGAATTTGTCGATGCCATCTGGGTGGCATTGAGGGATCCGACATTGGCTGTTAGAGAGCGAGCTGTTGAGGCATTACGTGCTTGCCTTCGTGTGATTGAAAAGAGAGAGACGCGCTGGCGTGTGCAGTGGTTAGTGCATATGTTTAATGTTCTAGAATTATTTGCTATTAAGTTTGCATATGGCATAGACAATTATACTTCATCCCTCTTAGAACTATTCAGTGCACTTGCAACTTCTAAACACACTATGTTCATTATACTTCACCTTTTTTTCCTTGTGTTTTTTTTGTGATCATCATTTTGGCCCCTACTAAAGTTGGGCTTTAAACTAAGTTTGGCCAATATATCTATAAAAATGTTGGAAGTAACGGACCACTTTTGAATCAGTGTATTTAAAAAGTAATCATTGACGATAAGGCGCAATTGGCAAGCTAATAGGATAACCTTGTAGCAGTATATTTTACACTGTATGAAGTGCTATTCAAGTTAGCAATGCCAGAACATGGGTTTGGGTAGTTGATTATAGTTTGATAAGGGCATGAATATCTGTGGCATTGTATGAGATACATTGTTCTTTGTGTTCTATTAAGTTCAGATATAGCAGAAGGGTGGGGCTGACAGTATTTATTCAAGTTACCACCACTCATTATATTAAAAACTAATAGGTTGCTAAAATATAAACGAGGTTTATAAATGTCTAGTGAGTTGAGTATTATACCACTAAAGATGAATATATGATCAGCAGCTTGCACCATGGTCTTTAACCCAATAATCATAGCTTCATGGCCTCTTGATAATGGGCATGTTTGGCCCGGCTCAGGTGTAACCTGAGCCATCAGTTCTGCAGTCTGAAGTATCCGATCTTTGTCCTTCATTGACATATAATATTTTCTGAAGGAAACATACTGCATAGATTAGTTTTTTGTCTTTTGGGAAATTTCCTAATGTATGCTTTGTGTAAATTGATCACATAAGTTCCTGTACACCTGATCTTATTGTGTACACATCTTTTTGTACAATATTAAATCAGTAAACACAGGCAATTATGTCCACCTAAAGGGAATGGGGGACCCACGTTACATTATGGAATAGCTACAGCTTAGACGGCATGAGTTTTATTGGTAGTTTCACATCATCTGATTATAATCAATCTACTTCAACTTTTTCGTTATTTTCTGCATATCTATTTATACCTGACATTTTATGTCTGGGTGACATACTGACATCTAGCAAGTTCTCTGAAGTACTGTTTTGGTCGTGGCTCACAGTTGTTTATTCTGAAAGCTGTGTTAGTATATCAAGTATTAGTTCTTCGAGATTTTTGTATAGGAACTTATGTGATCTATCTATATATTAATTTTGACAGGTACTACCGTATGTTTGAGGCCACACAAGATGGATTAGGGAAAAATGCTTCTGTTCATAGCATACATGGTTCTCTACTTGCAGTTGGAGAACTCTTGAGGTTGGTGGATATGTTGATATGATAAAGTATTGTTATACACTTATACATACATTATTTTTCTTGGCGTTGCTTCAAAAACCAGAAGTGTGTTGGGAAGTAGCCTGTTTTCTTTCTTTTTCCTTCTATCAGATTGTTTTTTTTTTTTTTTTTAAATGACTTAGCATGGCTTATTCCTGACTGGGTATATTTCAACTGTTAATATATGTTAACTAGTGTTTTCATTTTTCTTTGTTATGCTCATTAAGTTTTATGTTGTTTTCATATAATGGTAGTGCATAATAAGTTTCCTAAAATGCAGGAATGATCAATGACGTTTGTTTTAATTATTATCATTACTATTATTATTTTTTATCGATATCGCGTATGGGGGTATAGAGGGTGCGTTATGATGTTGTTATATCATAGTGTATGACTGTATGACAGTATGACGACCTTGCTTATCTTGCAAATGTTAGTTCCTTAATTTGATTTTTTTCATGAGACAGAAATACAGGTGAATTCATGATGTCAAGGTACAGAGAGGTTGCTGAAATTGTTCTTCGGTATCTGGAGCATCGGAATCCTCTTGTTCGTCTTAGTATAACTTCTTTGCTTCCTCGGATTGCACATTTTCTACGTGATCGATTCGTGACAAACTATCTCACGGTTAGAACATTTCTTATTACATGGTTGTTTTTGTTAAAGAACCACATATATTTCTTAATGTTGACATCTAAACCTTGGAAGATGGTCTGATTATAAACAGATATGCATGAATCATATCCTTGCTGTTCTCAAGATACCAACTGAACGTGCCAGTGGATTTATAGCTCTTGGGGAGATGGCTGGTGCTTTGGACGGTGAACTAGTCCACTATTTGCCGACAATAACATCTCACCTACGTGATGCAGTATGTTATTTGAGTTATTAAAAGATGATTAGTGCCTGTTGAATATATTAATATGTATTAACAAAAGATATGTACTTTTTAAATCCACAGATTGCTCCTCGTAGGGGCAGACCCTCCCTTGAGGCTTTGGCTTGTGTTGGGAACATTGCAAAAGCAATGGGTCCCGCCATGGAAACCCATGTCCGCAGTCTCTTGGACGCCATGTTTTCTGCTGGTCTTTCTTCAGTACTAGTAGAAGCACTTGAGCAGATAGCCATCAGGTATATACTAGTTTTAACAAACCCCTTTCAGTTTTGAATCCTCTACCTTTGTTTTTTTATAAGGGGTCCTGACTAATAAAAATGATTGGTATATCAGCATTCCATCATTACTCCCTACTATCCAAGATCGATTGCTTGAATGCATTTCAGTAGTTCTTTCAAAACATCACATTGCGAATGCAAGAAATTCTGCAACTCCCAGTAGAGCAAACGTGACTAACAGCATTCAGCAAGTGTCAGAACTCGGTGGATCGGCTCTGGAGCAGCTTGCATTACAAACACTTGCTCGTTTCAATTTCATGGTAATATAGAGGTGTTCATTGAATAATAAACATGGATTCTATTATGTATTTTAACACTCTTGTACTTTTAGGGCCATGATCTTCTTGAGTTTGCTAGAGAATCAGTTGTAGTTTATCTGGAAGATGATGATGGAGCTACAAGGAAGGATGCTGCCCTTTGCTGCTGCAAATTAGTTGTAAACTCCTTTAACACACAATTTAGTGTTAGTAGGTCCAGTCGAGCTGGAGGCAAACGGAGACGTCTTATAGAAGAGGTTTGTTATTTCTATTCTCACTTACACCATATCTTCCCTTAGATCTTTATACAGTCATTTACACCAAATTGCTACTTCTTCGTTACTTTTGGTGAGCATATTCTTCCGACTGGTATATCTTCATACAAAAAATCTCTATCTAGTGTAGTGAACATGAGAGCATATTGATGTTATTCGGTACAAGATAACAAGAATGAGAATCTTTAATGATCTATGTCATTTTAGATTACTACTATATACTTTTACTAAAAGGTTGTCTTGTATGCTTGAGACAATTTTTGTTCACAAAGTGGATCGATCGCTAGTTCGATGGAAATAAAAAAAAAAAATCTATAACTTACATTCTTATGTATAATTCTAATCCAACTTGAAACATTGGATAGGATCCCTCTTGCTTCTCTATTTTCCTTGCTCCTTTAGACAGACACAAGTCTCTTACCCTCTCCATATATTGGAAATGGTTTATAGAGTAAGGATCAAATGAGAAGTAAAATTAAAATGATAAGGGTGAGAAGAAACCACAGCCGCACATTTCAGATGCACCTAAAAAAATAGATGCATCTCCCCCTAAATTTCTCCTCCCCATTTGAAATGTGTGGCTCAAATTTTTTCTCATTCTTCTTATTTCAATTTCTCTTCTCACTAGATCTACTCCCATGGTTTATAAGGTTAAAAGTTAGGGAAATGATATGTCCTCCTACTTTGTGTTCCTACTCACGAGATGCTCACATGTGTCGGACCGTTTAAATGAAGAGAGATATAAGTGGAAAACACATGTCATATTTTTGTATTGGTAGGAGGATAAGTAGGAATATGAAGTGTATTTTTGTATTTTAGTATTCTATCTTGCGCAAGACTTTGGTATTAGTTTGTTATCATCCTTTTCATATTACTTGCATAATTAGGTGGCTTTTTATAAGAACGCTTTAGTTGGAGTGAACTATATATACTTAATGCGTTTGCATATTTATGAGACTTTGTGATGATTATGCTATCACTGTTAATATGACAGATGGCATGCTAATTGACATGGTATCAGTATATCTGATGATGCACTCATATTATTCTTAATTGATATTTGCATATCATGATACTTCAGATTATTAATTAATGTTGTCGCTGCAGATTGTAGAGAAGCTTCTAATTGCAGCTGTAGCAGATGCTGATGTTTGTGTACGTAATTCAATCTTCTCTTCCCTGCATGGGAATGGAGGGTTTGATGATTTCTTAGCCCAAGCTGATAGCTTGACTGCTGTATTTGCTGCCCTAAATGACGAGGTACACTGCAAGTTTCATATATATTTATTTGACGTAAATCCCCTCCAAGTTAACATTAAAAAGTATACGTGTAAAGAATATGTAACTACCCCTCTTACTTTCCTTATTATGTACGGTTTGCAATGCAACTACCCGGAATTCTTCATAACTAATGCTTATCATGAACATAATTATCCAATAAAGAAATGAGTGAAGTTGTCTCTTAGGTAGTGTTTGATAACAACTTAATGTGTCTTAATTGAAAAATAGGTAAGTTAATTAAGTGATTAAGTCATCAAATGGATGTTTGTTTAGTGCTTAAAACTAACATGTGACCTTCTAGAAAAAGCCATGGAAGTGAGGGTCTACAAATTAAGTCATCTTTTTTTTTTCTAATTTTACATGTTTAACCTCCCACTTCTTAACTTTATTTCAAATAAAAGGGTATAACAGTAATTTTTACTAATTCAGACACTTTATTCAGCACACAAAACAAACAACTATTTATTCATCTACAAACAGACATCATATATCTAGACACACTTTAATTTAACAGGACTTAATAAAAAAACTAAACAAACAGGCCCTTAGTCCTCTAGCTATCTAGTTTATTGACGTTTTGGAAAAGGAATTCTGTCTTTGCAATCATATAGAGTTCTATAAGCTATACCACTGCCAAGGACATGCTTGCCACCTTTAATCATTTTGTTTCCAGGTTATGCCTCATATATTCCACTTTTCTTCACCTATCATTTTGTTGATAGTACATAATCGTTTGCGTACTCAATGTCTTTAAAGGACCTGAAAGCTCTTGAAGTGAACCTTTCATCTCATCTTCTTCGGACTTAAGATGTCATTCTTGCATCTTTTAAAAGCAAGTATGACATAATTAATTTAAAATGTTAATTCGTCATAGTTGTATGAAGAGGAATTGTTGAAAATGCTCGAAGGGGCTTAAATATTGATAGTGTATGGAAGTTCATGCATATATATTTCTTGAACATTGACTGAATTTATTGCCCTTCTTTTTCCTGAATAAGTGTATTGTTATTTGAAATCTGACTTTAGTTATATGGACAGAGCCTGATTTGTATTGACTCGTGTTTAACGAATTATTCATTGAAATAGTTCAGAATGAGAATGCCATCGCTTGATAATGAGCAGTTAAACTAATTGACTGAACTTATTGGTTTATCCCTGTATCTGTAGGATCTTCAAGTTCGGGAGTATGCAATATCTGTGGCAGGTAGATTGTCTGAAAAGAATCCGGCATATGTTTTTCCAGCACTCCGGCGCCACCTTATTCAATTGTTAACTTATCTTGGGCAAAGGTAGAGTCAGTTGTGTTATCGCCAACTAAATTATATATACATGAGGTACATCTGATGACATACCTATTATTGCTTCTTATCTAACAGCGCGGATAGCAAATGCCGTGAAGAGAGTGCAAAGCTGTTGGGTTGCCTAATACGCAGTTGTGAACGACTCATACTTCCATATATTGCTCCAATTCACAAGGTTTTCTAATAACTTCACCAATCATATTTTTGATCATTAAATTCTTCTATAGCTCAAGTACTTCTTTTCAGGCGCTTTTGGCTAAGCTATGTGAAGGAACGTCAGGAGTGAATGCTAACAATGGCATCATCAGTGGAGTTCTTGTGACTGTGGGGGATCTTGCCAGAGTGGTAGGTCACTCTTTGCTTGCACTCATTCTGTCACTATTACATTTTGGTGCACAATATTGATGTATAAAAGAAATTAGATCTTGGTCTCATCATAAATTGGCCTAATTTTTATTAGTAGCAAGTTCAAACTTCGCTGACGAAGTTATCTTAACTCCATTTCTTTCCTGTACAAATTAAGCAATAAAGATATAACTGATGAAGTACTTTTTTGCACAAGCCTCTTTGTGATAATATATTAAATGTAAGTTTGCAACTTGGATAATATGTGAATATTGTTAATATCTTTGATATATATGTACTAGTTATACCATTGGATATCTATCTATATCTATATATATATATATATATATATATATATATATATATATATATATTATGAGGAGGGTGTTACCTAGTTTTCTGTCTTAAATTTCTAACTGCATACCAAACATATTCTGAGTGACAATCAAAATATGTTAGACAGGCCTGTGCCTTTAAGGAACACTAAACCAAATTTCATAATATTTAGACTAAAGGAATACAGAGTTTCTCAAGTGAAGTGGACGTGAACTAAATTTCTTGGAATTTCTGTTTCCCTAAGTAATAAGGAAAACTTTAAGGCATCTCACACTACATCTCAAAAGTACTATTTAGGCCTTGTATTTATGGTTCTTGTTATCGGAACCTACAACACATCTTAATGACACCCTTTTTATATTCATTCTTTAATAGACGAGTACGCGTGTATAGCAACGAGATTTTATAGCGGTAGATAGTTGTGGTGATAAAAAAAAAGTTTATGGGTTATAAACGAAAAATAATATAAGTTTAAGAATTTGGGGATTAAACACGATTTAAAGTGAATGAAAATAATATGGGTTATGGGTTATAAACAAAAATAATAATAAAAGTTTATGGTTTCCATGTATAGTTTTCTTAATTTTTCACTTTCAAGAATATGTTTTTTTCCTTTATATATAGTATATATATATATATAGCTATTTCTAATTAATAATGACACCGTGTGGTTCACTTTCTCAATTGATGTGTGGCTTCATATCATAAAAGCGATTATTGTTCCAAGATAAAGATACACCCAGTGCTGTTGTAGATACACTGTATTTATAGTTCCTTGGTGCATTTAAATCACATGCTAAATGAATTATGACAGCTGTTGAACCTATATATTTTTTTACAAGGGAGAATTATTATTTAGAATCTCTTTATGGTCATTACTATTCTTTTAAGGAAATGTATGTTTCTTATTGTATAATATTACTTGGCGCATTTGAGCCATGTTGCTTCTTGCAGCTTGTTGGCTCTTTTACTTTGGTGTTCTTTCTGCATCTTAAATGGATTTAGTTTAAATATTTTTCTTGTAAAAACCTAAACTTCCATGTCTTAGCATGCTATGAACCTATCTTTTGTCATGCAATTTGTTCACTTCTCACTTGTATGTTCAGGGTGGTTTTGCTATGCGAGAATATATTCCTGAACTTATGCCAAGAATTGTTGAAGCTTTGCTGGATGGAGCTGCTGCAACTAAACGTGAGGTTGCTGTTTCAACCCTTGGTCAGGTTGTACAGAGTACCGGGTATGCTGACTGCTTCAACTCAAGTTAGATTAATGTTGTACTTTAATTATACTGCATGTAATGTACTGTCTTCTTATTTATTTAATTTTTTTTGTTCATAGAAAATATTATTACTTTACGATCTATGCAACTTAACTGGTTTGTTTTTGTCAATAGATATGTCATTACTCCATATAATGAGTACCCACTGTTACTTGGCCTACTCTTAAAATTGTTGAATGGCGAGCTGGCATGGTCTACGCGTCGTGAAGTTCTAAAGGTATGTTCTTGAGCGATTTATGTGACTTTTGGCATATAAATTGTTGCTGAAACTTACTGAAAATGATGTTTAGGTTCTTGGCATAATGGGTGCTTTGGATCCTCATGTTCATAAGCGCAATCAGCAAAGCCTGCCAGGACCTCTTGGTGATGGTACTCGTACGACCAATGATGCAGGCCCACATATTCAGTCTAGCGATGAGTTACCAATGGATCTTTGGCCTTCATTTGCAACATCGGAAGATTATTTTTCCACTGTAAGTTTGAAATAAAAAAAATTAATCAAGAAGAGTCACACCTGCGGCTTGATCACATTTATTACTTGCAGGTTGCTATCAATTCCCTCATTCGGATACTTAGGGACCCATCTCTTTCTAGTTATCATCAAAAAGTCGTTGGATCTCTCATGTTTATTTTCAAGGTTTGTTGACTTCTAAAATGCTACACTTGTAGAATTATTCTTCTGCTGGATTGATCTCTAATACCATTTTATAAATTATTTTGCAAGATCAGTCTATGGGTCTTGGTTGTGTGCCATACTTGCCAAAGGTTAGTCCATTTAATATGTAATTCTGAAGCATTGTTCTGATTTTTGTTGGTCGTTCGACGAGTTATAAAGGCAGTAAAGTATTCTTTAAAGTTAACATAATTCATGTGTATCACCTGTTGAAAGCAGCATAAGTTTTGTTTGTCTACATATTTGGGTGGTTAGTTTTTTGATGGTCTATGTATATAATGTGTTGATATTACTCTGCCAATGTTTGCTCATTATTTCTCTGTTCTTTTGGTAGTTCTACAAAATACGGCTGTCTTGTTGGCGATGTCCTTTACACAAATTATTGAATTAGGAGCATTCTTAGCTACAAGAATGTGAAACTAGATGTTATAGAACTCAAAAAGTGTAAATCAATAAGGCTGACAACGCTTAGAATAAGCTAATTCAGATCTTGGCGTCACCTATCAGAATTCCTCTTTCTTATATTCCATTCTTATTAAATAAACATTTGGAAGCACATATATTAAGTGGAGATAGGATGGAGATTGATGTAGCCCATGATAACATGTGAGATTTGTTGACAATCTAGATTGTCAAAATGAAGCGAAGATCTATTATCTTGTAGTGATAAATAATAGTGGAAAGAAAAACTTACTGCAGTTGAGGCAAACAAGTGAAAAGAGGAAGAGAGCAGGTTCTAACTGGTTAACAATGTAGACCACTTTAACCAACGTTCTTACATCTTTCACCACATGATGAGTTATTAAAATAAGATAAAAATTATCTCTTGGAATTTGGACATTTTCTTGGTTACACTGAAAAAGGGTTTATAGACACTGCATGGATATGTATGCGGTTCTAGTCAATCTGTCGACTCACACAGTTTTTTATAGATGAATCACATAATTTTTGCTAGGGTGCACTAACTTAGAGATTATTTATATATTTTCTTGTAAAACGTTCATAGAAAATATTATTACTTTACGATCTATGCAACTTAACTGGTTTGTTTTGTCAATAGATATGTCATTACTCCATATAATGAGTACCCACTGTTACTTGGCCTACTCTTAAAATTGTTGAATGGCGAGCTGGCATGGTCTCACGTCGTGAAGTTCTAAAGGTATGTTCTTGAGCGATTTATGTGACTTTTGGCATATAAATTGTTGCTGAAACTTACTGAAAATGATGTTTAGGTTCTTGGCATAATGGGTGCTTTGGATCCTCATGTTCATAAGCGCAATCAGCAAAGCCTGCCAGGACCTCTTGGTGATGGTACTCGTCGACCAATGATGCAGGCCCACATATTCAGTCTAGCGATGAGTTACCAATGGATCTTTGGCCTTCATTTGCAACATCGGAAGATTATTTTTCCACTGTAAGTTTGAAATAAAAAAAATCAATCAAGAAGAGTCACACCTGCGGCTTGATCACATTTATTACTTGCAGGTTGCTATCAATTCCCTCATTCGGATACTTAGGGACCCATCTCTTTCTAGTTATCATCAAAAAGTCGTTGGATCTCTCATGTTTATTTTCAAGGTTTGTTGACTTCTAAAATGCTACACTTGTAGAATTATTCTTCTGCTGGATTGATCTCTAATACCATTTTATAAATTATTTTTGCAAGATCAGTCTATGGGTCTTGGTTGTGTGCCATACTTGCCAAAGGTTAGTCCATTTAATATGTAATTCTGAAGCATTGTTCTGATTTTTGTTGGTCGTTCGACGAGTTATAAAGGCAGTAAAGTATTCTTTAAAGTTAACATAATTCATGTGTATCACCTGTTGAAAGCAGCATAAGTTTTGTTTGTCTACATATTTGGGTGGTTAGTTTTTTGATGGTCTATGTATATAATGTGTTGATATTACTCTGCCAATGTTTGCTCATTATTTCTCTGTTCTTTTGGTAGTTCTACAAAATACGGCTGTCTTGTTGGCGATGTCCTTTACACAAATTATTGAATTAGGAGCATTCTTAGCTACAAGAATGTGAAACTAGATGTTATAGAACTCAAAAGTGTAAATCAATAAGGCTGACAACGCTTAGAATAAGCTAATTCAGATCTTGGCGTCACCTATCAAATTCCTCTTTCTTATATTCCATTCTTATTAAATAAACATTTGGAAGCACATATATTAAGTGGAGATAGGATGGAGATTGATGTAGCCCATGATAACATGTGAGATTTGTTGACAATCTAGATTGTCAAAATGAAGCGAATCTATTATCTTGTAGTGATAAATAATAGTGGAAAGAAAAACTTACTGCAGTTGAGGCAAACAAGTGAAAAGAGGAAGAGAGCAGGTTCTAACTGGTTAACAATGTAGACCACTTTAACCAACGTTCTTACATCTTTCACCACATGATGAGTTATTAAAATAAGATAAAAATTATCTCTTGGAATTTGGACATTTTCTTGGTTACACTGAAAAAGGGTTTATAGACACTGCATGGATATGTATGCGGTTCTAGTCAATCTGTCGACTCACACAGTTTTTTATAGATGAATCACATAATTTTTGCTAGGGTGCACTAACTTAGAGATTATTTATATATATCCCGCGCTATTTAAAACAGTTGGTACAAGGTTTCTAATATATCTTTTACGATCTCTAGGTTTTACCCGACTTGTTTCATACTATCCGAACATGTGAAGACAGTCTGAAAGAGTTTATAACTTGGAAGCTTGGAACTCTTGTTTCGATTGTGCGACAGGTACAATTATTCTACGTGCTGTATAAATAGAAAAATAATCTTTCTAGCTATCAGGAATTCACAATTCTTTGCTGCATGTGTAGCACATTCGCAAATATCTACCAGAGTTGCTCTCTTTGATAGCGGAGTTATGGTCATCATTCAGTCTTCCAGCTGCTAATCGCCCTGTGCATGGACCACCGGTAAAGTTTTCCTAATATTAAGATAGTTGTGTTGCTATATGTTTGATATTAACATCTGTATGTATAATGCGTTGGTGTGACGGTGTCAAAGGGAAAATATTGTAACTTTCTGCATCTACTATTTTGACATCCTCATCAGATCCTGCACTTAGTTGAACAACTTTGTCTGGCCCTCAATGATGAATTCAGGAGATATCTTCCTATCATTCTCCCATGCTGTATCCAAGTTCTGAGTGATGCTGAACGGTGTAATGATTACACTTATGTCCGTGATATTCTTCGCACATTGGAAGTATTTGGTGGTTAGTGTTATTGTGTAAATAACAGAATGTCATATATGGCTGCAAGTTGTAATAGAAGTCTAATATGTCTAAAATAATAATTTAAATTTGCTCTTTAGGAACATTGGATGAACATATGCATCTACTTCTTCCTGCACTCATACGATTATTCAAAGTGGATGCCTCTGTTGACATAAGGCGTGCAGCTATCAAGACCTTGATAAGATTGATTCCTCGTGTTCAGGTAATGGATGGCTATTGGACTAAATAGCGATATTTTGCTATATCTATCACAAGTTACTGAGTGAATGTTACTAATTTTTATTGTTTATATTAGGTTACTGGTCACATATCAGCACTTGTGCATCACTTAAAGCTTGTATTGGATGGGTATGTTGGTCTCAACTTTTCTTGGGTTTCTAAATATATAGACTCGGAAATTGCCCAAGTATTATTATGTTTTGCTTCTTTGGGATTCTGTGAGTATGTTCACATTTGATTCTTCACAACATTATCTTCATGCATGCAGGAAAAATGACGAGCTTAGGAAGGATGCTGTTGATGCACTTTGTTGTTTGGCACATGCTCTTGGCGAGGACTTCACTATCTTCATCCCATCAATTCACAAACTTCTTCTTAAGCATCGCTTGCGGGTCTCCTTTCTGATCCTTTTTTGTTTGTAGTTCTTTCTGAAAATCATTTGCTAATCTGTAGAAAATAAAAGTTTTGCATACTTTCACTCTCAGCACAAGGAATTTGAAGAAGTTGAGGGACGGATGCAAAGACGTGGACCGTTAATCCTGGCAAGTGTGGCGGCACAAAAGTCAATCCGGCAGCCTCCCGTTGAGGTTATTAGTGACCCTTTGAGTGATATGGAGAATGATCCTTATGAAGATGTGCACAAGCAGGCAAAAGTTCATCAGGTATATCACTGTAATTCCTCATCGATTGTGACAATCTAAATCAGCGTGTTGCTACTAAATTTCAGTATATGCATGAGGAGAGTCATTAATTTCATTGTTATGCATGAGATGAGTCACTATTTATTATTATTATTCAGTTTCATGCCTAAGGTGATTATTATTCTTTAAAATAAATGAAATCAATAACATGTGGCTCGTTATCATTGTTTTTCAATAGCATGCTTGCTAATCATAGGTTCCCACAGGTTAATGATGCTCGATTACGTGCTGCTGGGGAAGCGTCTCAGCGTAGCACAAAAGAAGATTGGGCTGAATGGATGAGACATTTCAGCATTGAGTTACTGAAGGAATCACCATCTCCAGCTTTGCGAACGTGTGCCAGGCTTGCACAGTTACAGGTGTTGCTAAATTGATTTTTGTTGCTGCACCTAGCTGTCTTTAAAATTTAGTATTAACAGAATTATCTGCAGCCATTTGTTGGACGAGAGCTTTTTGCAGCAGGATTTGTTAGCTGCTGGTCGCAACTCCACGAGTCTAGTCAAAAAGCCCTTGTTCGAAGTTTGGAGATGGCATTTTCTTCTCCTAATATACCCCCTGAAATTCTTGCAACATTACTAAACTTGGTATGACTTTCTTTTTGTGTTGGTATGTTTATTAAAGTGGGATGCTCTCAATGCTGCTGTAATAAGAAGTGTCTGATGCATGGTTTACAGGCAGAGTTCATGGAACATGATGAGAAACCCCTTCCTATAGACATTCGTCTCCTCGGTGCTCTTGCTGAAAAGGTGTGACGGTTACTTGGTTTAGTTTCCTAAATCCTAACTGCTGATGTATAAGCCT
Organism: Chrysanthemum lavandulifolium; assembly: GCA_022545495.1. Classification (NCBI taxonomy): domain Eukaryota; kingdom Viridiplantae; phylum Streptophyta; class Magnoliopsida; order Asterales; family Asteraceae; genus Chrysanthemum; species Chrysanthemum lavandulifolium. The sequence continues at coordinate 126,809,671 of CM040244.1, read as the reverse complement.
AGGTTTTATATTTCAAGGCATTGTTTTGTTTATATGCATAAATCTGTTGCAGTGTCGTGCATTTGCAAAGGCTTTGCATTACAAAGAGATGGAATTTGAAGGTGCGCTTTCAAAGAAGATGGATGCGAACCCTGTTGCTGTAGTTGAAGCACTCATTCATATAAATAATCAATTACATCAGCATGAGGTGCATATACATAATAAACTCTATACTTTTACTTAGTTGTCTTGTAATATTGTTGTCTGTGCCCTCGAGTATTGACATGCATATTAATTTAGGCTGCAGTTGGAATATTGACATATGCTCAACAGCGCTTGGATGTGCAACTGAAAGAATCATGGTAATGTATCTGGGATCCTGAAATCGCTTGTACCTTCTTATATTTTCTTGTTACTTTTATTTTGGTCCTTGTAAAAGTTTTTTATCAGTGATGTTGCTAAAAAAACTATGTTGCTTGCAAATACAAGGTATGAAAAGTTGCAGCGTTGGGATGATGCCCTGAAGGCATACACTGCAAAATCTGCTCAGGCATCAAGTCAACATCTTGTTTTGGATGCAACACTAGGTATTGTTTAAGTTATACTAGTATGATTTTATAAGATTTTAGCTATAATCTGTGTATGTGTGTACATGCTTTGTATTGTACGGATTCTTGTACATACTTTAATGTATTTCTAAAGTATGTAATAAAATGTTTCTTCATTCACTTATGAATAGGACGCATGAGGAGTCTTGCTGCTCTGGCACGATGGGAAGAGCTTAACAACCTGTGTAGGGAATATTGGACACCTGCTGAACCAGCTGCTCGACTAGAAATGGCACCAATGGTTCGTTGATAACTTGTATAATTCTCAAGCAGGTTTATTTTGTTTTGCATTAATCTTATCATTTTCTATTTAATCAGGCTGCTAGTGCTGCCTGGAACATGGGCGAGTGGGATCAGATGGCAGAATATGTATCTAAACTGGATGATGGCGATGAAACCAAACTCAGGGTGCTGGGGAACACTGCAGCCACTGGTGACGGAGGCAGCAACGGCACATTCTTCAGGGCTGTCCTATTAGTCCGTAGGGGAAAGGTACTGTTTGAAATCTGAATTTCTTTGTTCCAAGTCATTCGGAACTTTATTAACCTTTTATTTATTTTTTATTTATTTATTTATTTATTTATTTATTTTTCAAATACAGTATGATGAAGCACGGGAATATGTTGAAAGAGCAAGAAAATGTTTGGCAACTGAACTTGCTGCACTGGTTAGTTTCTAACAAGTTCCTATATGGAAATTACTTGTTTTGTTGTGTGTGTGTGGGGGATGGTTTTGGGGGGTGATTTGTGGCTAATCTTGCATGGAATTTAGTTCTTAGTTTTTTGTTCAGGGAGTGACTAAATTATACTGTGTAGGTTCTTGAGAGCTATGAACGAGCGTACAGTAACATGGTTCGTGTTCAGCAGTTATCAGAGTTAGAGGAGGTATTTCCTTTAATTATATACAGAGGTTTTGCTCCGCCACGTCAACTGAATTCTTGATGTGAAGTATGATATTTATATTACTTTTGTTTGTAACAGGTCATTGATTACTGCACTCTTCCGGTTAATAACTCTGTTGCGGAGGGACGAAGAGCGCTCATTCGTAACATGTGGAATGAGCGCATTAAAGGCACAAAACGAAATGTTGAGGTATGTAATAAAATTGAAGGGGCATGTTTTACTTGATATGTTTGTATCCAGATTATACCACAGATATTTAAACCGCCTATTTGGTTCAAGAATATGCATGTTCACTTAGCTAATTTATGTATCCTATATTCCGTCTTTTTTCTCAATGCCAGATTTTTCTGTCTTTTCACTTTTTTGTGTGGCTTTATCCTTGTGCAGTTTATGCGTTAAAAAATTTAACAAACGGTATTATGTATAGGTTTGGCAAGCTCTTTTGTCAGTCAGGTCACTTGTATTACCTCCTACAGAAGACAGCGAAACCTGGCTGAAATTTGCTTCACTTTGTCGAAAAAGTGGTAGGATTAGTCAAGCCAAATCCACTTTAATTAAACTCCTGCAGGTTGGTATTTTTTTGGTTTATTTAAGTAGCTTAGATTTAAAGTTTTAGGTTTTTCTTCCCTTATAAATTTGTAAACTAATTACTGTTTTACATAGTTTGATCCCGAAACAACTCCTGAAACTGTACGATATCATGGGCCTCCACAAGTAATGCTTGCATACCTAAAATACCAATGGTCACTTGGGGAGGATCAGAAACGCAAGGAAGCTTTTGCTAGGCTGCAGGTAGATTAAATCATTTTGTAAAAAAAATGTTTTTGTAACTGTTCACATGCTTATTGTTCTTTACGTATTCTTTGTAGGATCTAGCCATAGAGATTACCAGTACATCTGATCTTCAACCATCTGCACCGACTGGTTTGGTTGGTGTTTCGAACGTATCACTTATGGCACGTGTATATCTAAAACTTGGAGCATGGCAATGGGCTCTTTCCCCTGGTCTTGATGATGATTCTATTCAAGGTAGTCACTATAATGCAAGATAAGTTTCCAGGTTGTTTACATGAGATATTGTATTAATCATAATTTCTTATGATATACTGTCTATCTTCTAGAAATTCTTAGCTCATTCAGGCATGCAACTCATTGTGCCACAAAGTGGGCAAAAGCATGGCATACTTGGGCTCTCTTCAATACAGCAGTGATGTCTCATTACATACTCAGAGGCCTTCCTAATTTCGCTGCACAATTTGTAGTAGCCGCTGTCACTGGATATTTTCATTCTATTGCTTGTGCAGCACATGCCAAGGGCGTAGATGATAGCTTGCAGGTAAAGGGAATTTCTTGTAGAGTTTGTATGAGATTTCTCATACATTATTTCATATTTGGTCTATCTATTTGTATTTTTATCCATTCACCTTTTTGTGGCATAGTAAAAAAAAATTACTAAGCTTTGATGTGCAGTGCTTTTGTTATTTGAAGTGAGATACAATGCTCATGCATGCCTTTAGCATGAATCTTAAGATTCTTAAGCATGATTTTCGTATAATCTAATATTTTGAATTAATTTTATGTTTTCAGGATATCCTTCGTCTTCTGACTTTGTGGTTTAACCATGGAGCTACGGCTGAGGTTCAAATAGCATTACAGAGAGGATTTTCACATGTTAATATCAACACATGGCTGGTTGTTTTACCTCAGATTATTGCCAGAATACATTCTAATAATCATGCTGTGAGAGAATTAATACAATCACTTCTGGTCCGCATAGGACAAACTCACCCACAGGTCTGTTTCCATCTTGATACCATTTTTCGTTTTTCCCTTTCAAGCGCATATCAGCAATACTAGATGAACTTAAGTTTTTCAATTTCTGTTCCAGGCTCTTATGTATCCTCTTCTAGTGGCTTGTAAGTCGATAAGCAATTTGCGTAAAGCTGCAGCACAGGAAGTAGTTGACAAAGTTCGACAGCACAGTGGTCTGCTGGTGGATCAGGTGATATTATTACAGTGACTGTTAATTAGTTCTAATTTTGGCTTTCTGGATGCAAGTCTGACAAATAGATTTGATTATGTGAAGGCACAACTTGTATCAGAGGAGTTAATTAGGGTTGCTATCCTTTGGCACGAAATGTGGCATGAGGCACTAGAAGAAGCTAGTCGTTTGTATTTCGGTGAACATAACATCGAGGGTATGCTAAAGGTTTTAGAGCCATTGCATGAAATGCTCGAAGAAGGTGCAATGAGGAACAACACAACCATAAAAGAGAAAGCTTTTATTCAGGTTATCTCCCATTTTCTTATTAACCGCTTAAATTTAGATAGTTCTTTTTATTGTTTTAAACTGCTCTGTTCGGTCTGATGATTGCCTCCTGAACTCTGTTCTCTCTTAATTAGCTTTGACCATTGCTTCCTGAACTCTGTTCTCTCTTAATTAGTTTGAATCACGTATCTTATCTACCTTCAGTGATGGCTAGATCGTAGTTCTCTATGGGCAATAACTATCATTATATATGTTTAAAAAAAATAACTATCATTATTCTTCTAACCATTATTAATAAGATTTTTGTTGTTGTTGGTGTGTGTGTGTGTGTGTGTTATACTTATTGCTGTATCTTCATGAATTGCAGACATATCATCATGAATTATTAGAGGCGTATGAATGCTGTATGGAATATAAGAGAACCGGAAAAGATGCTGAGCTTACTCGGGTACAATGAATCTCTATATCTATATGTTAAACGATTTCAATGATGTTGGTGCTTGAACATATATGTGGATTTTTTATTTATTTATTTATTTTGAAAGACTAAATCATTCTAGATTGATCGATAGGAAACCATATAACAAGCCGTAGCATGCGTTTTAAGCGCTTAGGTCCTTTCATTTATTCTATGAATTAATGTTCTTATAGAGGCAAAGTTTGTAGCTTAGACTTTGTTTCCATTTGCACTCATGTGCATCAATTTCACTTCCATTTCTTGAGTTGCCACCATTGATGTACCTTTTAACTCAGACATGGATGTTGACGAATTGAATGTGCTTTTTCAGGCCTGGGATCTCTACTATCATGTATTTAGACGGATAGATAAGCAGCTTCAATCTCTTATGACTCTCGATCTGCAGGCAAGTAACATTTCCATGCATCTACCTTTTTTTCTATGGTCAACACAGAAGGTTCTACAACACTATAAATTTAAAGTTGTTTTGCAGGAAATCTAAGCTTCATACATGTAGCATAAACTTTGTATTGTTTTTTTTCTTTCCTAAAACAGATGTTATGTTTACAGATGCCTTATATAATAGGAATCACTAGTTAAAATTTTTGAAGAATTATATAAGGGCATTCACACCAGAAGCTTTTTTATTTTGTTTATATATATATATATATATATATATATATATATATATATATATATATTTGATTTTGCACTAATGGGATGTGGTTGTTTTCCTTGTACGACACCAGTCAGTTTCTCCAGAATTAGTAGAGTGCCGCAACTTAGAGCTTGCTGTACCCGGGACCTACCGTGCAGGTATACTTATCTCATAATAGTATATTTTCACTGGAACTTATAATTTGCATAATCATAATTATATGCATGCCGATATCACGTTTTGCAGATTCACCAGTGGTGACAATTGCGTCATTTGCGCCACAGCTTGTTGTCATTACATCCAAACAGCGACCCAGAAAACTGACTATTCATGGCAGTGATGGAGAAGATTATGCTTTTTTGCTAAAAGGACATGAAGATTTACGCCAGGATGAACGAGTCATGCAGGTTCTCATTATTTTTTGTTATTTTCTCATTTTTGTTTCAGAACTACTGATTGATGCTGCTTTCTTTTTCTCTTTTCTTACGATTTTTGTTCTGTTTGCCAGCTCTTTGGTTTAGTAAATACTCTGCTTGAGAACTCTAGAAAAACTGCGGAAAAAGATCTTTCCATTCAGCGATATGAAGTTATTCCTTTATCTCCAAATAGTGGACTAATAGGGTGGGTCCCACATTGTGACACTTTGCACCAACTAATCCGAGAGTACAGAGATGCCCGAAAGGTATTTTCTCTTCCCCGTATATTTCTTTCTTGCTCCTACGGATATATATGTCTTACTGCTTGCCCTTTGTTTTGTAGATCACCCTGAATCAAGAGCATAAACATATGCTTAGTTTTGCTCCAGATTACGATCACTTGCCACTTGTAGCTAAGGTGGAAGTATTTGAGTATGCTCTTGATAATACTGAAGGAAATGATTTGGCAAGAGTATGTGTGTTTCTACGCTTCGAATATACTTATCTACAACCTTTGTTATTATACCTTAAATAATTCTCTTATGTAGGTGCTTTGGCTAAAAAGCCGCACTTCAGAAGTTTGGTTGGACAGGAGGACTAACTATACTAGAAGTTTGGCTGTCATGAGTATGGTATGCTATATCTTTAGCATATGATATATTTAAGATCTGTACTTTCGATCTCATATTCTTGTATATCTGTAAGTATTGTAAGAGACTAATGAGACATGTTACAGGTTGGTTACCTTCTTGGTTTAGGTGATCGACACCCCAGTAATCTTATGCTGCATCGCTTCAGGTACCTGATAATGATAGTGCATTTGCATATATCTAAATTCCAATATTGAAAATTGTTGAGTGTCTGAATTTTTTTATATAGTGGCAAGATTTTGCATATTGATTTTGGAGATTGCTTTGAAGCATCAATGAATCGTGAGAAGTTCCCTGAAAAGGTTTAACTCCTCTCAACTCGATTAAACGTTATTTTATTATAATTTCTGTTCCTTTCATATTCTGCAGCTTCCTGAACTATGTTATTTTGTTTTTAGGTTCCTTTCCGTTTGACTAGAATGCTTGTGAAGGCCATGGAAGTTAGTGGCCTTGAAGGGAATTTCCGCTCAACTTGTGAAAATGTGATGCAAGTCCTTCGCACAAATAAAGATAGTGTGATGGCTATGATGGAGGTGATAATTCGCTCTCTCTGTATATTCATGTAATGTGTGCGTTTGTCTACATTTTTCGTTATGCATACAATCTGTGTGTATCTATGTTGGTTCAGTAAAAAAATGAAAATCATTCATGTGCTTTGTTAACTGTTCGAATGTGGTTTGCCAGAAAGCATCGTTTACTTATCAGTAGGTGTAGGACAAGTACTATCTCAGATGGGTCAAACAAAAATGGGCTAGAAAGGAATTAGTCGAACGGGTCAAAGTGTCGAACAATTTGAAAGTTGGGCAAAGTCTTTTCATTTGTGTATACAACCTTTTAAATCGTTTTTATTCAAAGATCTACATTATTACTGTAATAATTTTATTCTTATATTAGTAATTGACCCATTAATTATTTATATATGTATAAGAAAAACACAGCTGTTGCTGGTCAACCCAACACAGCCAGATTTGTTTGACTCGCGCTAAAAATGCCTGTTTTGCACTTTCTATGAATCTGTCCAGGCATAAGTAGATATGGCACTATCGATGACTGTAATTTTCTTATGCAACTTTGGTCGCGAAGTATATGTCTTCTTATACATATGTGCCATTTGTTAATACTTTGAATGATGCTTCATCTTGTTAGCTTGACTAGAAAGCTCAACTGATAAGATATTTTTTTTACCTGATTGTAGGCCTTCGTCCATGATCCACTTATTAATTGGCGTCTTTTCAACTTCAATGAAGTGACGCAAATGTCAACCCTTGCCAACACAAATGCTCAGCCTGCTGTAAACAGTGACGAAGCTGCTGCAAATCACCTGGTTCAACCACAACGTGGTGTTCGTGAAAGGGAGCTTTTACAGGTGATTCCATCTTTTCCGCTTTAGTACCGCAAGTCTTAAAAGTTAAAAGTTTATAAATCATGACCAATAATTATTTAACATGATTTTTGTAGGCTGTCCATCAACTTGGTGATGCTAACGAGGTTCTGAATGAGCGTGCGGTTGTAGTTATGGCTAGGATGAGTAATAAACTCACTGGGCGTGACTTTTCAACCTGTTCTACAGCATTACCAACCACACTCCCGGCAGAAAACAGTAATTTAATTTCTGGAGATACGCGTGAAGTGGATCATGGTTTATCTGTTAAGTTACAAGTTCAAAAACTGATTTTACAAGCCACTTCACATGAAAATCTGTGCCAGAATTATGTCGGGTATGATTCAATTACACCTCATCACTTAATGGTTCCATTTAATAATCATAATTGAAGGAAATTGGTTGTTAAAGATATCGTTTCTCCAATACTAGCTATATTATCACTCTTTGAGCTCCATGGTAAGGTAGCCTGGCTTAACTACAAGTCTTTGGATTCAAAGTTATTCAAGTGTCAAAGATAAATCATAACCTGCATTGTGGTCTAAATCGCCGCATCTTATAAAAGTGTTGCGTGTGGCTTATATTGTAGCTGGTACCAAGTTGGCTTGAAGTTCTAAAATACTGCCAATGGCATTATCCTTTACATGTCTTTTCTTTTTAGCAGTACATGCCTTGTAGTTGCAGTTGAAAATAAAGCCCCAAAAGCACATGTCAAATGTAAACTGATGTTTTCATTTTCTTTTCAGGTGGTGTCCGTTCTGGTAAGAGTTGCTGACCGAAGTTCATGTACATACATCTGTACATATATTTTAGGTAATACCTTCTGTAATTTATGTACAGAAGTATTTAAGAGGCATAATCATATATGTAAATATCACCCAAGCCTCTTAGGGACTAGCAGACTGCTGGATGCAATTGTGTGAATTTGTAAGTTATGGTTGTAACCAAGCAGTTTTTAAAGTGGTTTAGTTAATGATAATAAAGTTTCTACATTTCCATTTTCCTTTTTGGTGGCAACCATGCAGTTTTTTTTTCCTCGGTGAAAATGGTAATCATACAGTTCTTTATAAAGGTATGGTGGCTACCATTTGGGCTCATCACATGCCACCTCATTTCAACAATCCAATCTTAAAATACCTCTCCCTCACATCTAACTTCAACACAACCATTTGAGGCCCACCCACCCTCATTTTTATAAATTACATTTATCTTAATTTAACTTGTTACAAAATTATTTCTAAAACATATACTGTACTTGGTAACAATTTTGTATCCGCTCATTTTTTTCTTAACGGGCCTTAGGAAAATGTAGCAATACAACATAAACAATAATTGACAATGGGCTTTAGTGACAGTAACATGTTAAATGTAGGGTTTTATACTCCTAAGCACGCCGCCTTTTATCTTCACTTTTTTATTTTCTATATTTCATCTTCTATCCTAATAAGCCAACAACTTTTTCTCCATCTATGTTACACAACAAATATTTAAATGGATTAGAGAAAAGAAGAAAACAGCTTCACATGGAAGGAGATATTTGAGGGTAGGAGTGGGTTATAGTTATGCCGAAAATCAATTATCTCAGCTTCATATCTAAACACTTTTCACTAAATAAAGTGGGTTTGTCTTTTTTGTGTTGAAGAATTGGCTAAAACCAAAGTGGCGAAGGGTTGATGGTGTAGTGGTTGCCATTTGGCACCACCGAAAGGCCCTCCACATCAATTTGGTGAGGCTTCAATTCCACTATACGTATGCTCTTAGTAAAATAATTGAGTGTTTTTAGAATGATATTTTGATGAAGGTGGTTAACAATACAAACTAAAATACTTGCATCTAGTATTTTAAACCCTTTAAACAAAGTCAAAAAACAGTCACTTTATAAAAGTATAAATAAAAAAAAAAAAAAAAAAAAAAGACCTTTAATCGTTAAAAAAAATTATACCGCTGTGATGTGCATAATTTTATTTTTCATTAGACTTAACTTGTTATACGTCACTGTTAATTTGTTTTTTTAGTAAACCATATGTCATTTGTCAATTTCGAATTTCACATAGGATGATAATGTGATTTGGAACCATATACGTAAGTGACTATGATGTAATCACACAATACCTAAATAAATAGATGCATCATCTACCTTTAAATTTCTTTTTCCTATTTGAAATGTGTGGCTAGAAATCCTTTTTATTCTTCTCATTTTAGATGTTCTTCTCACTGGATCCTTCCATATTTGAAATGTGTTTAGACGCTTGTGTAGTTGTGTGATCATTTGAATCGTAAGTCTGTAACTAAATTGCTCATGTGGTCCATATTACCTAACGTTTACCTTTTTTTTAGAATAAAACACAAAACTAATCAAATTTTTCAATGCACATGGGTCACTACTCACAAGTAACGGTCTACTCTTTACTATGTCCACTTATATATATTTCTGTTGAGGTAGAGTAAATTATTGGTTTGATTGATAACCTCCTCTTTACTTACTATTAAAGGAAAGGGCAATCATCATTTCCGAGTATGTAATGTACGTATTTCATTTCCCAATATTAAAAATGAGTTAGTTACTAACGGTGTCAAGGACTTAAGTTCCCATTTTAATATGTACATTATTTACGCTTAATCTAGTCTCAAGCTAAAAGGTGGGATCTAGAAACTGATAAAATCTTGATTTCGGAACGAACTCCTGTGGTTTGTAATCTTTTGTCGATTGACAAAAGTAAGTACCTTCAAAGATAAGTGAAGAAACTGGAGTTTTGGCCAATCTATTATGATTTGAAAACAAATTGATCGACTATGGGGGTGTCGGTCGGGTCGGGTTCGGATCAATTCGGGTTAGGTCGAAATTGGGTCAAGGCAAAAAATAACATACCGGAACCCGACCTTAGTTGAATTCGGGTTAATTCAGGTCGGGTCAATTCGGGACGGGTCAATTTGGGTTCGGGTCAACCAATATATAAATGAAATAGTCATAAAATTACCTATTGGTTCTAGTTTATATAGATAATTTATAAAAAAAAAATATTAAAAAATTGGAAAAATCTTTATTTGAGTCAAACGGGTCGACTGAACCTGAGTTAGCCAAACATTTTCAACCTGATACCTGACCCTATTTAGTATTCAGGTTACTCGGGTTGACCCGAATTCAATTTTTGACCCAAATAACCCGATTCAAATAAGCTTAGTAGGGTTCAAGTCTAGTTGGATTTGTTAACATCCCCTAATCATAAGGTAGTAATCTTAAAAGTGATAGCAAAAAGATAGAGTTTTCCTTTAGCTTCTTCCATAAATCCATTTGGTGCTTATTGCTTTTGCATCTCAACGTAGTTGCCTTGTCTTTATTTTTTAACTTTAGCCATAAGTATTTTTGTTTGTTTTATATAACATTTGATGTAAATTGTAACAATAAAAATAAATTTAAAACCCAATCTATTCATATATATATTGCATCAAGTAGTTCATATAAAAGCTTTATGAAAATAAAAGCTTTTACCAAAAACAGACACAAAGCCCTACCCAATTCAGCCTTATTTTTGTCCCACACACTAAAAATGACATACATATTCTTTTAAATATCTAGCTTTTAGCAATAAAAATCGATTTGGTCAATCATACCACCACACTAACACCAAAATCACACCATCATGTGTGGTAAGTAGTGGGGATTTGAGCATGTGCAGGGTGTGCGACGATACAGGGCTTCCGTTTTTTCAAAGGCTCCACGAATATAGACTCCGTGATGGATTTAATTCGATGTTTGGCATAAAACTGATAACAATGCGTTCATGAATGACATAATATTTGATTTTACAGAAATAATGAGATAAAATGGATAAATATGAAGTAAATTTAAAAAAAAAAGGTGGTCTTATCGAAGACTGACTATTTTGGGTAATTCACATTTTTGCTTTAAGAGTTTATACATTTTTCATACTTATCTTCTATTTTCAAAGTTAGTTTTAAAAAGAAAATGAAAGTCTACATAGTTTAACAGTTTTTACCCTTTTTTAAAAACGTTACTAATAATGGTCATAAATCACTCAAAATGTATTTACAAATTATAATATGTTACTTATCGTCTAAAATGTTTCCAAAAGCAATTCAATAGAACTAATGTAAAAATGACGACAACTATTGTTTTTTCGCTTATGTATGCTTTAGAAAAATTTAATACCTTTTACATATTTACAAGCTTTTGTGATATTTATAAGCTTTTTAAACATTTTAATTTTGTTTTAATTCAAAGGTTTTCGAGTGTAATTATGGCACAGTCATTAAAATCAACAAAACAACTCTAGTGGTGGTAATGTAATTAAGACTCCATGCGTAATGAACAACTATTACACCCAATAAAATATTATCGTTTGATGAGTCACTTTATTTTGCTTATCAATAAATTCATGCTTACCAAATGACAAATTCTCACAATTCATCTACTTTGATCTAAGGGTGGGTTAGGTTTAAATATTTTTTTGTCTTTTATTTTTAAATTCACGTTTTTTTATTTAATTCACGTTATTTTTTTAAAAAAATTCACGCTTTTTTTTTTAAATTCGCGTTTTTTTTATTTACGTTTTTTAATTCGCGTTTTTTTCTTCGCCTTCATACGTTTTCGTCTGTTTTCATACGTTTTCATCTGTTTTCGTTCGTTTTTGTCCGTTTTCATACGTTTTCGTCAATTTTCATCAGTTTTCTTTCATTTTCATACGTTTTCATCCATTTTAGGCGTGTTTTACGCTTTCGTGCGTGTTAAATGCATTTTCTTACGTTTTCATTTCTTTACATTTAGATTAAACAACTTAAACAAGTTGATTTTGCTTTAAACACATAGTTATTTAGTGTACTTTTGTTTATTATTTAAGTTGTGATTGAATTTGTCTATTTAATGGATACATTGTGAGTTAGGTTTTACAACGGTATTTGAAAATATATATGGTTGATCAGTGATGAAGCTATGGTTAAACAAAGCACAACATCTTCATAAACAAACTGAATAAGCTCAAACACATGATATCACAGGTGATTTCACAAGTGATATCATCTGTGATATCACACATGATTCAACAAAATAGAAGAAGCTGATATATCTGTGATGTCACCAGTGATATCAAATTTTCCTCTAAAAAGTTGAACATCATGAGAATGAGATACACGAAAAATTAGCAATAAAAGTGTGGTAGTTAGTAGTTATTTCAATAAATCACAAGTGACATTCTGAATATCACAAAGTGATATTTAGAAATCACAAGAGATATTCAAAATATCACAAAAGATATTACGAATATCACGAATATCACTGTGATAGTGCAAACATATGAAAATGTAAGAAAGCGGATGGCGTAAAAGCGGACGAATACATGTGAAAACGGACGGCGTATGAAAGCGTAAAACACGTCCGAAAAATGAATGAAAGAAACCGGATGGAAGCGGACGAAAACGTATGAAAATGGGCGAAAACGTATGCATAATGGACGAAACGTAAGAAAGCAGAAAAACGTGTAAAAGCGGAAAAACGTGTAAAACATATGAAACATATGAAACCAAGAAAAAAGAAAGCGAAAAAAATGTTAATAAATAAAATGTGAATTAGAAGAAAAAAAAAAAAAGGTGAAGAAAATTAAAAAGACAAAAAAAAGGTGAAGAAAAAAAAAAGACAATAAAAAAAATATGGACTAAGGTTTATCCATTAAATATTAGGTTAATCCCCACCATTAGATCAAACTAGATAAATAGTGGAGATTTATCATTTCGTAAGCACCAAAATAAGTGTAAAGCAAAAGAAAATTCCTCATCCTTTGATATGATTATGATTGGATTTGTTAATCACATAGCGTATGAAATCTAGTTTTTAATTACCACTAACCACTCAAAGAGTCAAGGTTGATTACTTAAAATATAAAAGTTGAAAAGTGCATAATTAAAAAGAAACAAACATTTGCCCCAAATAGAATAAAACAATGAAATCAATATGGGACCTCTCGAAAAAAAACAGCATATACAACTATGAGTGCATATAACTATGAGTGAAAGATATCAAGTATCTCATTTAAAATTACTTAATAGGTATAACGAAGATTAAGATTTTAATATTCACTTAACTCGCATTAAACGTGAACCCACGTGTGTCACGTCTTTGAATACCTTACAATTCTCCTTTCTAAGGGCCCAATTTCCTTTTCTTTTTTATTATAAATAAATATGACAAGTATAAAAAGGTCCCTATACTCTAAATTTTGCTAAATATTCCCTTGTAAAGTTATACGACGAACATAATTTGCTATAGATTACTTTACGTTAAATGTCCGATTGTATGTTTTGACGTTTATGCCATAGAATCAGGGCCGGATTTCGGCATGTGCGGGATGATCGACCGCGCAGGGCCTTCATTTTTTTAGGGGCACCACGACTTTAGACATACAGGCTGATTTAATTTGATTTCGAGTATAAGACTGATAATATCGTGTTAATCATCTTGAAATAATTTAGTTTACCAAATAAAATCGATAAGTTTAAATTAATATCGGAAAAAATGGTGAAAACGCAGGCTGCAGATAGGGAGAAAGATGATTACTTTTTCTTATTTATACTTTGACCCCTATATATTTTAAAATTTACACAATTGTCCAACTTTGAAAGTTATATCCTCAAGTAAGTAGTTTACAAAACTAACAGTTTTAACCCTTTTAAAACCCATTATTGTGAATGGTAGAATACGTTTATAGAGCTTCATATGAAGCTATAAAGTAGCGTATAGTTATATATTGTCAAACTTGTTTAAGCCAATTAAAATAGTATCACTAATTTACATCCACTATTGTTTTAATTAATGCTCTTATAGACTTTTGTTTTAATTACTGTTCACTAAATCTATACTTTTTTACACTATCTTAATCATTTTCTTTTTCAAGCGGCTCATAGTGTGATTGTTGCACAAGGGCCTTCAAAATTCACCGGACGGCCCTGCATAGAATAGTCAATTATTATTATTTTTTTTAATTGTTTGTTTAGTAATAAAACTAATCTTATGAGTTTGATCGTTTTAGTTTTAATTTAATTGCTCTTGTTTTTGTTTCGTCAACAAATAACCTGCATAATCAGTTAAAGGGCAAATGACACAAAAAGTTATCAAATTTAGGGTCCATTTCCAATTGAGGTACTATTCTTTTTTTTCTTGCATCCAACAAATTTTTTTGACGGATTTGGGTTTTTTATTAACGTTCGTTAACTCACTTTGTTAGTAAATTACATGTTTGGTCCTCGAATTCGTATAATCAATTCATCCAACATCCAAAACCTTTTTTGAATTTTTTTTACATGTTTGGTCTTTGAAAAAAAATTTCAAAAATGAAAATTACATGTTTGGTCCTCGATTTTTTTTTTAATTCGAAAAAAATTTGAAAAATTTTGAAAATTTTCAAAAATTTTTGAAATTTTTTCGAAAATCCTTTTCGAATTCGTATAATTACTTTTGAAAATTCGAAAAAAATTTGAAAAATTTTGAAATTTTTTCAAAATTTCTTTTCGAATTTTTATAATCATTTTTGAAAATCTTTTTGAAAGGTTTGAAAGTTTTTGAAATTTTTTTTTGAAAATTCTTTTGAAAATTTTTGAAAATTTTCGAAAAGAATTTTCAATTTTTTTTTTCAAACTTTGTTAAAAATTTTCAAAATTCTTCAAAAAGAATTTTCGAATTTTTGAATTTTCAAAAATGATTATACGAATTCGAGAACCAAACGTGTAATTTACTAACAAAGTGAGTTAACGAACGTTAATAAAAACCTAAATCCCCGAAAAAAATTTGTTGGGTACCCTTTTATGCAAGAAAAAAAATAATACCTTAATTGAAATGGTACTAAATTGATACATTTTTTGTCGTTTTCGCTCGAATCAGTATAATCATGTTAACAAGTTATACAGTAGTGCTCACATGAATATTTAGTCATTTGTGCCAAAATAATTACTCGTGTCATCGAAACACATCAAAATACTTTCCTCTGTACATCGTGACAGTAGTTGAAATGTGAATAATCAAAATAATTAAAGAATCATAACATACTACTGGCAAAACTAATCTTCTAGGTTATAATTAAAATCAAGGGTTTAATATTTAAAATGTATCATATTTGTCACTTTTTGTTATTGTGTGTACGGAATTTTATTTTTTCTTTTTGTGTGTACTTAACTTTCAAATTTTGATTATTGTGTGTATTTTGTGACTATTCAGCCAGGTAAAATGACCATGTTACCTTACAAAATTTGAAAAAGAGAAGGGTAAAATGGTCACAAAATACACAGAATAATCAAATTTTGAAAGTTCAGTACACACAATAAAAATAAATAAAGTTCAGTACACAGAATAACAAAAAGTGACAAATATGATACTTTTTCAAACAATTAACCCTAAAATCAATTTCTATTATATGACAACAACCAAAGTAGTCATATGGTTAGTAGTTATAAACCACTGGCACGTACGTGTCAAATTTGATTTTAATATACGACGTACCTTACAACATTTTGTTGAAACCTATTGTTGTGTGCGCTCAAGTACGTGTATGTGTCTTATCACCATATCAAAATCTTAGCCAAATTGTTGTGGGTTCACGATCAAACCCGTCTTACTCACGTAAAATTAGTTTGCATGTGTATGCATCGCTAGCTTACATATGTAGATGGTGGGGACAAAGAACTATCATATAAATCGAGGTGGAACTTGTCAAAAAGCCATGCTGCAACAACTAACCAAAATGATTATAAAGCTATATAATCCAAGTATCTTGCTCGAACATGTATCAATTGTAAAAGATTAATCATGTTTTGTAGATGTGGCTTTTAAATTCACAAGTTGTTTCTTAAATAAGGGTGGCATAAAATTCTCTCCAAATATTATCAAATTAATGTTTGTTTTATTTTTTACTTTACTTTGCTATTTTGCAAACAATTTTTCTTTTTTTCTTTTGTTTATTTTTATATCTTTTAACTTTGCTACATGCGTATATGTATTCAATCTACCGTACTCACCAGAGCCGAATACGACATCGTGCGAGGTATGCTAGTGTACAAGACCTCTAATTTTTAAAACCTCAAAGTATAATATCCCGGAGCCTTAAAATTCACTTGCAACAAAAAATGTGAAAGTTACACAATTATATGTCGTAAATATCTGTTAAAACTTAAAAAATATATATCATTGTTTTCTTTTCTTTTTTTTCGAATAGTTGGTATAATAGACTTTTTACCATCGCATTTAGTTATCGTATATGACCTCATATAGGGCCTCAATTTACTCAGCTACGACTTTTTTACTTACTGTATCGCTTATTTTTTTCTTACATCTATGCTCTAAATTTCCTCCTTTTACTTTTATAGATCTCACTTTTCACCACGAAACATATTTCTGTCTACACAACAATAAAAAGATAGAAAACAATTATACAATGATGTTTGAAGTAGAAGAGATCTTTAACAAACATAAAAAAAATATTTATGTACAATAAATCAATCGTAATCGTAACCTAAAATGATTGTGATATTTTATAATCCATGGTTCTCAATGATTGATGCAAAGAAACATTAAAGCCTTTTGTTCTCAACCACATGGTAATGGAACTAGGTCGACTGAAAAAGCAAAACTAATAGCAAAATGCTATTTTTTCATATCTATACTACTTTATAAAAGATTTAGGACTTTCTATATAAAGTAGTCTTAAAACTTTAAGACAAAAACATTTCTTTATTAAGAAATAACAATCATTTAGTAAATGTTGTTGTGATATTGGTTATCTTTTTAATTGTAATGGCCGTCGTTTTGTAATAAAAGCCTCGAAATGAAAGCCCTTTAATACAAATTGGTCGTCGACTTTAAAGAACTTTAAAGTTCTTTAATAAAAGGTCTACATAGTGTTCAATACATACACATATGTTACAACTGAAAATTTAAGGGTCTTTATGTGCAACCTATTTTGTAACAACCCGTTTTATTTAAATACCGACAGAAAATAAACAATTACACCAGCACCATAGTGAAACAACCTTACCGGACCTCTCCATCCGCACAGTGTTACACCACCACCACCGGGCATCTCCTCAACCACAGTTACACCGCAACCACCGGACTGCTCGTCACAAAAATAATCACCGGGTATCCGCCGCCGCATTGCAACAAAAATGAGATCCAACTAAAATTTGACAAGTGATACTCTCCTTACAACAACAAAAAAAAATTATTAACTACAACTAAAATTGTTAAAGTTTCGATAGATTTCTTTTTAAAATTTACGAAACTTAGGTGATACACTTTGATTAGAAGTGTAATGTGTATCAGGTGTTGGAATATTTGTTAGTGTAATGTGTATCAGGTGTATAACTAATCCAAACTTATGTATCATTTGATTATTAGTTGCTAAATTGTAAATTTATATTAAAATATTATTTTTTTGTGTACTATTTCTAAAATTGTTATTTATAAATGTTTTAGTGGTTTTTATACTAGATCTTATTTTTACAACTTTAAATTTGATCTCACATTAACTATTCCATATATATATATATATATATATATATATATATATATATATATATATATATATATATATATATATATATATATATATATATATATATATATATATATATATATATATATATATATATATATATATACGGAATAGAAGTATTTTTTTTTGTGAGAGCGAGAAGAGATCTGGACCGTAGGATCAAGTAAATCGATTTTAGGCGGAATGGCATTATTGTAAATATTAGAGCGAAATTTTGGGGTCTAAGTGAATTATCTTCATTTGCTTTCATACCCCTAAAGTTTATTCTGGTTTTTTCTCTCTCTCCTTCTATCACACTTAAACACACACACAAAAAAACACACTCAAACTTAACGATCTTGCTATTAACTCTATATCTGACATCTTCTTCATCTCCATCGTCTCCGTCACCGCATCTTCATCATCTCCGTCACCGCCGTCATATCGTTCTTTATATATCCGGCGTTTATTGCTGTATTTGATCTCTAATTTATATTTTTCTGTTTAAATCTGATTTAGTTTTTAACTGTTTAACAACTTTTTCTCCGGCGTTGACTATGTCATGAATATGTTTAATTGATTTATTTGCTACTTCTTTCTGTAATTTAGGTGCATTTGAATAATAGTTTTACGGATTAGGTTTTTGATGTTTAGAGATGAATTAAATTTCATAAATCATAGTTTTTTAGGTGTAATTTAGGTGCATTTGAATAATGTTGAGATTAGCGATTATTTAAGTTTTTAAAATTTATTTTCACGAGTGAAGAATATCAGTAAGCAATGGAATTTTGAGGTTATTATCGGATTTAAGTTTAGTTTAGAGTATATTTGCATATTAATGATGTTGAGATTAGCGATTATTTAAGTTTTTAATATTTATTTTCACGAGTGAAGAATATCAGTAAGCAATGGTATTTTGAGGTTATTATCGGATTTAGGTTTAGTTTAGAGTATTTTTTGCATGTGAATAATGTTGAGATTAGTGATTATTTAAGTTTTTTAAATTTATTTTCACGAGTGAAGAATATCAGTAAGCAATGGAATTTTTAGGTTATTATCGGATTTAAGTTTAGTTTAGAGTATATTTGCATATTAATAATGTTGAGATTAGCGATTATTTAAGTTTTAATATTTATTTTCACAGTGAAGAATATCGATAAGCAATGGAATTTTGATGTTATTATCGGATTTAAGTTTAGTTTAGAGTATCTTCGCATGTGAATTTAAGTTTTTAATATTTATTTTCACGAGTGAAGAATATCAGTAAGCAATGGAATTTTGAGGTTATTATCGGATTTAGGTTTAGTTTAGAGTATCTTTTGCATGTGAATAATGTTGAGATTAGCGATTATTTAAGTTTTTAATATTTATTTTCACGAGTGAAGAATATCAGTAAGCAATGGAATTTTGATGTTATTATCGGATTTAAGTTTAGTTTAGAGTATCTTCGCATGTGAATTTAATTTTTTAAAATTTATTTTCACGAGTGAAGAATATCAGTAAGCAATGGAATTTTGAGGTTATTATCGGATTTAAGTTTAGTTATAGTATCTTCGCATGTGAATAATGTTGAGATTAGCGATTATTTAAGTTTTCAATGTTGTTAGGTCCATGAGGTTTTGTGAGTTGTTGGAATGTATGAACATCAATTTAGCCAAGATGGCATAGTCCCATTGAGTCTGCTTTTTATATCAATTTTCCTGTGATGTTATGTGTTTTGTGCATGATGGTGAAGGCTCGTTTTGTTTCACTTTATGCATTTTGTGAGGTCATTGTTTTTACAGGTGAGTTGGTGTATCGGTCGATGATTTAATGGTTTAGTAGAATCACTATGTTCAATCGATTCGGATGTCTTATCGATGAGGATTTGTTTTGATTTATGAGCTAAGTAATTTTTGTTAGTATCGGTTGAGGCATACATTCGCAACTTTTACGAACTAAAAACTAACTTTTTAAGCGATTCCTTATGTGATCATTTTAAAGGCGATAGCTTATATAGCTTTGTTTTATTTTTGAAATAGTTCTGTTTTTGAGATTGTTATAATAAAATAGTTGCTTTTTCACCGATATGGTTACTTTAAATTGTTATTATTGTTCATACAAGTAGGTACATTTATAGAAATCCTTTGTCAATGATCATTGAATTTCCATATTCTCATTTAAGTTTTAGGCGATAACGCTTTTGAAAGTCAATAACTACTATACCGGAAGGAACTATATAGGCGTTGGCAATAACGTTTTGAAAGTCAATTACTAATGCTAATGGCACCGTCACCACGATTATATAGCTAATGCTAATAACTTTGTTATAGTCAATAACGTTTTGAAAGTTTATATAGCTAATGCTAATGGCATCCATCACCTACGATTATAAGATAGGCGTTGAATTTCCACTTCTTCTTTTCCTTTGGTTTGGCAACCTGTTGCAAATATATAAATTATCTTTTGCAATCGTTGAACTATTGTTAATTATATTCCTTGATGCGAGCCATAGTTTCAAGGTTACGAGAGGTTAATGCAAATCGCAATTGATAACTTTGTTTTCTAGGACACTACATCCACGGTGATCGTGAAAAACCCCTCTTTCTTCCATCATCAATCTGCTTTGGTAATTATATTCAATGGCGACTTTAAAATTCAAGGAGACCATAACAAGGTGTCTATCTGGATAAATCAAAAGGAAGTGAGGATTATCATCAAATCCTTGACTTTTTAAACCGTTCTTCACTCGGTATGCTTTGACTCATTGCCCCGCAATTGTCTATGAGTCGTTAGTCGAGCAATTCGGAATACGGCCTCTATAAGAAATGTTGAGGTAGGCCCCAAGAAATTGTAGCAACCATTGATGGTAGTGAATGTGTGATTTCGAATCATCCGTTCGGACTCATCTTCATTTGAATGATGGAGAGGATTGTTTGAATTTACACAAACCCAGTTGTTGAGGTATGGCAACACTTGGTTATCCAAGCGATGGCACATTTATCTTTACAAGAAAGATTTTCTCCTGATGGAAATTTCTTGTTCACACCCTACTTGATGTCTCGGTCCCAGTCGGAGGTTGGGATCAATTTTCAAGCTCTTGCTTACGGTATTATTGCCTATATGATGGGAGGACCTACAACTTTCTCGGTATATTTTTAGGGAGATGGTTGGGAACATAGCGTCTAATACTAAAAATAAATTTCTCATGTACCCTAGGTTTCTCCAAATGATATTAGATATTCGGACCATTGATACAAAACCCATGTCCATAGTTAGGCTTACTTCAAATTATTTGCCACCATGAAGACTAATTTTGATGGGATCCATAAACCCTGTTGCCACTATGTTGACTAATGGCAATAATGGTAATGGTCCGATTATTCTTCTTGGTGATAACATACCATCCACACCGAAATGATGGTCTTTGGTGTAGTTGTTATTCTTGAAGTAATGTACCAAATCCCACTTTGTCATAGATGGTGCTGGTGAAGCAAATGCAAATACTAATAATATACCACCTTCTACGTTTGAGGCTGCTGATCCTACTTGAGACAATGGTCTTCTTTGCTAATCCAACTCTTCCTCCCGGTCATACCACCACCCATGCTTACCCAGGCACCTCTACAAGGCAACCCACTCTTAGTCCAACTAGGCGACTTTTGAAGATGATACATTTTCGGATCGTAATTATAATGCTTCTCCTTCAAGATCCGATTATGCTCCACACTCAGCGAGTAAAGATCTTGGTGGAGCCGAGGATTTTGATACTCTCAGCGTCTATGTCCTCTTTACTTAAAAGGTGCATGCAGAAGGTTGATACTTTGGAGTCAAAACTCGGGGACACGAAAAAACTTGGTACTGCAGTTCTTAATTTGATTGCTAGAGTCAATAATTTGGAGGTACAACTTAAGAAGCGTAAGAGATATCTTTGTGCTTCGACTCGGAGGATGAAAATGAAGAACCAAAGGATGATATTGACATGGATGCTCTCCACGAGTTGGCAAGTGTCTCCATAATGATACCAATACAAAGGATGCGAGCACGAACAAACAGAGGAGTTTAATTCTACTTTCCAGGAAGTTGAGCTTAATGATGATATTCTAGTTTCAGACACATCTTATATGTCCTATAGCAGACGCAGAACTTTGAGACGTCTAAAGAGGTTACCATATGTTTCAGCTTTTGAGAGGTTCAGTTCTCAAGTTTTTGTTGCTCAGACCTCCGTTGCTGCTGCTAGTTGTGTTGCTTCCGCTGGTGTTGCTTCCGGTAGTACTTCTGCTGGTGTTGCTTCTGCTGGTCTTTGTTCGGTTGGTACAGGTATACCTTCTCTGAAAAAATATACGGATGGGATATCCTTTTCTCTATTAAAAGTTCTAAAAATTCTCATGATTTAATAAAAACAGGTGAAGATGCTGGGAATAATGATGAACATTTCGGGGTAGAAAATGCAAATGATCAGTTTGTTGAAGATGCTGTAAATATCAATGTTGGTGCGGTGATATAGGTAAAGATGCTACTAGTTCAAATAGATACATAATTAAGTAGAAACCTCATATATTTTATCGGGTTCATTGAACTATGTAAGTTTAACAAACAGTGGATCACTTGTATCACTTTGGTGATATGATTCTCATATTATTGATACTCTGAAAATTTGTTATTTTACATGTGAAAAAATTAAGGAAGGGACATGCTTTTTTGAAAAAACACTATATTTGCACATGTGAAAAAAATCTATACTTGCACATGTGAAAAATTTAAAAATGGTTATATATCTTTTTTATTGATATGAATGATAAAATTTAGTAATATATACAGTTTTTATATTAAAAGTTCTAAAAATTCTCATGATTTAATAAAAACAGGTGAAGATGCTGGGAATAATGATGAACATTTCGGGGTAGAAAATGCAAATGATCAGTTTGTTGAAGATGCTGTAAATATCAATGTTGGTGCGACTGATATAGGTAAAGATGCTACTAGTTCAAATAGATACATAATTAAGTAGAAACCTGATTTCTCCCGAACTACCCTCTTTTATTTCTCCGTCACGCTTGTCAACCGCTTGTGAACGGTCAACCGGCACAGATGATAAAAGGGCGACAGCCCGGGAGAAAATGCAAGTTTACCAAAGATTAAAATATCCTTGGATCGTTTATGTCTGGCGGCGTGATATCCACGAATACAACGACGTGTGATAAAATGATAAGATCAAGAATGTACAAAGACAGAATCGATTGACTAACACTTAATGTGAATAGTAATAGCTACATCACTGACTATGTCGTTAAAGCGCATAATCGGAAACCTAAAAAGCGTAAAAGATATACAAACGTCGTTACTAAAACGTAAGCGTTTAAAACAAAACGACTATAACTATAGTAGGTATTTACAAGTCTAAGCGACTTAAATGCAAATTAAATAAAATTAAAATATTTAACTTTAATATACAAGTATATACAAAAGTTAAGAAAACTAAAAACTAAAACATATATGTATACATAATAATTACATAAATGTAACAAAAATAAAATAAGAAAAGGATTATAATTATACTAAGGAAATATAAAAATATCAAAATTTTGAAGTCATTTTAATTCTATTTTTACAATTGTTTAACCGATTAAAATCTAAAACGTCGTTTTGAATATTACGAAGCGTACAAAATAAAAACGTGAATTCGGTCCAATACAACTCCACAAATGTGAAAATTATATTTTAGAATCCTAAAAGATAAGAAAATTATTAGAAAGTAAAATAAATTTTACACTATTAAATTAATTAATATAAATTAAAATGAATTAAATGTATTAAAATGAATTAAATAATAATAAAATCTAAAATTAACTTGAATAAATGAAATAAAGAATTTGAAAAATCTAAAATATTATAAAATGAATTTAGAAACTGAAAATGTATTTTTTACATAATTATTCTATTTATTATTAATTATTTACTAATATTAATTACTAAAAACTATTATTGATTTATTAAAAATACTAAATGAATAAAGAAAAATCTGAAACTTTTTACAAAATTCTAATATAAATCTAGGAATCTAAGAAAAATATAAAAATGGTAGCTTATGTGCAAAAATAAGCTAATGGGCAAAAGCTCCAAATAGAAGCTATTACTTTAGCTTGAAAAGTGGATCTTTTTAGCTTTTCTGTTTTCTGAATTAATTATACAGTGATATTATACATATTTAATAAAAATAAAACTATATAAACTAAGAAATAAGCAAAGCATGAGCTTATGAGTCCAACAGTTAAGCTTTTGGCTTGACTGTTGGAACTCAAGCTAAAAATAAGCTTGAAATAAGCTATACAAAGGAAACAAAAGGTATAATTATATATGTACAAGTATAATAGGCATATATGAACAAGCTTATGCACTGGCATTAACTTATAAGCTCAAAATAAGCTAATAAGTACTCATGATTCTACTACTGACCCAAACAGCTGCAACTATTTTGAATGGCAATTTTGGTGTGGGTTAAGCTCAAAATGGAAAATGAAAGTTGGAGTTGCAAGATGAGGTGGTTGGCTTTCCAAAAGCCAAAGCTCATCAAGTGGGACCCACTGATGAGCTTTTGAGAGGCTTATGAAGATGGTACGGACCACCGCTTTCGGCTCAGTCGAGTCGATGAATCTTGAGTTTTGGGACAAAACAAATACATGTTGCAACCCTAGTGAATGAGCCACAAGCTTGGATATAAGCACATGATCAAAAAGTTGGCTTGCTAGGCTTCCTAAAAAGCCAAGCCACACAGGCTAGTGATCACTAATGAGCTTATGAGAGCTTGAAGGAAATGGTGTAAATGGACTGCATAAGCAGTCCATTGTTGTGAATGGGCAAACATCAAGCTCTAAAGACTAGTCACATAAGCTAATAAGAGCTCAACAAACACTGCACTAGAGATTATGGTAGCTTAGCTTTGTGAAAAACCAGAGCTCACAAGCTCAGGCTTAGTAAGGAACGTTTTATAAGCTTTTGAAAACTACTCCACTACACTGTTTGCTTCAGTGTAGTGGATAAGATGGGACAAAAAGGTTTTGGTGATTAAGCTATGCAAATAAGCTGAATAAGTAAAAACAAGCATGAATATGAACAATAGGCTAGAAAGGCTACACAAAACAATTAAATGCACAAGCTAAGGCCAACTAGTAAGCTCTGTGTGAGCTTATTAAAATGATAGACTCAACTGTGCACAAGGCATGTATACAGACAAGGTGCTCAAAAGAAACAAGGAAATAAGCACTTAAAAAGCTGAGAAAAGATAAACTAGTATTTTTGTATTTTTCTTTAGCAACCAAACTTTAATACCCTAAGAGATTTTAAACTAAAACTTATTATTAAACACACAATAAAATTCCAAAGTTTATTCAAAAACGGGTATATGAAAATTTGACTTTTTGATAAAACTAACTAAGTTGACCAAAATGAATTTAAAACTTAAACTACTGATTAACTATGTTATATTAAGCTATATTGAAACTAAGTTAAGCTATATAAACAACTTATGAGTCACTGTGATGAAAATTTGCATCTTATATCCTAACAGTGACTGTCTAATGAAGATTAAAAACAATTTTGACTATTTATAAAATAAAGACAATATTTAATGACTACACTGGGCTATAAGGTACTAATCTAACACATAACAATGATAAGTAACAACAAACAAACATTGGACTGCTCATGTATCAACAGAACCAAACAGTCCTTTAAATGAGATTACATTAGACTTTTCATAACAACCAACTGTGTAAACATGATTTATCAAATCCAGAGGTTTTAGTGTGTCAAACCAAATCTTTTTCAACCTAAACAAATAGTCACAAGAGTCTAGGTCTAGGATTTTCAAAAGCAAATATTTTGGCAGTTAACATGTAATTCCAAGCCACAATGAATTCCAAAACATAAACACCTAATATTAAGCTATAAAATCATTAACTAGCATCAAATAAACAAGAAAACATGAGAATTAAAGCTGATAGATAACTTAAGCAATAAAATGCAAAATTGTAAAATGGCTTACAAGATGGCATGTTGAAAACATGGAACCAAAGGCAAGGTTACACCCAATAGCTTCCCATCAAGCTCCTAATACCCTTAGCAATCCAAATTTACCCTGCTTCACCTTCTTCTTTATCAACCCACTATTTTTGATTTTTCAATGATTTTCTTGATTTTTTTTAGATTTTCTGAATTTAAAAACTAAAACTGCTTAACTGAATCTAAAAGCTTTAAAACTTTTGTCAAGAGCTTATGTGAGCTTATAGAATCCAATAAACAACTAGTTAACTTGAAATTAAAGAACATGGAAAATTAAAGGAAATTGAGCAAAATCATGAAACTGAAATTAACTTGACATTAAACTGGAAAGAACATTTCATTACACTAATTTAAAGTAAATTACAACATTTGAAAGCTTAAAAGACATTTTTAACTAGGAAAGCAATAAAAACTATAACTACGTGACTAAGGCTTGAGACCAAAGTGCTTGTTCCTCTGCTTTTCTTCTTTCTTTTATACACCAAAAATACTTCCACTTGTCCACTGAGAAAATCCCACTTCCTTTGGTAGCCATTGGATGGCTCAAAATCATCTTAGCCGTTTGATTGGGTTTTGGCGGGAAACATGGTTTTGACAGATGGAAGGATTGAGTGATAAGGGAAAGGATCATTTAATGGTTTTGTTTTGTGTAGAGGTGGAGGAGACAAGAAGGTGATATGGAGAGGAGGGGATGGATTTGTTGATTGTTGAGAGAGGAGCGGTGGAGAGGGAAGAAAAAGAGCGCGCTTGTATTGTTTGACCAAGTGGGATAGGTTGACCGGGTAAAGGGTGGGGTGGATTGGATTTTGGGCTTATGTTTGGGTTTGGATTATATATCATATAGGATCCGTTTAGTTTAGCTATAACAACAAGGACCAAAAGTGTAAATTATCCAAGATGAAGGACCGATTTTGAACTGTTTCCAATACTCTCACAAGGACCATATTTGACAAATATTGATAAAACAATGACCATAGTTGACAATTATTTCGTTTTTAAACTTAAAAGGACCTTAATTGTCATTTTTGGATTTTGAGGGACTAAAAGTGTAATTTCCCAAAAGTTTATAAAATGTTCCAAATTTTCAATCATGCATAGTACAAGGGTATTATTTGTAAAATTCCAAGTTTAGAATACCAGGGACCATTTTTGCCAATTTTGTAACTTGAGGGTAAAATTGCCATTTTGTGTAAACTTTCATCCGGGGATGTTTTGTGAACATTTTGATTTCCCAAGGACTTAAGTTGACTTTTCTATCATTTAAAACATTTAGGGACTAGTTTTGACAATTTGTGTAACTCCGTGGACCGAAACGACAATTGTTGTGAAATTGATCATTTTCACTTGTTTTTTTTAAAAAAAAACCCCCCAAAGGGGGTTTCCCCTTTTTTTTTTTTTTCCCGGGGGGGTTTTTCCCAAAAGGGTTAAAAAACCCATTTGGGTTGGGGGGGGAAAAAAAAAGGGTTTTAAAAAAAAGGAAAAAATTTTTTTTTCCCCCCTTTTAATATTTAAAAAACCAAAATTAAAAAAAAAAAAAAACCCCTTTTTAAAATTTAAATTTTTAAAAAAAAAATTGAAAAGAAAAAAAATTTTTTTGGGGTTTAAAAAAAAAAAAAATTTTTAAAAAAAAAAAAAAAACCCCCCAAAAAGGGGGAAAAAAAAAAATTTTTTTTAAAAAATTTTTTAAAAAATTTAAAAAAATTATTAAAAAAAATTTTTAAAAGGGGGAAAGGGGAAGTTTCCCAAAACAAAATTTTTAAAAAGAAAAAAAAAATTTTTTGGGTTTTTTAAAAACAAAAAAAAAATTTTAAAATTAAATTAAAATTTAATTAAAAAATAAAAAAAAAAATTTAAAAAAAAAAAAAAAAAAAAAAAAAAAAAAAAAAAAAAATTTTTGAAATTTTTTTTAAAAAATTTTTTTTAAAAAATTTTTTTAAAAAAAAAAACAAAAATTTTTTTAAAAAATTAATTTATTTCCAAAAAAAAAAAAATTTTTTTTTAAAAAAGGAAAAAAAAACCAAATTTAAAAAAATTTTTTTTTCCCCCTTTTTTGGGAAAAAAAGGGGGCCCCCCCCAATAAAAATTTTTTTAAATTCCCAAAAAAAATTTTTTTTTTCCCCCTTTTTTTTTCCTTTTAAACAAACAAAACCCAAAAACCCCAAAAAAAAATTAAAAATTTTTTTTCCCCCCCCCTTTTTTTTTTCCCCCTTTTTAAATTTTTTCAAAATTTAAAAAATAAAAAAAAAAACCCAAAAAAAAACCCAAAAAAATTTTTCCCAAAAAAAAAATTTTTTAAAACCCAAAAAAAAAAACCCCCCCCAAAAAAAAAAAAATTTAAAATTCCCCTTTTTTTTTAAAAAAAATTTAAAATTTTTTAAAAAAAAATTTTTAAAAATTTTTCTTTGGGAAACCAAAACCAAAAAAATTTTTAAAAAAATTTTTTTAAGTTAAAAAAAAAAATTTTTAAAAAAAAAAAATTTAAAAAATTAAATAAAAATTTTAAAAAGAAATTTTAAAAATTTTTTTTTTTGGTTTTTAAAATTTAAAATTTTTTTTTTTTTTTTTTTAATTTTTGGTTGGGGGGGAAAAAATTTTTCCGGTTATTTTTTGGGTTGGGAATTTTAAAATTTTTTAAAAAGGTTTTTTTTTTTTTTCCCTTTTTTAAAAAAATTTTTTTATTTTTTTTTTAAAATTTTTTAAAAAAATTTTAAACCAAAAAAAAAAAAATTTTTTTTTTAAAAATTTTTTTCCCCTTTTAAAAAAAAAAAAAATTTTAAAAAATTTTAAAAAAATATTAATTAATTTTTTTTTTTAAAAAAAATTTTAAAAAAAAGGTTTTTAAAAAAATTTTAAATTTTAAAAACCCCCTTTTTCCCCTTTTAAAATTTTTTTTTTTTTTTTTTTTTCCCCTTTTTTTTTTTAAAAAAAAAAAAAAAAAAAAAAAAAAAAAAATTTTTTTTTTAATTTTTTTTAAAACCAAAAAAATTTTTTTCCCTTTTTAAAAAATTTTTATTTTTAAAAAAAAAATTTTTTTTTTAAAAAAATTTTTTAAAAAATTTTTAAAAATTTAAAAAATTTTTAAAATTTTTTTTCCCTTTTTAATTTTTTTTTAAAATTTATTTTTTTTAAAAAAATTTTTTTTTAAATTTTTTTTTTTGGGAAAAAAAAAAAAAAAAAAGGAAATTATTGGGGAAAAGGAAAAATAATTTAATTTTTTTTGTTTAAGGATTTTTAAAAAAAAAAAATTTTTTAAAATTTTTTTTAAAAAAAATTTTAAAAAAAAAATTTTTTTAAAATTTTTTGTAATTTTAAATTTTTTAAAAAAAAATTAAAAGGGTTTTTTTTTTTTAAAAAAATTTTTGATTTTTTGGGAAAAAAAAATTTTTTTTTTTTTTTTGGGGGAAAAAAAAATTTTTTTTTTTTTGGGGAAAAAAAATTTTTTTTTTTTTTTTTTTTTTTTAAAAAATTTTTTTTTTTTTTTTTTTTTAAAAGAAAAAAATTTTTTTTTTTTTAAAAATTTTTTTTTTTTTTTTTTTTAAATTAGGTTTTAAAAAAAATTTTTTTTTTTTAAAATTTTTTTTTAAAAAAGGGGGTTTTTTTTTTTTTTTTTTAAAAAAAAAATTAAAATTTTTTTTTTGGAATTTTTTTTTAAAAAAAAAAAATTTTTTTTTTTAAATTGGGGTTTTTTTTTTTTTTTTTAGGTTTAAAAAAGGTTTTTTTTTTGTTTTTTTTTTTTTGGGGTTTTAAATTTTTTTTTTTAAATTTTAAAATTTTTTTTTAAATTTTTTTTTTGTTTTTTTTTTTTTTTTTTTTTTTTTTTTTTTTTTTTTTTTTTTTTTGGTTTGGGGTTTTAAAAAATTTAAAAATTTTTTTTTAAAAAAAAAAAAAAAAAAAAAAAAAATTTTTTTAAAAACCAAAAAATTTTAAAAAAATTTTTTTTTTAAAATAAATTTTTTCTTAATTTTTTAATTTTTAAAATTTTTTAAAAATTTTTTTTTTTTTTTAAAAAATTTTTTTTTTTTTTTTTTTTTTTTTTTTTTTAAAAATTTAAAAGGAAAAAAAAAAATTTTTTAAAAAAAAAACCAAAAAAAATTTTAAATTTTTAAAAATTTTTTAACCCAAAAATTTTTTTTTTAAATTTTTTTTTTTTTTAAATTTTTAAAATTTTTAAGGAAAAATTTTTTTTAAAATTTTTAAAAAAAAATTTTTTTTAAAAAGGGGGGGGTTTTTTTTTAAAGGTAAAATTTTAAAATTTTTTTTTTAAATTTTAAATTTTTTTTTTTTTAAAAATTTTTAATTTTTTAAAAAAAAAAAAAAAACAAAATTTTTTAAAATTTAAAAAATTTTTTTTTATTCTAATATGTTAAGCTATATTGATGAAAAAGGATTTAGTGTTTCAATACCTTATCTCCTTGACTTCTTCGGGTTTCACTGTTGACGATTGCATTATTCATTCCGAGATATTTACCTGCAATATGACATGTGATTGAGGCATTATTCTATAGTCCAGTTTAATTTCATTATATGCCAAATACTATTATGTATATATAGTTTATGTATTCCGAGATAAAATACCCCACTAATTTAGTAGAAAAGTTTAAAGTTTTCACATGTGAAAAGATTTAGATATTTGTTAAACCTTTTACATGACGAAATGAAACTAATAGTTACATATGTAATTGTTTGTATATCTTAACATAAATTAAATATGAAGAACTCAAAAAGAATTACAAGAAGCGAAATTGTTGAGAAGAAACATACAGAAAAAAGAATAACAAGAAGCCAAAAAGTAATAGATGATGAAGGAACAAGTAAAAGAAAAGGAAGAAAGACAAAGGAAAGTACTGAAGCTTCTACTTCTTCAGGCCCCAGACATGTAACTTCTAAGAAGTTAAAAACAAAAAAGGGAAAAATGACCAAAAACAAAAAATGCTAAAAGAAAGTTACTATTAGAACAAAGACGGCAGCAACAGCTCTTTTTTCAACTATGAACGTTTTAAATGCCGAGAGAAAAAAATGTTTGATTGAAATGGGGTTTGGAAGTTTGATTGGTATGAAGATACATGATATTCCAGGTGCTTTAGGGTATTATGTTATCTCAAAGTTTGACATTGAAAAAATGAGTTTACCGTTAAGTAATGGTTCTATTGATGTTACTGAAGATAAAGTTCATCAAATTTTGGGTATACATGTTGGAGGAATTTCGATAGAGTGTTTGCAAGAAAGAAATGCAGATGATCCGTTCATCAAACAATGGTTCCAACAGTTTCAATCAAAATCTGCAAAAAATAGCATCCGACCAAATGATATAATGGATGTTATAATTACAACAAATGATTGTGGCAACCTATTTAAAATGAACTTTCTAATGCTCTTTGCGAACACGATGGGTATGTGTGAATCTTGAGAGCATGTAACTTATCTATTTTGACAAAATAAATGATGCTATCCTCGAGAAAGCGGCGTGAATTGGAGCAAGTTCATAATTGATTGTTTAGAACCAAGCATAAGAAAATGGAATTACAAAGTTTCAAACTACTTTGTTGGTCCGATCACTTTTATATTTGTAAGTAAATCATTCATTATATATAAATACATATATTGCTTATATAATTTGTATGAATTCAATATTAACATAATAATTTAACATGTAGCTTTTATATCTTGACTCAACAAGATGTGACCGTTTTCAATTCCTAGAAATAGGCCACTATAACAGTGGAAATCGGTTTTCATGAAGTTCCGAGAAAAAATAGAACTTCAGGAAGGAGGTTCTGGTTTATTACCAAAACAAGAGGATATTATTGGGAGTGACTTAGAATCAAAGGTACTTTTACTCTAAAATTTTGTATAATTTTTTACAAGTGAAAAAATCATTAAAAATATTATATGCTACCATAAATTTTAATTTACTTCTTTTTCTTAAACGACTTCTTTGAAGAAAAGATTGAATCGAGATCTTTGATGTTGATTGATGATAAAGAAAAGTTAAATGAGTTGTTAAATAGATCAATGAGAAAATTTCGAGAGAATCAAAAGATAAATGATTTGAAAAGAAAATTTGATGGTATCTTTTCTAATGATATAAATGATAATGGTTAGTAATATATGAGTTTTCAAATATTTATAAAACTAGAGTGTATTTCTCTATTAAAAGTTATAAATGTTCTCATGATTTAATGAAAAACAGTTGAAGATACTGGAAATAATGTTGATCATTTCGAGGAAGAGAATCAAAATGATGAATTTTTTGAAGATGTTGTAAATAACAATGTTGGTACAACTGATACATGTAAAGATGCTACTACTTCAAGTTTAACCAAAAGTAGATCACTTGGCTCTCTTTGGTGATATGATTCGATGTTATTGATTACGTAACAATTTGTTATTTTACATTAGCAAAAATATGCATGGGACATCCTTTTGAAAAATAATCTATACTTGCACATGTGAAAATACTCTATAGTTGCACATGTGAAAAATCTATATTTGCACATGTAAAAATTTAAATGATTAGATATCTTTTTAATGATATGAATGATAAAGGTTAGTAATATATAAGATTTTGAATATTTATAAAACTCGAGTATATTTCTTTATTAAAAGTTTAAAATATTCTCATGATTTAATTAAGCAGGGAAAACAATGCAAATGATGAGTTTGTTGAAGATCATACGGAAACAATACGGTAAAGATGCTACTACTCGGTATATTCTTAATTAAGTAGTTGCTAATCTATAAGATTTAATGAAACACGTGAAGATGTTGAAAATAAGAATGTTGATGAACTCTAAACTTACACAACGAGTATATAAGCTGATACACTTTGACTCATATGCATCAGTCTACTTCCTTTAGTATTGCAAACATGGATCATGACTAATCCATAGGTTATGCAAAACCGTCCCCTTCACACAACACATGGAAAATCCACTTATCAAAACATGGAAAAATCTCCTGAACACAAACTACACATTAGAATGCTCCTACGTGGAACTGAACTTCAAAATAAGATGTAATAGCAATTTGCCCTATAATTTTTTAATGTTGATACTTTAAAACAATAAAAAACAGTAGTGTACGTGCTGTTTTTTCATGTCCAAAATCATAGGAATATGACATCCTTTTTTTTACATATTGCATCTTATCAAGAAGTTAGTTGTAACAAAATTGTTGATTTGGATGTTTTGATCAACTTAGCCAAAGCATCTGTTGTTGCTGGCACAGAAATTCCTCCTGGTTTGATTCAAGATATTGCTGCTGGTCCTAATGAAGGTCCTGATTCTACTGATGGGGATGCTATTCATGAAGAAAATGTTGACAAATTTCAAAATAATATTCCAATTCCTGAAGTTGTTTCACCAACAAAAACAAAAATGAGCCGATCATCAATTAGAAAAGAAAAAGGCATAGCAATATATAAAAAACCTGAATCGTCAAGTGATGCCGATGACGAAAACATTGATGTTGATGAAACAGTGAATATTGATAAGAATGCTTTGACTGAAACACTGGTTGGAGCAAACAATGATAGTGGTTTAGATAAAATGGTGAATTCTGGTAATAATGCTGGAGGACAAAAAAATGTTAGGGAGAAGAAAAGAGGTAGGGGGAAAATGCTAGGGGGAAGAAAAGAGGTAGAGAACATAGTGTTAAAGATTCTGCTGCTTCAGGTACATTCATTCTATACTCAAATATAGAAACTTTTATTGAAGATAATGTTGATTGTATAAATACTAGTATATCCTCTCTTTGAATGAATCGTCTCTTTGTTGTTTGATGATATAGAACAAAAACAGAATGCTGCTGAACCAAGCGAAGTACAAAAAAAAAAAGAGGAAGACCGAGAAAAAATTTGGTTAACGATTCTCCAGATCCATTACGAACTATATTACCAGATCAGGTAAATATTATTTTTTACTTGTTCATACAAGTTAATTTAAGTTTAATTCATAAACAATAAATTAGTTCTTAATGAAATGCAACATTTTAGGTCTTCTAATTGCATTCTGTAAAAGAAATGAAAGAAAAATGTGCAGCAGCAAAAGTTGTTATTTGATAATTTTGGCACAATCTTTATGCAATGTTATCCTAGGTCCTGTTCCTTAGTAGTATTTAATTTTCAATACTTTGTTATGGTGTTGGTACAATCTTTATGTTGGTTGTTGTAAGACAGTTGGGGTGTATGGATGGTGATGTGTTGTACGGACTATGAATTGATCTCCAAATTAGTGTTAGCGTTAGAATGATGATGTGTAAAATGATGATGGTTTTGTCTTTGTCATTGTTCTTTGTTAGTAATGGATGTTGTTTGGATCATTGTATAGCTTAGCTTGTAAAATTCCATTTTCCAAGTTAAATATAACTTGTTCGAGCCTTAGAGTCGGATGGATGATTCTTTCCAAGGTAAAATGTTACTTCTATAGAATTATGAGTAACATTTGGGCTTTGCTTTTGTTTAGAAAAATATGAACAATGGTGCATGAATATTGAACATATAAAATCACTTTTCACTTATGAAAACAAACTTAAAACAATCATAGATAGACAAACATCATAAACTTGTTAACACCTTATGCATTTTCCGGTTCACGTTGATTTGTTGAAACATATCTTCAAGTTGACTAATCATGTTTTCCACGCATAAACATTTGCTAAAGTGAACTTATTTCACGTGGGTTCTCCTATTCAGCTTGACGCTCCTCATCATCAAGTTGCTCATCCCTTATCTCTTCAACATAATCCTCCTGCTCAGCATCTTGATTCAACTGATTCTCCACATCTTCACCCTGATCATCTTCCTCTTACTCGCCATCTACTTCATCTCCTTCATCAGCTCAATTAATCTCATCCCAATAAAAGTCTTTTGTCCGCAACCAATTAAGAATCCTTGTCCACTTGTGCACTTGTCTATACGATCTTTATTCAACAATGGGTTCATCGCCAAATTCATATATGATTGCATCAAAAAGGAAAATAGCTATTTAAGACATATTCATACTTTTCTTGCTGATTTCGAAAATTCATTGGATCAAGTTTATTACTGTATGTGATTAACAGGCATTAGCGCATCTGTATAAATAGACAAAATATACTATCTCTACATATTATTAAATTCATTTATATGTGATTTAACTAGACACGGATTTACTTTATGGAACAAAAAGCAAGCGAGAAAGTTATATTTTAACCGGTGAAAACAAAAATAGCTAAGTGCTAGAGTTCAAAAATACTTACTTTTTAATGGACAATTTCTTGAATCATGATTAACATATTCTCCACAACTTGAACACTTCCTTTTCCATCATTAGCCATATGATTTATTTAGAAACACCCACTATTTAAAAAAAATTTTTATGGTGTTGAAAAAGCATAATAATCAAAATATTAATAAAACCTTTATTGGACAAGTTTTAAGGACCAACGGTGTATTTTATCCTTTATAAGCTTATAAGCAAGGGACACAAAAAGTATGCTTGATTTAATAATCAAATTATATTAAATGACCATTTTTAAATTTATTTAAATATAATTACTTTAACTAAAAACCACAAAAACAAATTATTGTTACACGCACATTTGCGACCTAAAGAAATAACTTTATAAACAAATGAAATGGCAAAACATAAAATAAAATCCAAAAAGAAATACATTAAATTTAAATTCTGTCGAATTTGTTGCTAACAATTTTTTTAGTTTCCTGCCTACTAAGGTTTTTTATAATCATAGTATATAAACTTGATTTTTTTTTGTGGCTACAAATTTTAAAAGTTTTTTCTATTATTTAAATTTTTAGCCCAATAGTAACATCTTTTGTTACCAATAGTGTGACTATTCAAAATCCAATAATAAAGCCCAACATAAAAGGGTTGCCGTTATACATTAGTAAAGTCCAACAATAAAGCCCATTATTAACATTTCTATCAATTTTTCTTTCAGTTGTGAAAAAGTTAAAAAAATCAACATATTCTCAAACAAATGTCAACAAAAATACTAGTAAAATTGAAATTCAAAAAACATAAAAACTAAAAAATATTATTATAAATATTATAAAATTAAAAACAAAAATAAAAAAGTAAAAAATTAAAAATCTATAAAAACTTCACATATGTTCTCCGCTCCATAATAAGTATTTCATTCGTCTAACTAGTAGCATTTACAAACGACAAACAATTATACTTAATAATTACAACTATATGTTCTCCGCTCCATAATAAGTATTTACATTGTTGTTTTAAGATCTCTCAAAATATATGTTTAATTTATATTCCAACCTAGGGTTGAGCAAATGACCCGAACGGACCGAACCGACCGACGGACCGACCGAGACCGGTCTGGTCCTCAGTCTCGGATTTTGGGCTAATTCGGTCTTTGTCCTGTCCGGATCACAAACCGACTAATTTGGGCTAATTTGGCCATGTTTGACCGGACCGACCACATTCGGTCCGGTTTCGGTCTAAGATTTTTGCCGAAATCGGTCTCGGTTAAAGGTACATATAAAGATGAATGAGAAACTACAATTGTGAAAAACTAGAATAAAGTATATAATAAAGTTATAAGAGTGTATGTGATGAATGAAAAATTGGAATGGTTGTATGAGAATTTAAATGTGAGAAAAACATAAGAAAATGAGGTTTCTGGATTTAAAGATAAGAAAAAGATAAGAATCTTTTAATGTGCATTGAAAATTGAAATGTATGACAAGATTTGAAGATAAGAAAGAAATGCTCTTGGTCACCATCATGTAGAGTTTAGTTCAAAGGAATGTGTGCGGTTAGTGGTTATAAATAGCGACTTAGGTTTTCTAGGTTTTACATCTTCTATTAGCCGCTCATTTCACATATTACCATTGCCGATAAGCCATGTCCAATCGTCCAAACTTGAATGAGCTCAAGCGGTGTCCGGATCGATGAGCTCCAAAATGTTTCAAGTTTTTTTCACTCAAGAAATGGTGAACAAGAATGCTTTATTCAAAAGCTTGAGCAGATCGCAACAATTTACATATGAAGATCGAGAAGGATGAGGAAATAGTGCTTGAGCTTGAAACTTTTGGTGCATCTCACGATCTTGCTAATGACATCATTGATTGCATTTATGAGACTCTACAAAGGGGCGCGAGATGCTTGACAACTTGGAAAATGCGTTGGCGAGGCTAGGAGGCTATGGAAGAAGGAGAGGCACATCAATGTCATGGATTTTAATGATGATGACAGTGATTAGATGTCGAATGGGTTTTTATGCTTTTTTGTTTGGAAAAAGCTGGGCATGTTCATGTAGTTGTTTGTCTTAGTTGGTTATGTAGAATAAAGTCTGCGTTTGGTAGGGTTGCTGGTGTAGGTTGTGTATCAAGTATGTAATTGTTTTGTGTTTATGTACTTTCAGTCTTTCTACGTGTACTATGTTAATATAAGTGTTGGATAATATGTATGTTTAAATTGTTGTTGTGATTATTTGTTTTCTTTGAATCTTGTGTGTTAGACTAAATGTTAAATTTTTGTTGTGGTTATTTGTTTTTGTTTGAATCTTGTTTGAAACTAAATGTACTCGCGAATTAATTTATTAAGGTATGGTTATTTGTTAATGATTTAGGTGTATTTGGTCATTAAATAAATCTAGTCGACTTGAGGTTTTGTCTTTTAAAGGTTATTTAACTATCCCGATGCAATTTCCGTTTATAAAACTTAGTAGTGTTTTTAATGCGATTATTCATCGTTGATTAGCGGTTCTAAGAATTTGAAAAGTTTGAAGTTCATTTGATGTGGTCGAAAGTGGGACAGGATGTTGGAGATGATTCGAGATGATAACTGCTTATTTGAGGTTCATTTTGGAAAATGTTTATGCGACTGGTGTTAGTGTTTTGATGTTATCTAAATGTCGTGATTTAAATGCTTTTATGTGTTGTTGCGATGCACGAATATTGGATTGATTAGTGTTTCTGAGAACTGTAAGAGGTTAAAGAAGCTTTGTGTTGCTCATTGGGAACCATAGTGTGAAGGCTTGATTGCTGTTGGTTGTTAATGAACTAAAATTTTGAACTAATTTTCATATTTTCTTTTAAGCATCGACACATATCATTAGTAAGAATGATTATGCTTTTAACTTACTTACCTTGTTACTAAAAATAGTATGTAAATTCAGTATCAAAATGGTTTAAAGTGTGAAAAACAGAAATGTAAAAACATACTGTAGATATTAGCAATTTATACTACTGATCTTGTTGAGCTGGTTTTGACCCAGATAAGATCCGAGTCATTAAACAGACAATATGAAGACCAATTTTCTAACAAAATAAAGTTGGTAGGTAACCAAATTGTAAGCAACATATTCAATATCATTAATAACTCTCAGATATGTTCATTAAAACAACTCAGCTAAAATAGATGAAAGTCGATACTTTGACTCAAAAAGTCAAATGGGTTAGATTTTGATAAGATCAACCCACTATTTACATTGTTAAGTTAACATTTAGTTTCCTTTCTTCTTTTATGTGTTTTTGGTCCTCTTTTTTCTGCAGTTGCATGATCCATTGCCACTGCATAAACATAATAAAAGTAAGAACATTAGAAACAAAACATTTGTAAAGTTGCTGTAACAAAAAAAATTAGCATTTGATGATTAGGTACAAACTTTTTTAAGTAAATGGAATTTGTTGAAAACTTTTTCAAGTATTAGGTACAAACTGTTTTCAATTGTCTTCATAAATAGTAACTCTTGTGAATATCTCCAAGAGGAAAAAGCAAACGACATCGACAATTTAAAGTGGTGAACAAATAGTAAATTACTTTGGCTATTTTACGCTCTTTTGATATTGAATTACGATAAAAAGAGAATGATAAGGACAAAATTCTAAATGTGGAATGCAACCACTAATAATACCATGTGATATCGGACAAATAGTGGATGGTGCATGCATCATGTGAAACATTCAATTATGAGAACAGGATCACTTATTTTAAAAAGAAGGTTGTCTTTACTAAAAAAATAAATTCCCATGTTAATTTTTGACAAACCAAGCGGTTAGTTGTCTAAAATAACTAAGAAAACACAATGGCTAGTTATCCTAAGTTTACTAAGCTAAGAAACTATCCTAATTCTAGCAATTGTCCGGACATGTTAGATACCTATTGTCACTAAGTTTCGTTGTTAACATTAAGTTTCTATTTGTTAGTTTTGTTTCAAATGGTTATAGCCATAGATAAACTGTTGTTAAAACTTAATTGGCATCGTTAGTGAAATTATTTAAGATATTGTAATGAATAAAAATAAAATTAATATTTTAAAAATTAAATATGAATAAACTTAAGTGAAAACAAATTACAAAACAGTTATGTATCTATGCTTCTTTTTATTTATCGACGTTTGTCTATATAAGGCGCTTTATCTTTGCTTGTTATTGTAAAATATATTTTTAATTTTTCATAAAGAAGCAAGAAAAGCAGATGTCTAGACATCCTAAATGTGACCAAGTTAGAGCTGAGGCCAATTCTAACAATTATTTGTGTGAAAGCCATCAAACATGATTGTTAAATATTTCATTCAATAAAACTGCCTTGTTAGTCTGTAAGACTAACCTTTCTGTTTTCTTGCATCTTCATGATCATCTTTGTAACTAATTCCCTCTTTGCAACAAACACATATCTTTTTGTTTGGTCTGTCATTGTGATATGTATCAGTGGTGTTTCTAGTTATCCACAAACAAAGTGTCAGTATTAAAACTTGCAAATGCTATCTTTTTTAAAGTAATAAAAGCTTATAAAAACATTAATTCAATGAAAATAAAACAGCTTACCTACAAACAAAAACACCGAGACCTAAAAAAAAATTAATAAATAAAATATTCAAACCGTAACACTCTTAAAGCCATAGGTGAATTGAAAATCATCTACTCAGCCTGTCTTTATATTTCTAGTTCTCGTCGTCTGACTCTGATGCCTAGAGTTCCATTGCTATTATATCGAGGCAAAACGCCGAGAACTAGAAATAGAAAGCGATATGGATGCAAATAACTGTACAAGTAAAAGTCAACCAAAGATAAGAAAGCGATAAGATTCTTGTTATCGCAACACAATGTAAAGATAAGAAAAAGATAAGATTATTTGTGATGTAATTTAAAGATAAGATTCTTGTTCTTGATTATATAATTTACTTTTTACAAGATATACTCACTAATGTACAAACAAAGTGTAAAAACACTTTATTTTATGTAGTATATACTCCATATTGTACTACATAAATCTACTCTCTTATTATGACACACACTCACTTTCTTCTCTCTTATTCTCACTCAAGAATAATGGCAGCACCAAATGGAAACTTTCAAAATGATGAAGAAGAGTATGAGTTTGTCTTAAACAGTTATTTTCTTTTTGATGCAGTGTTAGATGCCTTTGGGGAAGAACCGATTTCAGAATATGGTTCATATAGGCAAGTGAATGTGTGGATGAGGACAAATATCCTTACTTGGCTGCGTCGCCAAGACTTCTACTGGAATGAGATTTATGGAATTAATGAGGAAGAGGAGGAAGAAGATGAAGATGACGAAGATATAGAGAATGAGCAGGAGGCTGTAAGTGAGGTGGTGCAGCAAGGTGAAATTATGCAGGAAGGTCACATAGTGCAGCAAAATCAGGTGGAGGAAGAGTTTCAAAGTGAGGTGATGCAGCAAAGCGAGGTGGTGCAACAAACTGAGGAAGATGATAAAAACGAAGTGGAGCAACAAGTGAACAATGCTACAAGATTTGAAAATCTTTATAATTTGGAAAATAGGATTAGTAGACTTGAAAATCTGTTTCAACAACTCAAACCAAATAAGAAGAGCAAGGGAGAGAGCTCTAGAACTAAAAAGTAGTTTATGATGATAGTCTTTTATGTTTTAGTATCATATTAGCTTTTAGTTTGTCGAAAATGTTTTAATGTTTGTTTATGTGGTATCAATATTTCCTATGTTTTTACAAATCTAGTATAAATAGAATGTGAGTAAGATCAAAGATCAATCTTGATGAATATCTTCACACGCGAAGATATTCTTACAAATCAAATAATCGTGTATATAAAATCCATTAATTACGTAGACCATCATATAACATATTCACATTTCACAAGTTCTAACAATTACTGATTACATAAAAATGAGGTAGGTTCAACCGCCATAAGTTTCTCTTTATTTATAATTAATATAAAAACGTTGAAGCTCGGGAGGTTTTATTACATGAAGTAAGCTAATAATGGACGCCAACTTTCTAATTACTAGAGTTCTACTTTCTAATTACTAAACATATCTAATTTCTAAACATATAGAAATAAAAAATATTTTATCTATAATCATGAATCAAAATCTTAATCCACTTCTCGATGATGATGATGATGATGATAATCAATGGAAGATGGTCCGATATTGGCGGTTGTTGGTGTTGATGAAAAATTTAAAAATGATTTGATGTTTTTGAAAGAAAGAGGAAAACCACTTAAAACCCTAGCTTTGAGAATGAGATTTTGTTTGTGATTGTGTTGTACTTAAAGTCCGATTAGAGTTTTTTCTTTTATGGACTTCAATCTTTTTGGGCCTCTTTATGTTTTGTGAATCCAGTTAGTTGTTATCTTCACATGTGAAATATTTTGATTTTTATAAAACTAATTTTTATTTTTTGGGTTTCTTTATCTTTTGGACTTCAATCTTTTGGGCTTCTTTATCTTTTGGGCCTCTTTATGTTTTATCAAACTAATTTTGATTTTTAAAGTTTTTATCTTCACATGTGAAAAATATTATAAGTGTGTATAATGCAGATAAGAGGCTGGCTTCAATCTGCTGTTGGACTTTACATGCTGATCATGATGATGAAGAGAATGTTTTTTATACTCCTCTATGTGCGTACGTCAGTGACTCATTCAAACTAGTAACAATTTTTTAAATTGTTGTTGTGTTGTTTTTTAAATTGTTGTGTTGTAATGAAAGGAAATTGGAAGGGTTTTGGCGAAATTTGTGGGTTTGTTCAACCAAAGATGATACGTTTTAAGATGGTTCAAATCATTA
The DNA here is from genome assembly GCA_022545495.1 of Chrysanthemum lavandulifolium. Lineage (NCBI taxonomy): Eukaryota > Viridiplantae > Streptophyta > Magnoliopsida > Asterales > Asteraceae > Chrysanthemum > Chrysanthemum lavandulifolium. The sequence goes on along the minus strand of CM040244.1, from coordinate 126,767,749 downwards.
ATATCCGATGGGTCTACGTGGATCACTCCCAAAATAGGCCAATGTAAACACTTTACGTGTAGGGTATGTACAGAATAACTGCAGATTAGTAATCTCTAGCTAAATCACAAGGCTGTAAAAAGGAAGGCTAATCGTTCGTACATAATGCCGTGAATTATATATCATAAACCAAAACTAACCAAGCACCACACCAAAGCTAAACTATCACTAACTAAGCAGCGATAAAAGTACCTACCCTTTTATCTTCACATTATGCTTGAAACTCATGATCGTTGATCTCACACAAACAAACACTTGACAAAGACAATAAACCATTACACCGCACGAATATCGATGATGTAGCCTCACGAAGCATTCGCTGAAACGTAACCTGATTTCACAAGGATCATGCCATTTTGAAAAACTTCCTTGATCAAGTCATCCGGTACACGATACGTGCAGCAATCTCAAAGCAAGGCAGATGCACTATAGTATCCCATTCACGAGTAGCAATAACTTCCCTTTTGAAAAAAAGGCACATATGATCCTGGAGTAAATCACTATCACACGCAAAACCAAGTTCCGTAAGACGACCAGGACGAGACATAGCAGCCAAAACAACTATATCGTTCAACAAGAGCAAACACAACTAAACACAAGCTACATGTAACATTTATACAACTAAACAAGGGACAATCCGCAGACATCTTCCAACAGTATAAGCCACTACAAAGTCCTATCCCAAAAAGCATCATAGAAAAGTTTATACGCACAGAGTCGTGAACAATATAATAGAAAAACTGAAACCTGGAAACACAGTCTAAACCACTACAAACACCTTACTACACAAAAAATAGATAAAAGAATAAAACATATTTAGGATAAAGATACTGATTTTCCATTACCATAGACAAACTTACAATAGTTTCCTTACATCAGATGGATTATCCTACAGAAAACAAAATGGTACCCTACTAAAGGGTACATCCATCAAGACACAGTACATAACTTTATAAAAGCATTACTAATAATACTAACCAACCATGCCTAATCCAACTAATAAAAGCTGCAAACAACCCACCAACAAAAGCCACAGTCAACTAAACTAATCAGACATCCCCTCATTCTGCTCCATTAGCACAATTTGCCTCTCCTTGACTGCTATGCCATCACGCACCGCATCCAGAAGGGCCAACAGAGCAACCAACGTGTCCCTATCAACACGTTGCAATTCCAACAAACCTTTTAAACCATCTACAGATTCTCCAATGAAAGGCCCATACCCATGGGTTTCCATAACGGTTCTCTCCCTTTTGTGAACCTTGCGCTCCAGCTGGTCACGCTCCTCTTCCAAACGATTCAGCAAACTCCGATCTTCAGTCACCTCACAGCTAAAGAGGTACTTAAAAAATGCAAGGTCAGTGGAACCACAAGCCGCCAAGAGTTCTTGAATGTTTGGCTTCCCTGCCATGGTTATATACTTATATGATCGACAATTGAGAGAGCAGTAATAAAAAATTAGGTAGGTCAAAAACGAATGGACCAAATACTATTAGTCAACAAATTAATATGAAAGTCCCAAAAATCCATATAGTTTAAAAAATACAAAAAGCCATAATTTAAAAAAAAACACAAACAACAACGTAGTACTAAAAAAAAAACGGTATACGTATAAAAAAAAGCGGTATCAAACACTTATGATGCCCGTGCAATTTATATTCAATAATTAATAAATTATAATTTACTAGAAGGGTATCAATATATACAAATTTTAATACTAGGCGAGGACCATGCTTCACAACGGAAGTTTCTAGCAACATACAATTAACAATATGCAATATATTGTTTGTATGTGTTTTTGTGTAACGTTAAAAATATGACGTGAAAATATGATAATGTAATTGCAAAAGGTTGTAATATGCGATAATTCAACTCAAATAAAAATTCTTAACATGTATCGAAGAATATATAAAAACATTTTATTGAAACTTAACCTTGATAAATGACCACTTGCACAATTTCATTTTTATAAATTATTTTGTAAAAGAGGTAATGAAAAAGTTTGAACATGAGACTAATAAGTATATCAGTTGGCTTCGAGTGTAGTCGATGTACTATTCTCAAGTATTAAACTTATTTTATTATTTTAAATGATGGTAAGTACACGCTGATTATCATCACTGTATACTAACTATTTAGTTTTACACTTAAACTAGGAAAAATTAATAGACATTTTCAAGATTCAAACAATATAATCAGATACATTTGTTTAGTTCCTGGACTGTCTCGTTTTGTCAAAATTGCAGTTCCTGTCATCTTGCTAAATATTCATATACAACAACAAAACCAACAAAACAAAATACAATAAAATATGTTATGTTTTCATCTGCCTCAACACCCACAAAGCAAAAAATCATTTATCAAAAAAAGATCATCTACTTATTAATTTTATATTCAATAATTTATTTCAAATAAGAAATAAGAAACAAATTATAGAGATTGCAAAGTTGTGTAGCACAAAACGGTTACTCACCTGAAGACTAACCACCGCCTCTTGCGGTATCTTTTTTAAACTCGGGATCATCATCAAATCTCTCTTTGATGCGGGAACCAAGTACGAGCATGATTTTAATATGTCATATATTTTTGGAAGGTTTCGCATGATGACCTACATATTAGAACGAACCATATTAATAGTTTTAAGACTTCATAAACATTTCACATACAAAAAAAAGAGAAAATTCAAGAAAATTAAATAAACACATTACAGATGTAGTTAAGATATTTGCACTTTGTCCACTTTAATTATTGGATAGGCAATAGGCAATCAATTTGAGTTTTCCATTTTCCAGCCTTGAAATATATGTGTTTGATTTCTTGTAATGAAAGGGCCATTTCTTTGTCCAACAATGTTCCAAGGTTATTCTCCTTTGCACCAATAGGGAATGTAATGAATACATTCCAAAGGCCATTTCTTTCCAAACGCCCGGCTTGTTTCCAAACGAATAGCTTTTGTCAATGTTTGTCACTTTCAATATTTGATATTTTAAAAGGTTTAAAAAATATTGACTTTCAATATTCAATATTCTAAGTTTTCATTTTTCTTCTTTGACTATTTTTCCATTTTAGATAGTAAAGATATTCTTTGGAAATATGAAATTATGAGGTACAAAAGTATAAATATGATATTATGGCTACTCTTTGTTTAAGTGATTTTGGATCAAGCCAAAAAGACACTTTCTACAAAGTGACTTAAATAAAACCACACGTGTTAACAAATATCCAAATCACTTACGCTCCCTAGACTTGTATATCACATATCTTCACTTGTACATTTCCTCACTTTAGTGAATCCAAATCAATTAAAGGAATTCACACAAATTAATCGATATTTTAATCCATCCCTAGAGTTTATTATCCAGATACACCAATATTTAATCACCATTTCCAAAACCACCATCATTTCCAAAACCACCATCATCATCGGTTTTGACAAAACCCCAAATCTATTTTTGAACCCTAATTTTATGGATGAAAAACAACATTAAATCGGTTCCAAGTTAGTTTCCTCTTACACATTATTTCTATTGTTATTAATCATCTATTGTTATTAATCATATATTGTTGTTCGTAATTTCTATGTTACGAGAGAGAAGAAGAAAGAGTATCGCTAGAAAGAAGAAATATACACCAACTGTTAATGGTAATTTTTTTTAATAATTATAATTTTATTTATTGTTTAATGATTATTGTAAAAGTATAGAAATAACAATTTATTTATTTATTTATTTTTTATAGTTTTTTGAATATATTAGTATCCATACAAGGGTGTTTGGCAATAAGTTTTTAGTATAGCTAAGTATTTGAATTCTCAAAACAACATATGAGTACAATAATGTTAGTTGTTTGGCAATAAGTTTTTAGATTAAGATAAGTTTTGACTTTTGTTGTGTTAAATTGTTAGTTTTTTAATCTTTTGTTTGGAGGTATTTTGGAGGTAGAATAAAAGTGTATTTTGTTTTAATGTTTGTTTTTGAGATTGGATTATGTTTGTTTGAGATTGTTGTCGATGAAATTGAGGTCTATGCCTAAATGTTTTTGCTTAGTTTTAATGGTTTGTTTGTGTTTTATATGTTAGTATTTGGTACTAAGTATAGGTGCTCTTATATTTGAACAAAGTTTTGAACAAATGTCACTTTGCATTATTGATTTTTTTGTTTTTTTGATGAAATTCACCAATACTTATTATAAGCTTATAATTTGTATTTATTTTATAGATAACGAAAAAAAAGGAACTTATTCAACAAGAAAGTCTACTAGTGGTGATTTTGGTAAATATGAAGAATCATATTTAGATTTGGATAATGCTACTAGTTCAGATTCCGCTAGTGATGATTCTGGTACATAAATTTAGTCTATAACTTTATTTTAATTTTATATATATATTTTTTAAATTTGCATTATTATGATTTAAATTTTGTTTTTGTTTTTTTTTTTTTTTTTTTTTTGTTTTTTTTTTCAGATGAAGATTCGGATTTCAATATGGACAATGTCATTAAAGGTAATATAAATTTTATTCACATGTGATAAACATAAAAGTGAAACTTAAAATCGGACAAACATAAACAGCTTTTTGAAAAGTTTTTCAAATTTTTTCATCACTTGTGAAGATTCTATTTTACAAAAATTTCCATACTACAATAACATTTTTTAGCATAGTTTTCACATGTGAAAATAGTATAACTCATATTTTTTAGTATGCATATTGTTAATTTTTCACAAGTGAAAAATATATTTTATTATTAGTTTTTATTTTATTTTATAGATAAGGCAAAAAAAAGCAACTGTTGGTAAGAGAGGAAGACCTAGAAAGACTACTGGTGACAATTCTGGTAAAAAACTTTTAATCTAATTCCATGATTCTGCTTTTAATATTGTCATCATTTCATTTTATCATACACTTTTCAATACATTATGTCCTTTGTAATACTTGACATTTAAAAATAAAATAATTTTATTTCAGATGAAGATTCAGAATTACATTTGGATAATGTTGTTAAAGGTAATTTAACATAAACTAATTTTGTTATTTTAAAGTATTTTTTTTATTGAATTCAAATTAATTATAATAACATTTTATTAAACGTATTTAATATTTACATGATACTTAAAATTATATATCCTTTTAATGCGGTTGCTTGTTCTACACCAAAAAAACCGGTGATTATCTGAAGACCGAAATTGTCCATCGGTTGTTAGTACACATTCTACTCTCGACGATTCCGCTAATGACGATTTAAAAAATGTTCTCATTTGTCAAGTCTTTGGTAAGAGAGGAAGACCAAAAAGTCATTGGTGATAATCTTGGTAAATAACTTTAACATCTTTAATATCATTTTACAATACATTTTCCCATACATCCTTATTAATATCTTTCGTTATTGAAAAGAACTATTTCCTTTCTACAATAACACTTTTTAGATTATTTTGTGTTGTGACCTAGTTTTCACATGTGAAAATAGTAAAACTAATATTTTTAGTATGCATATTGTTAATTTTCACAAGTGAAAATATATTTTATTAATATTTTTATTTTATTTTATAGATAAGGCAAGAAAAGGAACCGATTCTTCAACTGTTGGTAAGAGGGAAGACCTAGAAAGACTATCGGTGATGATTTTGGTAAGAGAAAGAGGAAAAATAAGGACAATGATGATCATTTTAAACCAAAGACAAAAAAAGAAAAGTAATAGATAATGATAAAATTCCTTCTATTAGAACAAGGACAAGACCAATCGCTCTGTTTTTCGCAATAAGCATTTTAAATGCTAAAAGGCAAGAGGTTTTGATAGAAATGGGTTTTGGAGGTTTTGTTGAGATGATGATTCACGATATCCCGGATGTTTAGGATATTATGTTATTTCTAAGTTAGATCCGAAGTAATGAAATTACCATTAAGTAATGGTTATATAGATGTTCTGAAAGTAAGGTACATGAAGTTCTTGGTATTCCTATAGGAAGAATGTCATTAGATTCCTTGAATGAAAGAAAGGCGATGATCCTTTTATCCAAGAATGGTTAAATCAATTTTCTTTTAAGTCTAGGAAGAATGAAATCGAATCGAATGATATAACGGATGTTATAGTTTCAACAAATGATTGTGGGAAGTTGTTTAAAATGAATTTTTTGATACTCTTTGCAAATACAATGGGGATGTGTGATACGCAAGGAGCATGTAATTTGAATATTTTGAAGAGTATAAATGATGATGTCCTTGAGAAAGTTGAAAGTGTAAATTGGTGTAAATATATAATAGATTGTTTGGCTCCAAGCATAAAAAAGTGGAATTACAGGTCCAATCACTACTTCACAGGTCCAATTACATTTATGACTGTAAGTAATCACTCATTACATATAAATTCATTTATAGCTTATTTCACTTATTTGAATTTATTATTTACGTAAATTTTTTAATTTGTAGCTCTTATATCTTGATTCAACAAGATGTGATCGTTTTCCTGTTTCTCGTCAAAGGCCAGTAATTAAAGAATGGAAGACAATTCAAATGAAGTATAGAGAGAAATTAGAAATCGAGGCTGGAGGTTTTGGATTACTACCAAACAAGACGATTTTTGTGGATTAGAGTCAAAGGTATTTTTTCTTTAATATATTTTATAATGTCGTCAAAGGAAAACAATACTTTTAAATCACCTCAAAGAATTAGACCAACCCTAGTTGAGTAGAAACCTAAGGTGTCTCTAAAGAAGTAGCTTGTATATGCAAACATTTTAACTTTTATGCATCTTATCACTACCGTGAAGAAAGGAAGTTCTATCGTGAAACTTGGGAACTGAATATCTAAAAAACTATGACATCTGATAACTTATGTTATATTTCCTTCAGTTAGAAGTTAGAACCTTTAAGTAATCAAATTAGTATCTTCCAAACCTTCATGGTTAACAAACACAATCTTTGATTTTTCAGGATTTTGCTGATTTGGCAGAGGAAGATGATAATTTGGTAGAGAAAGGGAAAGGGAAAGGGATTATGGGAGATCATGATATTTCAATGAATGAAACATCAGTCAATTCAGATGATGAAAGTCAGGTAAAATTTAAATCCATCTGATGTAAGGAAAGTAAATTTTGTCACATGTGAAAACTATTTTTTCTTGATTTATTTTTTTAATAACTTATATTTTTCACATGTGAAACTATCTTTAAATTTTTAATTACTGAACATCTATATAACACATGTGGATTATGGGAGATAATGATATTTCAAGAGATATCTTGAGTAGAAACCTCAGGTGTCTCTAAAGAAGTAATCAGATATGCAAACATTTTAACTTTTTATGCATCTTATCACTACCAGCAGCAAAGGAAGTTCTATCAGCAGAAACTTGGGAACTGAATCTCTAAAAAACTATGACATCTGATAACCTATGTTATATTTCCTTCAGTTAGAAGTTAGAAGTTAGAAACTTTAAGTAATCAAATTAGTATCTTCCATACCTTCATGGTTAATAAACACAATCTTTGATTTTTCAGGATTTTGCTGATTTGGCAGAGGAAGATGATGATTTGGTAGAGAAAGGGAAAGGGAAAGGGATTATGGGAGATCATGATATTTCAATGAATGAAACATCAGTCAATTCAGATGATGAAAGTCAGGTAAAATTTAAATCCATCTGATGTAAGGAAAGTAAATTCTGTCACATGTGAAAACTATTTTTTCTTGATTTATTTTTTTAATAACTTATATTTTTCACATGTGAAACTATCTTTAAATTTTAATTCTTGAACATCTATATAACACATGTGGATTATGGGAGATCATGATATTTCAAGAGATATCTTGAGTAGAAACCTCGGTGTCTCTAAAGAAGTAATCAGATATGCAAACATTTTAACTTTTATGCATCTTATCACTACCGTGACAAAGGAAGTTCTATCAGCAGAAACTTGGGAACTGAATCTCTAAAAAACTATGACATCTGATAACCTATGTTATATTTCCTTCAGTTAGAAGTTAGAAGTTATAACCTTTAAGTAATCAAATTAGTATCTTCCATACCTTCATGGTTAACAAACACAATCTTTGATTTTTCAGGATTTTGCTGATTTGGCAAAGGAAGATGATGATTTGGTAGAGAAAGGAAAGGAAAGGATTATGGGAGATCATGATATTTCAATGAATGAAACATCGGTCAATTCGGATGATGAAAGTCGTAAAATTTAAATCCATCGATGTAAGGAAAGTAAATTCATCACATGTGAAAACTATTTTTCTTGATTTATTTTTTAATAACTTATATTTTCACATGTGAAACTATCTTTAAATTTTTATTAATGCTAATTTTTAATTATTAGGAGATGATCAACGCTTTGAGATATTCCATCATAAAAATCCAAGAAGACACACAAGTTGGACTCGAACTCGAACTCGAACTCGAACAAGCAAAAGAACTCGAACTCGAACTCGAACTCAAGAATATCCGCCAAAAGCGAAGAAACCGAATGTGAAAAGTTTTAGAATCATTGTTGAGCAAGATTTACCAGTGATTGATTGTGTAGAAGAAATGACAGATGTTAATGTTGATAATGTTCCTGAAAAACAACCTAATAAAGATTTGAAGATTCATGAACTGAACGAACTCGAACTCGAACAAGCAAAAGATTTCGATCCGAACTCGAGCTCGAACACGAACTCAAGAATATCCGCCAAAAAGAAGTAAACCTGAATGTGAAAAAGTTTTAGAATCTATTGTTGAGCAAGATTTACCGGTGATTGATTGTGTAGAAGAAATGACAATTTGTTAATGTTGAAAATGTTCTGAAAAACAACCTAATAAAGATTTGAAGATTCATGATTATCAAAGAGGTGCGTAAACCGAATGTGCGTAAATTTTGGGAATGATTGAAGACTTGGGAGTGATTCAATCTAAAGCGTAGATGTTCAACATTCATCAAAAGAAGCGAAGATAAAGATGAAATTAGCATCGAAAACATTCAAGTTGAACCTCAAAATAATTCTACTACTTCCAAAGAAGATCCTCAAAAAGAGTAAAGTCGAAGAGAAGAAGTTTTAGATGTATTTGAAAACAAAGAACAACCGGATGAAGATTTAGATTCTCAAATACAAGTTTGATTTTTCGGTAGATGATCAAGGTTTAGTTTATTCTAAAACTTGATGATTTTGTGAATTATTATGGTTTGTAATAATATATTATTATTTTTTTTTTTTTTTTTTTTAATTTTCAATTATTATTTTTTGCATATTTCAATTATATTATTTTACAATTTTCAATTATATTATTTTTACAATTTTATTTTTCACATGTGAAAAACATAGAATTTTTAATTTTATCACAATTTATAGTATTTTTCACATGTGAAAAATATCAATTTAAGTTTATTTATATTTTTATTTTTTTACATTAATCATGTTTATAGCAATTAATATTATTTTTATTATATATTTTTGGCGATTTTGCATTTTCGTGGATGATTTAAGTTATGTTGATGTTGATATATATGATGGACGGATCGTCTTTCTCCTTTTCAATATAAACTGTAAACCCTAAAAGCCTCTTTCGTAAGATGAGCAAATTGTTGCTAATACATTATTTGCAATGACAGCGCCTAAATGGTAACTTTATTTTAAAAAAACATTAATATTTCAAATTTCCTTTTTATATATTATATATTGACTATATGCTAATCTTATTTATTTATTTTTTTCAAATATTACAGGGAACCAATATTTAAAAGTGAAAGTGGCCATTGTTTAAATCATATTGATATGGAAACATTAACCCCAAGTTTGGAATTGTCAACGAATGTCATCGATATATGGTCAGAGATTCTCAACGTTTTGGAATTATATAAAGAAGATGATACGTTACCATCCAGATTTTTCTTTAAAATCTCGTAATTGTAAGTAATTTTGTTATATATTACTATATATATATTTATAGTATTTATCATATTTAAAACAATAATTTCATTATTTATTATGCGAGAATCCATCATACTTTATTGAAAAGCATCTTGATCCGGAGAAATTACAAGTGTTCACAAAAGAATTAAAGAAAGTTTTAGAAATGATGAAAAGCATCTTATGTCATTGAAAAACTTTTGATATGGTATGTTTTAAATTTTTTAAAATTCAATAACTAATGTATAGTTGATATGTAAATTTAACAAATTTTTAAGTCGCTTTTATTTTTCGACTTTTCTTCCTGTTGTCATAAAGGACACATGTATCTTATATGTGTTGATTTTGAAATGGTTCGTTTAAAGTTATTGACAATAGTGCCAATGGACCTACTTTCGAAGAAAAGATATTATGGCATTCTGAAGAAATTGTAAGTATATTTCTCCTTTTATTCACATGGTAAATTTTAGATGGAAACATTAGCCGTTTGTTTACACCAATCCTTATCACTAGCGTTATACTACTATCGTCCCATCTGCTTTTATATATGTTCTTATAATAATTAGTATTTTTTTTTTTTTTAATTTTTTTTTCTTTTCTTATTAATTTGTTTTGTAGAAAAAGTTGTTGTTGCCTATTTAGATCACGTTAAACATCCAAAGTCGAAGATATTAGAAATACAAACCCATCAAGGATGCAAATGAAATGGAGGACGAAGAATAATCATGTGGATTGTGGTGTTTTTAATGCTTCATATGGAAATTTATAACGGTTTAAAAATTGGGATTGTGGTCTTTCTTTGGAGTCTCAAAACAAAGTACACAATCGAATTTATTGCGATCAAGATTTGTGCGAAGATTTTATTATCGACTGAATTTGTTAAAGAATAAGTTTTGAAGTTGGTTCAAGAATTTGAGGATAAATCAGAAGATGAAAGGAGGAAGATGATTCTATATGCTATTGCTAATAGGGATGTACGAGAAAAAAATGATTGAAGCTTAGAGGAAAAATGATTTTGATATATTTGCCAAAATGTTTCAAATTACATTTATAGATTACAGCATATAATTTTTTTACATAAGCTTATATTTTTATTGTTTTATAGTTAACAGCAGCATATATTTTTAATAAATTTAGCTTATAAAGATTATGCAGAAAATGCTAGAACTGAAGTTGAAATATTATGAAATGTCAAGTAACCTCTATCTGTAAAGTATGCTCTATATGTAAAGATTATGCAGAAAATGCTAGAACTGAAGTTGGGTGTAGACATTTTTCCTGCTGATTGTTATCCTGCTTTGCTCATAATCACCAACATCATATAGGCATGGGTGTAGACATTGTTAAAGCTTAGGAGATGGCTATGTACAATACTTTTTATTGCTGATGAAGCTATGTAGCAATCTTTTTAATTTGATCTATATTTTTATATAACAAACAGTAATGCTTAGATAATAAAAAAAATTATATTTTTATCTATAATGAACTTTTCACATGTGAAAATTATCTCAAACTTTGAAATATTTAATATTTATCAAACTTTGAAATATTTAAAATATTCAAAAAGTTGAAATATTATGAAATAGTTTTATAAAAATATAATAAATTATAAATAAAAATGTAAAATATTTTTCATGAAATGATAGTATTAATTTTGAAAGTTAAAATTAATCTATGATGGACTTAAGTAGTGTGTTTTTATAATAAATACCTTTTTCAGCCCATCAAAGCCCAAAAAGTAAAAATATTTTTATTATATTGGCATTATAACATACGATGAAACCCTAGTTTGTTTCTTCTTCATTTTCATTTTCATTTTCAACTGTAAAGCCGCCTCTATAGTTATATATTTTTATTTATTTATTTAGACTATACTTTGTTTGTTTATTATATTACATCTATCATTAATATTTTAATTCTTTGTTTTGTTATCATGAGGTGATCGTTTAGATAAAAGTTGGTTGTTATCTATCATTAATATTTTAATTCTTTGTTTTATTATATTACTTCAAAAGGTTTGTTTTTTTGTATTTTTTCTCGTTCGTTGTTCTATGATAGTTTTATTTTTTTTTTTTTCTTTATGATTATCAATACATTTTTTATTATTTGACTTGGGTTTTATTTACTGTTGATTAAAATGATGTATTTTTTTCAAGACATAATTTGTTGTTTAATATGTACCTCTTTAGTTAATTTTAAAAACTTAATGATACTTCATTTTTAGTGTAATTTTTTTTCACATGTGAAAATTCATTGCAAATCTTTTAATGATAAAATAATATTTATATTTTAATCAAAAACAATATAATTAACACTATATATTATTTGTTTATTGTAGATGTTACTTCTAAAACTAATCAATCCAATTGATTATGGTATGTTATTTTTACTTTAATTTATATATATTTTTTTATATTATTCTTCTGAAATTGTATTTGTTTTTATAGTTAAACCTGATAGTCAAATGGCAAGGAGGTGTAAGACAAAAATGGCAAGGATATGTAAGGGTAAAATTCAAATTTGAAAAGCTAGTATTGTGTTTTTTTGAAACGTTTTATTTATTTTTCTAAATACATTCTAATATTTTGTATTTAAATTTGGTTTATTGGACTTAGCTTTTATCAAATCTATTTATTATAATTTTTTTTCTTTCTTTTTTTTTAGAACATAATTTGTAGTTTAATATATAGTTCTATAGTTAGTTTGAAAAATTAAAGATACTTAAGTTTTGATTTTTAAATACTTTTTTTCACATGTGAAAAAGTCATTCAAATCTTTGTATATTAAATAATATTCATATTTAAATCAAAAAAAAATTATAATTGACATTATATATTATTGTTATTGTAGATGCTACTTCTAAAGCCATTGAATGCGATGATAATGGTATTTTATCTTTACTTTAATTTATATATTTTTATTATATTATTATACTAAAGTTATATTTGTTTTATAGTTAAACCCGAAAGACAAATGGCATGGACCTCATCTTTTTTTATTTAAATAAATGGGAAACAATTGAGTGTGATGTTTCAAAGTATCTTGAAGCTTCTAAACAAAGACTTCAGTAAAGGTAAGAAAATATTTCAAATCAATAGATTATTATATTATTCGATAAAGCCACTATTATCATTCTATTTAATTTCCCAAAATGTTTGAATTTTTCGATCGGTGAATACACTCTTCCGTGTTTTCGATATTGTAATAATGTAGAAGAAGCAGTAAATTAATATACATTTTTTTTAATTCTTAAGCATTTATAATGATAAAAGGTCAATTAACTTATACTTTAATTAAACAGTTGAAATAACTGATGATGATAAGGACGTCAATGAAACCTAAAAGTTTGTAAGCAATTTTAGGTGAAGATTGTTCAGATCATTCCTGATCATGAAGAAGGAAGGCAATTTCAGGTCCCCATATTGCATGTTTGTAAGCATGATATGGATAACCAAAGTTTTATGTGTTGAAATTATGTAATGTTGTATTCTATGTAGTATATTCTGGTGTATGTTTTAGGTGAACATTTTATTTTTTTAATTATGTTATGTTGATGGTATTCATATATTATGTTTTTATTAATACAGTACAGCATATGATATCTTCAAACAATCTGTAAAAACCAATGTAAAAAGCTTTGTAGCAGTCAAGTTCACATTTTACAATCTATTAAACACTTTCATGATATACTACCAACAGACATTTTACTATCTATTAAAAGAAACACGAAAACAACTATTTCAAACTCCACCAAATAAGGCGAGAATCCTTAAAAGGGCGGGGATCGATCAAGACGGCGTTGAATATTCATCAAATAAAGCGAAAGTAATTCACCACTTACAACCACAATTCTTGAAACCGAATTGCTATTTTTGAAATTGAAGAGTAAACACCATATTATATGTTTTTCTATAAGTCTAATTTTCAAGGTATTTCTCTTCTTAAATTTCTAACATCGGACTTGAAAATTCAAATGGAAACAAAATATGATATTCGATTCGGTTCACGGGTCCTAAAATATGACTTTATTTCAACCGTGTATAACATTCAAATATATTTTGGGCTTTAGTTTTGTTGGACAAATAATTTTATATCTTATTACTAGTCCTAAATGAGCCCATGGCCCAAAATGACAAAGTTTGTTGACGTTGAATTAGTATTTAGATAAATATCTTCTATACACTCACTCTCTCTCTTATTTTATTCCATATTTTATATTTCACAATAACCACCTTTCAATCTCTCTCTCTCTCTTATTTTATTCAGATGAATTAGGATTTAGATAAATATCTTCTACACACTCTCTCTCTTATTTTACACACTCTCTTCTACACACTCTTCCAAACTCGCAGACGATAAATCTATCATAGGTATGTTATATTGTTATGATAATAAATATATCAATTTCTTTATATAAGATTAACAATTAATATATTTTTGTTTTCCTAAATCAGATTGTGTGCTCGAAGAGAAATTCAACAGACGTTTATAATCTCTGGAAGAAGATGAAACCTAAAAGTGTTAAAGGTAATTTTATAATATTTATTACCTTAATATTTTTTACCTGTTTATGTATAAACATTTAACTGATTATTTCATGTATTTTATTTTTAGATCTGACTGAATTAGTATTTTATTTTGAGATCTGACTGTATTTTGTGTTCGAATATTTTTATTAGTTGTGTGATTGTAAAATATAAATATTATTTAGATCTGACTGAATAATGTTTGTATATGTTAGATATTAGTTGTGTGATTGTAATTTGTGTTGTTAAAATTTAAATATTAGTACTATTAGAATGATTTTATTGAATATGACGAATTATGTTAGATTTACATTTTGTGTTGATCTGGTGCTAGTTTAGATTTACATTTTGTGTTGATCTGGTGCTAGTTTAGATTTACATTTTGTGTTGATCTGGTGCTAGTTTAGGTTTCTATGAATTATGTTAGATTTTATTGAATATGACGAATTATGTTAGTTTAGGTTTCTATGATGATTACTTAGTTTTAAAAAGAGCGGTTTAAAAAATTCTTCTGTGTGTGTAGTTTTGAAGACTTGGACTCGAGTTACGTGTGTTTCACGATTGTTTAAAATTTTCACATGTGAAAAAAATGATTTGTACATTTTTATTAATCATTTATTATACTAGAGACTAGTTTAGGTTTCTATGAATATATAAATCGACAATAGTTATGATATGGATGCAAATTGGTGTTAATTGGCTTTTATTGCTTTTTTGATTACATTATGATATTTTAAAATAGTTTAATATAGTAACTGTGTTTGCTTTTTTGGTAACAATATTTAACTATATCTAGCAATTACTTAGTTTAAAAAAGAGCGGTTTAAAAAATTCTTCTGTGTGTGTAGTTTTGAAGACTTGGACTCTGAGTTATGTGTTTTCACGATTGTTTAAACATTTTCACATGTGAAAAAAATGATTTGTACATTTTATTAATCATTTATTATACTAGAGACTAGTTTAGGTTTCTATGAATATATAAATCGACAATAGTTATGATATGGATGCAAATTGGTGTTAATTGGCTTTTATTGCTTTTTTGATTACATTATGATATTTTAAAATAGTTTAATATAGTAACTGTGTTTGCTTTTTTGGTAACAATATTTAACTATATCTAGCAATTACTTAGTTTAAAAAAGAGCGGTTTAAAAAATTCTTCTGTGTGTGTAGTTTTGAAGACTTGGACTCTGAGTTCTGTGTTTCTGCTGATTGTTTAAAAATTTTCACATGTGAAAAAAAATGATTTGTACATTTTTATTAATCATTTATTATACTACAGACTAGTTTAGGTTTCTATGAATATATAAATCGACAATAGTTATGATATGGATGCAAATTGGTGTTAATTGGCTTTTATTGCTTTTTTGATTACATTATGATATTTTAAAATAGTTTAATATAGTAACTGTGTTTGCTTTTTTGGTAACAATATTTAACTATATCTAGCAATTACTTAGTTTAAAAAAGATCGGTTTAAAAAATTCTTCTGTGTGTGTAGTTTTGAAGACTTGGACTCGAGTTATGTGTTTCACGATTGTTTAAACATTTTCACATGTGAAAAAAAATGATTTGTACATTTTTATTAATCATTTATTATACTAGAGACTAGTTTAGGTTTCTATGAATATATAAATCGACAATAGTTATGATATGGATGCAAATTGGTGTTAATTGGCTTTTATTGCTTTTTTGATTACATTATGATATTTTAAAATAGTTTAATATAGTAACTGTGTTTGCTTTTTTGGTAACAATATTTAACTATAGAATAAACTGTTGAATTTTATTAATGATTTGTACATTTTTATTAATCATTTATTATACTAGAGACTAAACTGTTGAATTTTATCTATCAGCTAAGGTTTTTATTTTCCGAAGTAGTGTGTGTATCTTTGGAGACTTGGAATATGACTCTCTGTGTTTATGTTGATAGTTTATCTAGAGTCTATTATTGAATAATCATTAATATTTTTAGAAAAATTCCATTTAAAATTTTCACATGTGAAAAACATTTTTTGTACATTTTATAAATCATTTATTATACTAGAGACCGATTATCTATCGCCTAAGGATTTGATTTTCCGATAATGATATTATTTTATTACTATTTGTTGTATATTAGTTGATTAAATAATCGTTTATATGTTTAGAAAAATTCCATTTAAAAATTTTCACATTTGAAAAAAATCATTTGTACATTTTATGAATTATTTATTATACTAGAGACTAAACTGTTGAATTTTGTTTATTTTATCGCCTAAGGATTTGATTTTCCAAAGTAGTATTAGAAGAAAGGAAAGACTAAAACATCTAATTCTAAAGCAAGCGTAAAACTATTTTCGAAGATTCGGAAAAAGAAGGAAAACAACTCGATTTAGTGGGATCGGAAGAAAACCACTCCAAGCATTTGATTTAAAAGATCTGTTTAGTAATGAGAAATTAAAAGATGCTAGGATTGTTTCATACAGAAGAATTTCTTGTAATTCAGAGGAGGAAGATGAAGATGATAAAAAAATTGATAAATCTAAAAAGAGAAAGAGGAGGAACAATGTTTCAAAAAAGTACAAAGTTCTTGATGAAGATTTTCTTGAGCAGATTGAGCTGCAAGTTGAAGTTAACAAGGTTGAAGTTAACAAGGTTAAGAAGAAGATTAAAGTTTGTGGTGAAGAAAATTGTTTGGATGAAGATGAATGGTTGTCTATTAGAACTAGGGGTTCTCCAAAAGTTATGTACAATTTGATGAAGAAACTTACATTATCTCAAAGAAAAGAATTGATAGATATGGGGTTTGGATCACTTTACGAAATGGCGATGGAAGAAATCCCGGTTAAAATAGGTCATTTTGTTGTTGACAACTTTATTCCTAGCGAGATGAAGCTTAAGCTTAAGAATAATGATATTCTAATAACACCTGACTTAATTCACGCTGTTTTGGGTGTTCCTGTTGGAGGTATAGATATTCATGACTTGCCTAAGGAAAGGGGAGGAGATTTAAGTGAAAGATGGTTTAGGCAATATGCTGTTAGGAATCCAACACCTAAGAAGGTTGCTGAAGTGGTTGAGACATCTAAAGTTGAAGGAATTTTATTCCGTTTGAACATGCTGGTTTTATTCTCAAATTTTTTTGGATTAGGAGGAATGGGTGGGCAATGCAGACCTCAACAAATTTTGAATTATATACATGAAGATACAAGAATCGAATGTATTGATTGGTGCAAATATGTTTTTGACTGCTTGAATGTCAGCAAAGAAACTTGGGTGAGGGATGATCCTAGTATCTACTATTGTGGACCTCTGACAACACTTACTGTAAGTGTTCATATCAATACATTATAATTTTTTTATAATTTAATTTATACTTTATATCAGTTTTTCACATGTGAAAAATATAAATAGAATCTATTTTATACTTTATATCAATTTTTCACATGTGATTTATTTTATTATTATTTTTTTTGAAACTAATTATTCTTGTTCTATTTTTGCAGCTTATTTATGTGCATTCAACAAAATGTGATTCAGTACATGTACCTCATGAAATTCCAGCAATCAAATTTTGGAGTCTTGATTTGATTAAAAGAGGCAAATTTTGAAATTCGAATGGCGGATTTGGGATTGTTGATATAAATCAAGATGATTTCAATGACAATGATTCTACAAAAGAAAGGTATTATTTTATAATTGAAAAATAAAATTGTAATAGCATACATTGATGTTAAGATCACATATAAACATGAGTTGATCGTATTGAAAATATTTTGTTTTTTGGTATTTTATAATCAATGTAGTAGTAGCTAATATTCACATGTGAAGTTACATATTCTTTCTTCACATGTGAAGGATGTTTGACATCCTTTCTTCACATGTGAAGATACATATTCTTTTATTCAAATGTGAAGGGTATTTGAGAAACATTAAATTTTAATTAATATTTTCTAGATTAAATGCCAAAATATTTTCTAATATCGAAGAAAGAAAACTAACAATAGGAACCACTGCATTAACAATGAGAAACCATATAAGTACTATACCAAGAAGAACTATAAACCCGACAAATAGGAACAAAAGCTACTACATCGGCATCAATGTACTATTACAATTTAGTTTAATTTTATTTGTACTATCTTAATTAGTAGAATTTATTTTGTTATTCGTTATATATATTTTTTTAATTTTTTAAACAGTTGGACTCATAATTGGATAAACTTGATCATAAAGTTGATTTGCTCGAAACAGTTGTTTCGATTTGGAATACCAGTTTACCTCATGGTTTTATGAAAATCCGGATAATGAAAGGTTGAAAAGATAAAAGCTAAGTTCAACCTTTGTATTAGAAATATTGATCTATATGGAGAAGATATGTCAAGAAGTGTAGTTAAATATGCTAATCAATCGGTAAGGAAAAAGATATTGATGGGTTTGAAGTTGATGATGATAGCGGATAGATGACTTAAGAAATTATGGAACAAATGGTGATGATTCTTGGACAAATGAAATAGAGTATTATGAAGCGGAGAGTGCGATCATCAAAATGAAGAACCGATTGAAGACATAGTCAATGATGTGGAAAGAGATGATAACACCGGAGAGTGCAATCACCAAAATAAAGAACCGATTGAAGACATGGTCAATGATTTGGAAAGAGATGATAACATTTGTTTTCAAACGTTTCAAGTTCCTTTAATAGAAACGGTGATAAGCAATCGATCGATTGTTTGCAAACATTAAATAATGAAGTAGATAAACTGTTAAATCAAGATGAGTTGAAGCAACCTCATCAAGAAAGTCATATTGATTACGAGATATTGGGGTTTCGGATATTTTAAAAGAAGTGGAAAAGAAGATTATTTTTTCTCCAGATAAAAGTCCAAAGAAGGTTACATTTGCTAAAGACATTGACATTAGGATTTTTGGGACTCCAAAAACATTTAATCTAAATGAGAATAATTTTGAAGAAGAAAAGAAAGTAAAACTTTTGCCATGGTCGTCATCTTTTAGAAATCCGTTTTTTGTTTCATCCCCTTATCCACAACATAGTTTGGTCGACAAACCATCTTTTTCTTTGGGTCCTGAATTTGAGTTCGATAAAGATGAAATTGAAGATAGAAAGCCAGTGATCAATGAAACACCTATTAGGCAAAATCCAAGACGAGATGTTGGTGTTCCTGTTCATGCAAGATCACCGTACAAAATCAGGAAGATTTGTCCAATTATTCCAATAAAAGCTTGAGAAGAAAGAGTGGGCGATACGCTTTTATGGCGCTTGATGAGACTAATCCGATGTAATTTTAAATTTATATCTTTTACTTGTGAAATTTGTTAAAATTTTAAAAATATATATATATATATATATATATTTTTTTTTGCAGTGATTTGGTATATGATTCTAGTTCATCCAAGACTTTGTTACTTCGATTTTCACTAGAGTCATTATCTCCTGGGCTGAAAGTAGAAGAAAGTGTTATTGAAGGATGGTCGGATATGTTGAATTTCATGGAGCGTTACAAATCCCCCGATAGTCCATCTAGATACTTTTTCAAACCAATTGTTGTAAGTGCTTTTTAATTTTGATTACTTGTTCTTCAATACTTTTCACTTGTGAAGAAAATAATATAGGAATGACTAACTTGCCTAAATCATAGATTATAAGAATCAATAGATTATGAGAATCAATATTTTCACTTGTGCAGAAAATAATATAGGAATGAGTTAGTTGTGAAAATAATAGATTATGAGAATATTTGTACCTCAGTTTTGATTATTTGTTATTTAGTGTTGATTTAGAGGTGATTTTTTAAGTTTAGAAACAATATTTTCACTTGTGAAGAAAATCATCTAAGAATGAGTTAGTTGTGTAAATCATAGTTTATGAGAATATTTGTATATCAGTTTTGATTATTTGTTATCAGTGTTGATTTATAGCTGATTATTTAAGTTTAGAATAAATATTTTCACTTGTGAAGAAAATTATCTAGTTATGAGTTAGTTGCATAAATCAATATTTTTCATTGTTGATTTAAGTGTTGATTTTTCTTTCACTTGTGAAAGAAATAAAATATGAATGATTTTTGTTTTTTTTAAAAGACTAATTATGAGAATATTGTTGTTCAGTCTTATCTATAAAGTGCAATTATTGAGTATTATCTTTAATTTGTTATTCAGACGAAGGGAATAGTTGATATTTCTACATCATATTTTGAGAAGTATAAGTTTTTTGAAGATACTGTTCTTAGGACTGATTACCAAGTAAAAGGACTTTAGCAATTGAAAACTTCAACTGGTAATGGCTATTTAATTTTCTATTAGTTTTATTAAATATGCATTTTCTAATATTATATGTATTTTTAATTGATATATATATATATATTTTTTGAATCGATATTCTTTCCTATATCTTTGTGTAGACCACTTCTTTTTGATTTGCTTTGATATAAAGAAACGAAAAGTTGTAATTATCGACAATTCAATGGTGGATGAAGAAAATGAGAGCGAGATATTGTTCGGTTCAGAACTTTTGGTGAGAAAAATTTAAATATGTATAATTTTTTTTCTTATATTTTTAAAAATTTATGTTTATTTTATTTATTTTTATTTTGCGAGATAAAATGTTTGAAAAATTTCACAAGATATACAATACACCAAATATTGGATTTTCATTTCAAAAGTTATCTTTGAAAGACTTAAAATGAAGTGGAGAAGCGTGGATAATTTTTTGATGATGGAGTTTTTGATGTCGCATATGAATATGTATTTGGAGAATCGAGAGTAAATGGGAATACGGTCTTTTTAAAGAAAGTAAGGAGCAGACCAAGCAACTTCACATGCTCGGGTTAGTCGGTTCATACGTAATAAAAATGATTGAATGATATTTTATTTTTATAAGATTAAAAGTGTTCATACTGACTTTTTAATGATATTTTCACTTTTTAATTATTGTTTTAATTTTTCACATGTGAAATTTTTATTGATTTTAACTATTGCTATTTCCTTTTAACGGATCAAAGTTTCTTTGCAAGGATAATTTTGGCGAGATAATAATAAATGCAGGAATAATTTCCTTAAAGAAGTTGCAAAGTATTCTACAATTGAAAAATCAGGAAGGAAACAACTTATTGAAGCGGCCGTTGAAAATAGAGGAAAAAGATTAGGTTGCTGAGTTGCTCTGAAAATTAGATTTCTGGGTTCAAAAAGTTTTGAAAGTTATATTATCTGAACTTAAACAGATTGTTCAAGGTTTCATCATGCTTTAGATGTTATTATTATTGTTGTTGACATTTGTTTGACAATATGTTTATCGTTTTAACTTTTTAAAAATTTAATGTTGCATGTTATTTTTTATTATTATTTTTTTTAAAGTTATAGTAAATTTATTGTTTGAAATAAAATTATACCAAAGAAGACCAGTAAATGCATATTTGAAAGCAAATTGACAGAGATAAGATTAAATGCATATTTACATCAGCAGCAAATATGTAAAACCGTATACCTACTATATAACACATAGCAGAAACCAAAACTAGTACATCAGAAGAAAATATGTAAAACCGTATAACTACTATACCAAAGAAGACTTATATACCAATACTGAAACAAAAACTATAAGAAAACATGAAACCGTATAACTACTATATAACACATAGCGAAAAAACCGATGAACAACATGAATTGTACCCATATAAGAGAACGATATAACTACTATACCTTTAGACTTATATACTCTACATTGAGCTAGAAACCAAAACTAGTACATCAGAAGAAAATATGTAAAACCGTATAACTACTATACCAACAAGAATTATTTACCTGTCTCCAATAACAGCAGAAACAAAAACTACTACATTAGCAACAATGTACTAATTAAACATGAATTTGACGTGCTTAACTTCAAGTTACTATATATAGCAAAGAACAACGAAAATACACCGTGACAACATGAATTGTACCCAGCAGGAGAAGGAGTAGATTTGATAAGCCTTTAGCAACTAACTACTCACTCTACATTGAGCTAGTCCTTTTTGGTGGAATCATTGTTGTTTTTGAAAACATTAATTTTGCTTTTCACAAGTGAAAATAAATATAGAGTAATAGTAATTGCCTCAAATAATATCTTTATTAATTCTCAAATCTATACATTGACACAATATCTTCAAAGTATCATATTAAAATGTAAAAAATGTACTAACATATCAATTTCCTAATGTCGTAATCTGCAAATCATTTTTATTATCAATCAACGTGCAATTGTTGAATCACTATCGTCACAACTTCATTCTCTTTTCTTTTGCGTTCCTCTTGTCATGTCTTCTCATCTTTTGACATTTTCTACAATATCTTCTCCTCTTCTTCATATATTCTCTTACTTTCTCCAAATTACCCTTCATTCTTTGTCCGGTGGAGGATCTCCTTTGTTTTACATTTTGTTGGATTAATTTATTTTAAAAAAAAAAGGGATTTTGGGAGTTTTTTTTTGGGGGAAATTGGGTTTTTGGGAAAAAAGGGGGGAAAAATTTAAAAATTAAAAAAATTTCCCCTTTTTTTTTAAATTTTTAAAACTTTTTTAAAAATTTTTTTTAAAAATTTTTTTTTTTTTTTTTAAAAAAAAATTTTTTTTTTTAAAGGAATTTTTTTTGGGGGTTTTTTTTTTTAAAAAAAAAAAAATTTTTTTTCCAACCGGAAAACAAAAAAAAAAAAAAAAAAAAAAAAAAAAAAATTTTTTTTTAAATTTAAAAATTTAAATTTTTGGGTTTTAATTTTTTAAAAAAAAAAATTTTTTTTTTTTTAAATTTAAAAGAAAAAATTTTGGAAAAAAAAGGAAAAAGGGGGAAAATTTTCCAAAAATTAAAAAAAAAGGGAGGGGTTTTTAAATCTTTTTAAAAAAAGGGTTGGGAAAAAAAAAATTTAAAAAAAAAAATTTTAAAATTTTTTTTTTAAAAAAATTTAAAAACCAAAATTTTAAATTTTGGTTTTTTTTTTTGGGGGTTTTTCCCAAAAAAAAAAAATTAAAAAAAAGGGAACCCAAAATTTCTTTAAAAAAAAAAAAAAAAAAGAAAAATTAATTTAAAAAAAAAACCCAAAAAAAAAAAAGTTTTTTTAAAAATTTTTTTTTAAAAATTTTAAAAATTTTTTTAAGGTTTGAAAATTTTTAAAAAAAAAATTTTTTTTAAATTTTAATTAAAAAAAAAAAAAAAAATTTTTTTTAAAAAAAAAAAAAAAAAACCAAAAAAAAAAAAAAATTTTTTTTTTTTTGGGTTTATTTTTTTAAAATTTTTTTTTTTTAAAAATTTTTTTAAAAAAAATTTTTTGGGTTTTGAATTTTGGGAATTTTAAAATTTGGGGTTTTTTAAAAATTTTGGGTTTTTTTTTATTTTAAAAAAAAATTTTGGGTTAACAAATTTTCCAAAAAAATTTTGGGGAAAAAAAAAAAAAAAAATTTTTAAATTTCCTTTTAAAAAATTTTTTTAAAAAAAAAAAAAAAAAAAAAAAAAACCAAAAAAAATTTTTTGAAATTTAAAATTTAAATTTTTTTTTTTTTTTTTTAAAATTTTAAAAAAACCCAATTTTTTTTAAAATTTTTTTTTTTTTTAAAATTTTTTTTTTTAAAATTTTTTTTTTTTTTTTTTTTAATTTTTTTTTTTAAAATTTAAAAAAAAATTTTAAAAATTTTTAAAATTTTAAAAATTTTTTTTTGGAAAAAAAAATTTTTAAATTTTTTCAAACAATTTTTTTTTTTAAAAAAAAATTTTTAAATTTTTTTTTTTTTTTTTTTTTTTTTAAAATTTTTTTTTTAAAAAAAATTTAAATTTTTTTTTTTAAAATTTTTTTGGGGTTTTTAAATTTTAATTTTTTTAAAGGGGGGCCCCTTTTTTTTAAAAACCCTTTCCCCTTTTTAAAATTAAATTTTTTTAATTTCTTATTTAAAAGGGTTTAAAATCGCCTAATTGCATCAAAACTCATTCCTAAATGATTATCTTCACATGTGAAGATACTAACAACTGGACTTATTTGAACTTATAACCTCAAAACCGCTAATCTAATCAAAGCTTAAATGATTATTTTCACATGTGAAGATAATTTATCAAAATTAATTACACTAAATCTTAAAATTAAACAAGCTAATAATATTAACAATTCTAAACAATTATTAATAAAATTATTTAAATTATAATAAAATATGAATTTTACTTGATATCTCGAGTTTTCGGTGATGATCCGGTAATATCGGTAATTTCATCTCCGCCGATTCGATTGATTCAATTACATTCCGTTGATTGCTTTGATTGAAAGACGGTGTCATTGAGCGTGTTAACGGCGGTGGCATAATGACTGAACGGCGGTTTAACGGAGAATTAACAGCGTTTAACGTCGGTGATATAATGGCGGTTTAACGGCGACTTTACAATGTTAACGACGGTAGAAGAAGGATTTTAATGGCGGTAGTTGTGACGGTTAACGACGGTAGAAGAAGAATTTTAATGGCGGTAATTGTGAACGGAAAATATCTAGGTCGAGAGAGAAAATATCTAATTTTCACCTTCGCTTTTTAGTTAAAGTGTGTGTTTTTTTTATATATTAGATATTTGTTTGTAATTTACATATTTGCCCTTGGTTAGTGTAAATGTTTGGCTAATCTTAGCCATTAGATCTAAAAAAGGAGGACTAGATGGAGGCTAGGATCTCTTCTCGCGTTCTCACCAAAATTTGACTTCACAAGAAACACCCCTATAGCGTTCAAATGAGAAGTCTATTTTTTGAGAAGCGAGAAGAGATCTGGACCGTAGGATCAAGTAAATCTGATTTTAGGCGGAATGGCATTATTGTAAATATTAGACGAAATTTTTAGGGGTCTAAGTGAATTATCTTCATTTGCTTTCATACCCCTAAAGTTTATTCCGGTTTTTTCTCTCTCTCCTTCTATCACACTTAAACACACACACAAAAAAACACACTCAAACTTAACGATCTTGCTATTAACTCTATATCTGACATCTTCTTCATCTCCATCGTCTCCGTCACCGCATCTTCATCATCTCCGTCACCGCATCTCCGTCACCGCCGTCATCTCGTTCTTTATATATCCGGCGTTTATTGTCAGATTTGATCTCTAATTTATATTTTTCTGCTTAAATCGATTTAGTTTTTAACTGCTTAACAACTCTTTGACTCAAAGCGTTGACTCGGCGTTGACTATGTCATGAATATGTTTAATTGATTTATTTGCTACTTCTTTTCGTAATTTAGGTGCATTTGAATAATAGTTTTACGGATTAGGTTTTTGATGTTTAGAGATGAATTAAATTTCATAAATCATAGTTTTTAGGTGTAATTTAGGTGCATTTGAATAATGTTGAGATTAGCGATTATTTAAGTTTTTAAAATTTATTTTCACGAGTGAAGAATATCGAGAAGCAATGGAATTTTGAGGTTATTATCGGATTTAAGTTTAGTTTAGAGTATATTTGCATATTAATGATGTTGAGATTAGCGATTATTTAAGTTTTAATATTTATTTTCACGAGTGAAGAATATCAGTAAGCAATGGTATTTTGAGGTTATTATCGGATTTAGGTTTAGTTTAGAGTATTTTTTGCATGTGAATAATGTTGAGATTAGTGATTATTTAAGTTTTTTAAATTTATTTTCACGAGTGAAGAATATCAGTAAGCAATGGAATTTTTAGGTTATTATCGGATTTAAGTTTAGTTTAGAGTATATTTGCATATTAATAATGTTGAGATTAGCGATTATTTAAGTTTTTAATATTTATTTTCACGAGTGAAGAATATCAGTAAGCAATGGAATTTTGATGTTATTATCGGATTTAAGTTTAGTTTAGAGTATCTTCGCATGTGAATTTAAGTTTTTAATATTTATTTTCACGAGTGAAGAATATCATTAAGCAATGGAATTTTGAGGTTATTATCGGATTTAGGTTTAGTTTAGAGTATCTTTTGCATGTGAATAATGTTGAGATTAGCGATTATTTAAGTTTTTAATATTTATTTTCACGAGTGAAGAATATCAGTAAGCAATGGAATTTTGATGTTATTATCGGATTTAAGTTTAGTTTAGAGTATCTTCGCATGTGAATTTAATTTTTTAAAATTTATTTTCACGAGTGAAGAATATCAGTAAGCAATGGAATTTTGAGGTTATTATCGGATTTAAGTTTAGTTATAGTATCTTCGCATGTGAATAATGTTGAGATTAGCGATTATTTAAGTTTTCAATGTTGTTAGGTCCATGAGGTTTTGTGAGTTGTTGGAATGTATGAACATCAATTTAGCCAAGATGGCATAGTCCCATTGAGTCTGTTTTTTATATCAATTTATCCTGTGATGTTATGTGTTTTGTGCATGATGGTGAAGGCTCGCTTTGTTTCACTTTGTCTGCATTTTGTGAGGTCATTGTTTTTACAGTGAGTTGGTGTATCACCGATGATTTAATGGTTTAGTAGAATCACTATGTTCAACCGATTCAGATGTCTTATCGATGAGGATTTGTTTTGATTTATGAGCTAAGTAATTTTTGTTAGTATCAGTTGAGGCATACATTCTGCAACTTTTCTGAACTAAAAAACTAACTTTTTTAACTGATTCCTTATGTGATCATTTTAAAGCTGATAGCTTATATAGCTTTGTTTTATTTTTTGAAATAGTTCTGTTTTTTTGAGATTGTTATAATAAAATAGTTGCTTTTTCACTGATATGGTTACTTTAAATTGTTATTATTGTTCCTACAAGTAGGTACATTTATAGAAATCCTTTGTCAATGATCATTGAATTTCCACATTCTCATTTAAGTTTTAGGCAATAACGTTTTTGAAAGTCAATAACTACTATACCAGAAGGAACTATATAGGGCAGTGGCAATAACGTTTTTGAAAGTCAATAACTAATGCTAATGGCAGCCGTCACCTACGATTATATAGCTAATGCTAATAACTTTGTTATAGTCAATAACGTTTTTGAAAGTTTATATAGCTAATGCTAATGGCATCCATCACCTACGATTATAAGATAGGGCAGTGAATTTCCACTTCTTCTTTTCACTGGTTTGGCAACCTGTTGCAAATAGATAAACTATCTTTTTTGCAATCGTTGAACTATTGTTAATTATATTCCTTGATGCAGGCCATAGTTTCAAGGTTACAGAGGTTAATGCAAATCGCAATTGATAACTTTGTTTTCTAGGACACTATATCCCGGTGATCGTGAAAACCCTCTTTTCTTCATCATCAATCACTGGTAATTATATTCAATGGCGACTTTAAAATTCAAGGAGACCATAACAAGGTGGCCTATCCGGATAAATCAAAAGGAAGTGAGGATTATCATCAAATCCTTGACTTTTTAAACCGTTCTTCACTCAGGTATGCTTTGACTCATTGCCCTGCAATTGTCTATGAGTCGTTAGTCAGGCAATTCTGGAATACGGCCTCTATAAGAAATGTTGAGGGTAGGCCCCAAGAAATTGTAGCAACCATTGATGGTAGTGAATGTGTGATTTCTGAATCATCTGTTCGGACTCATCTTCATTTGAATGATGGAGAGGGATTGTTTGATTTTACACAAACCCAGATTGTTGAGGGTATGGCAACACTTGGTTATCCAACTGATGGCACATTTATCTTTTACAAGAAAAGATTTTCTCCACAATGGAAATTTCTTGTTCACACCCTACTTCAGTGTCTCAGTCCCAAGTCAGGAGGTTGGGATCAATTTTCAAGCTCTCTTGCTTCTGGTATTATTTGCCTATCTGATGGGAGGACCTACAACTTTTCTCGGTATATTTTTAGGGAGATGGTTGGGAACATAGCGTCTAATACTAAAAATAAATTTCTCATGTACCCTAGGTTTCTCCAAATGATATTAGATATTCAGACCATTGATACAAAACCCATGTCCATAGTTAGGCTTACTTCCAAATTATTTGCCACCATGAAGACTAATTTTGATGGGATCCATAAACCCCTGTTGCCAGCTATGTTGACTAATGGCAATAATGGTAATGGTCCAGTTGTTGCTGCTGGTGATAACATACCATCCACACCAGGAAATGATGGTGCTGGTGTAGCTGTTATTGCTGGAAGTAATGTACCAAATCCCACACCTGTCATAGATGGTACTGGTGAAGCAAATGCAAATACTAATAATATACCACCTTCTACGTTTGAGACTGCTGATCCTACTTCAGACGATGGTGCTGCTGCTAATCCAACATCTCCTCCCAGTCATACCACCACCCATGCTTACCCAGGCACCTCTACAAGGCAACCCACTCTTAGTCCAACTAGGCAGCCTTTTGAAGATGATACATTTTCAGATCGTAATTATAATGCTTCTCCTTCAAGATCCGATTATGCTCCACACTCAACGAGTAAAGATACTGGTGGAGCTGAGGATTTTGATACTCTCACGTCTATGTCCTCTTTACTTAAAAGGTGCATGCAGAAGGTTGATACTTTGGAGTCAAAACTCAGGGACACCAGAAAAAAACTTGGTACTGCAGTTCTTAATTTGATTGCTAGAGTCAATAATTTGGAGGTACAACTTAAGAAGCGTAAGAGATATGCTGTGCTTTCTGACTCGGAGGATGAAAATGAAGAACCAAAGGATGATATTGACATGGATGCTCTCCACGAGTTGGCAAGTGTCTCCATAACAGATGCCAATACAAAGGATGCAGAGCCTGAACAAACAGAGGAGTTTAATTCTACTTTCCAGGAAGTTGAGCTTAATGATGATATTCTAGTTTCAGACACATCTTATATGTCCTATAGCAGACGCAGAACTTTGAGACGTCTAAAGAGGTTACCATATGTTTCAGCTTTTGAGAGGTTCAGTTCTCAAGTTTTTGTTGCTCAGACCTCCGTTGCTGCTGCTAGTTGTGTTGCTTCCGCTGGTGTTGCTTCCGGTAGTATCACCGGTGTTGCTTCACGGTCTTTGTTCGGTTGGTATGTATACCTTCTCCGAAAAATATACGGATGGGATATCCTTTTCTATTAAAAGTTCTAAAATTCTCATGATTTAATAAAAGCAAGTGAAGATCTTGGGAATAATGATGAACATTTCGGGTAGAAAATGCAAATGATCGGTTTGTTGAAGATGTCAGTAAATATCAATGTTGGTGCGATCGATATAGGTAAAGATGCTACTAGTTCAAATAGATACATAATTAAGTAGAAACCTCATATATTTTATCGGGTTCATTGAACTATGTAAGTTTAACAAACGAGTGGATCACTTGTCTCACTTTGGTGATATGATTCTCATATTATTGATTCTCGAAAATTTTTATTTTACATGTGAAAAATTAAGGAAGGGACATGCTTTTTGAAAAACACTATACTTGCACATGTGAAAAAATCTATACTTGCACATGTGAAAATTTTAAAATGGTTATATATCTTTTTATTGATATGAATGATAAAATTTAGTAATATATAAAACTATAGTATTTTATATTAAAAGTTCTAAAAATTCTCATGATTTAATAAAAAACAGTGAAGATCTGGGAATAATGATGAACATTTCGGGTAGAAAATGCAAATGATGAGTTTGTTGAAGATGTCAGTAAATATCAATGTTGGTGCGGTGATATAGGTAAAGATGCTACTAGTTCAAATAGATACATAATTAAGTAGAAACCTCATATATTTTTATCGGGTTCATTGAACTATGTAAGTTTAACAAACGAGTGGATCACTTGTCTCACTTTGACCGATATGATTCTCATATTATTGATACTACGAAAATTTGTTATTTTACATGTGCAAAAATAAGGAAGGGACATGCTTTTTGAAAAACACTATACTTGCACATGTGAAAAAATCTATACTTGCACATATGAAAAATTTAAAATGGTTATATATCTTTTTATTGATATGAATGATAAAATTTAGTAATATAAATGCGTTTTTAATATTTTTAAAACTATAGTATATTTCTCTATTAAAAGTTATAAAATTCTCATGATTTAATAAAAACAGGAGAAGATGCTGGAAATAATGATGATCATTTTGGGATAGAAAATGCAAATGATGAGGATGCTGTAAATATCAATGTTGATGCGACTGATATAGGTAAAGATGCTACTATTTCAAATAGATACATTATTAATTTAAAGCTAATATATTTTTATAAGCTTCATTATTTAAATGTTCATAAAATTTGTTATTTTATATGTACAAAAATAGGGATGGGACATGTTTTTTTGAAAAAAATCTATTCTTGCACATGTGAAACAAATCTATACTTGCACATGTGAAAATTTTAAAAAATGTCAATATCTTGTTTATATTCATAAATAAGTAGTTGCTAATACTTAAGATTTAATGAAACAGGAGAAGATGCTGAAAAAAACAATGTTGTTTCAAATGATATAGATAAAGATTATATTACGTCAAATATATTAATAATTAATTATAATTAATTAATATTGCCATAATCGATTGTGATTAATGAAAATATACATACTCTTCTTGGTGCAGACACAAATGATTTTTCCAAGGCGTCATTAAGAAAGGAAAACAAATATGATGGATGATAACAGTTCTTCCGATCAAGAAAAGTTGTTCAAAATATAGAAAAGAAAAATTGCAGAGAATGATGCGGTTTCTCCAAGCGATACTACTACGGATGAAAAACTTGGAGAGGTGATGCGGTTCCTTGATTGATACTAGTAATGACAATGATGAAGAATTTGCAAGGAAAATCCATGCCGAGGAACATGCACAATTTGGGAAGAGAATACAAGTTGAGAAAGAAGCACAATGGCTAGCACCCTAACCACCCGAGAGAAAAAAGAATTGGATGCTCAATCTATGATGTATAGCGACATCGACCGGAATGATATTTTGGCTAATGTTGCAACAAAATCTTCTCTTAAAAGGAACTATTAGGGGATGATGTGATGACGATGACTATCCTACTAGGATGGTTGCCTTAATAAAAAGAGGAAGGTGCTATTCTTCGAACGTAAGGCTAAGGAGAAACGGACAGCCAATGTCTCAAGCTCAAGAAAGAGAGTTTATGCAAAATTATGTGAAAAATCGAGTTGCTTTCTATAGCTCGGATTGACCATGAATCAAGTCAAGCGCGCCACGATGAAAAGCTTAGGCGCGAATATGAGAAGCTTCGACAGGCCCTTGAGAAAGCTCATATCGGAAAGTATAGGAATAGTTTGAGCAGCTCTAAACCTCTGTTAGATGAACCTTATCCCAAAAGGCTTAAGACTTCTAATATTTGTGACTCTTTTGATGAGGTTGCTGCTGGTTCTTCTCAACATGATGGGTCTAGTCAACCTACCGCTGATACTACCTTTTCTTATGAGGAGTTGGTTACTGCGCCTTCTGCTTCTTCTGGTGACAAACCCTCCATTCCTGCTGTTGCTTTTGTGGAGACACCTAAAACTCATATACCTTTTGTTTCTACTCCAAATATCTATTCACGTACCTCTTCCAGGAAACGAAGGAAGTCTTTGGCTAAGAAGCCTGTTCCTAAGCCAATTGAGGACTTGGATGATCGGGTTTTCTTAAGTTTGATTCGAGAGTGAAACGATGACGATCCCCTCTTCTTGAATGATATTCTTTGCATGGGAAATCGTGTTTACACCTCTGGGAGAAATAAATTCATTAATATGGAATAATGGTGTCACCAAGTACTTTACCTTTCTTAAGGAAATTTTGCATATGGTGAATAAAAAAGACTTAATGTATCTCTATGCAATGGTGGATAATCATTATGCAAGGAACACTGCTTCAGGGGTTGGTCTCAAGCTTTGGAATGATTTAAAGGTATTGATGGAATCCCTTGAAGGTGGGGATGCTTACTCAGTTTGGTCCAACCAACAGTTTTGGCAAGTGAGGAGTTGGAGGTTATACCCCTTCTCGAATGTTCACATATTGGAGACTATGACCGAGAAGTGCTATATATGTTTGTGGATGTGCCATATCCGTTGACGCCAAGATTATGGAAAGGATGCTTAAGCACAAGTTAGAGATTGGAAAAATGGTTGTTGGTAATGACTTAACTCTCACGAGAAATTGGTTAGGTTCATTAAAAATCAACTTGTTAATGCTCAGGTTCATGGTAAAATTAAAAAATAAAAAAATAAATAAAAAATAAAAAAAAATTAAATAAATAAATAAATAAGTAAAAAAAAAATAAGTAATTTTTTTTTTTTTTTTTGAAGTGCTATGTTTTCAAACAAACAAATGCT
Source organism: Chrysanthemum lavandulifolium (assembly GCA_022545495.1). Taxonomy (NCBI): domain Eukaryota; kingdom Viridiplantae; phylum Streptophyta; class Magnoliopsida; order Asterales; family Asteraceae; genus Chrysanthemum; species Chrysanthemum lavandulifolium. The sequence goes on along the minus strand of CM040244.1, from coordinate 126,735,083 downwards.
GTGATCATAAATCCATTGACAGTTGCTGGCTTACTAAAAATAAGATGGTTCTCAATGTACCATGGACTAATTCCACCAAAGGACTAGCTAGCCCAAGAGTGAGTAGCTAGTTGGTAAAGGCTCATCAAATCTACTCATGCTGGTGGTTACTACTTATGTTGCTGTTGGTGTGTTATCGTTGCTGCTGCTAAAGTCTATTGTTGTTGTCTTATTGTTGCTTCTAAACATCATATATAAATCAACAATCTTTGGAAGTCGACATCTATGTGAATGCAGACTGGTTCTTGCTGGTATAGTACTTATATTGTTATAATAATATTCAAATCAGTTTATGTTTATAAGTTTGTTAGAGAAAGGGATATGCATGAAATATATTAGTAAGTGAAAATGCATATCTTCTCTACAAAGTTTTATAGTAAATGTCGTTTAGGATTCTTGTAGTTTATATTAGGAAGAGATAATTATTTTAGTGAAATTATATTCACATGTGTAGTATCTTCAATTAGGCGATTTAAGGTTTTATTAAGATTTCTTCACTTGTGAAGAAAATCAGAATGCATTGGATAATTGAGGTATATAAGTTCGAAATAAGTGTAGTTGTAATATCTTCAATTAGGTGATCTAAACTTTTATTAAGTTTTCTTCACTTGTGAAGAAAATCAAAATGCACTGTATAATTGAGGTGTATAAGTGTAAATAACTATTATGGTATGACTGAAACATGTTGCTGCTTCTTTTTAATTGTCATTAAGATATCTTTTACTGTGTTATAATTTACTATGATTCAACATGTGTGGTTTACTATTTGCAGATGCTTTCGCAGTTCAGTTATTGAAAGATATGATATGACTGAAACTTAATGTGTGAATGATGCTGATAACTTGAATGGTCATGTTGATTCACTTAATCCTGCATGTGGTCAGTTTTAATTCTTTGCTTTATAATGATCACTTATGAGAAAATACATCTTTGAAATGTCTTTTGAACGTTTGGAAGTGATTTGTAATGTTAAATTGATTGGTGACAGGAAAAAGAAGATACGTAAGTTGCTGCTGGTGTCTTATCATTGCTGCCGCTAAAGTATGTTTTTGGCGCCAAAGATCATGTATCAATCCACAAGTTTTTTGAAAGCCGAGATTTATGTAGAAACTTGAAATTAACCTTGAAAAATTAAAGTTTAGGGGAGGCTTGTTAGAAATTATTAAAATTGTAATAGTACATTGCTGCTGGCGTATGTGGTTCCTGAAATGATAACCAAGTGATTTTGAGCAAATCACCAGCTTTCAACGGATTTGATTAGTTTTACCAGGAGCCGTTTGCTTCTGGACTAGCCAACTCTTAGATAAATTATCAATATTATCTTTGGTGAGTCGATTACCAATTATGGCTTTCCAATCGCCTTTACCACAAGCCATAAACTTGCGGGCTAGCCAACTCTTCACTAATTAAAGATATGGTGAGTCGAATACCATACAATTTTGGGCAAATTGCAAGCCGTCAACGGATTTGAGATATCTTTACCAAGAGCCGTTTGCTCTGGATTAGCCAATCCTTATGTGGGTTAGACATGGTGGATCGATTACCATTTGTTGTGTTTAGTACATAGTACTTCCACTACAAATATTTTTTTAATTTGGCCATTTTGGGGAAAAGGACTAAAGGGGTACATTTATGATCAAATTCGCGAAATTTCCCCACACTTAGAAATGAATATTGTCCTCAATATTCAAATTACCTGTTATGCCGAAACTTAGAACGTAAAAGATAACATTACTAGCTAAGTGTAGAAACACAACAATTATTCTCTTTTTAATAATTACAATTTTTCATTCATTTTTAGATCTATATACAACATGTGGGGCATCTCCCCACACTAGGTGGTACACACGGGTGAAAACCCATGTTTAAACCATCGTTTTGATTACCGAGTCGCTAGCTTGACTCGGCCCCAATTAAATGGTTCATGGGAAATGATGGATGAGAAATTGGAGTGGGGTCACCACTCACGAATTATGAATAGTAAGGTAAGGAGAATATTTTGTTTTTGATTTTATAATATAAATGAAAAGGGAAAATGTTTTTGTATTTTTATCTTTTATATATATGGAAAGAAAAGAAAAATATTTTTGTGTTTTATATTGTTTTGGAAATGAAATATGATATGATATATAATATATATACAAGGATAGATATTTCAACAAAACACAAGTACGTTTCTTAAAGACACCTCCCGCAGCGGCGCCAAAATTTGATTGGTCCTAAACTAGTCATCTTTATATTAGTCAACCACTTGTGAATGGTCAACCATGTAAGTCAAACTAATCTAGGACCAAAGACAATTAAAATCCATGGGAGTATAGAATTATATCCCCGGGTCGTTAAGTCCCAACGAGGTGTGTAAACTGTAATACAATGACTGTGTGTTTGAAATGATATAGAATATAAAAACAGAATCGATTGACTAACACTAGGAATGTGAATAGTAATAGCTCTCACGCCTATGTCGTTAAAACGTGCAATCAGAAACCTAAAAACGTAAAAGATAAAATATAAACAAACGCACATTCTTATTATATATAAAAAAATGAATTAAATGTATTTAATAATGAATTAAGTAATAAGAAAATCTAAAATTAACTTAAATAAATGAAATAAAGAATCTAAAAAAAACTTTATACATGAAATAAAAGATAAAATAAGATATACACAAGTCCAATGGATCAATATAAACAGGAAAATGGACTGTGGTAGTGTGAGCTTAAGGTTTAGACAGTTAAGCTTTTTGAGCTTAACTTGGATGGAATGAAAGCTTGTAAAAGCTTGGAATAAGCTCCACACAAGAAAGTAAAGGAAAAATAATATATGTACAAGTGATATGAACAAGTATAAACAAGCATGTGTACTGGATTTTATCAAATAAGATTGTAATAAGCTAATAAGCAGTTCAGCAGAATCCAGAATACTGCTGAACCATTGCAAGGTACTGCTGAGGAGCTGTTGGTAATGGTGTAAGTTCACTGATTTCTCAGTTAACTGTTATGAATGGGCAAACAACAAACTCCTATAGGACTTATCTAACAAGCTCATGAGAGCTCAACCAGCACTGATCTGAGTATGATAGATTAGCCTCACATGAAGCCAAATATCACAAGCTCAAGCTCAATGAGGAACTTTCCATGAGCTTAGTAAAACAACTCCAACTACACAGTTTGCTTCTATGTAGTGAGTAAGATGGGACAAAAAAGGAGAAAGTGATTAAGCTATCTAATAAGCTACAAATGTAAAAACAAGCACAAATGTAACAAATAAACTACAAAGGCAAAACAACTAAGAATAAACAAAGGCTAAACAAATCGTGAGAATCCCATAAGTGAATCAACAGAATCAAGATAAGCACATAAATAAGCTATTAAACATGACAAATAAAATTATCAAAAATATATCTAACAATATTAGCAATAAAACATAAAATTCTAAAAACACAGATTATGAAACTAAGTAACAAAGACATAGGAAAATAAACAATTAAATTAAAAACAGGAAAACTAGAAATTTGACCTTTTTTAGTTTATGATCAAAGTTGAATAAAGTGAACTTTGATCTGAATCTAATGACAGAATATGGAATATTAAACAACATAAACATGAATTAAACAAAGATAAACAACAATTAAAAGATATGCAAGATTATGAGTTCTAACAATCTCACAGTGCTCATAATGAGATTGTCAAGTGTCAAATTGAATTTCTACCATGCTACACCACTTGATTAAGGTTTCACCGAGGTAAAGGTTATATGAGGAATGCATCAAACAAGAACAACCACAAACATAACCCTAAACACGATTCACTATTAGATCCAAACAATCTTTTAATGGATTGTTATGCGGTTTTCAAAACAAAAGACTATATAAACCAATTTCATCAAATCCAGAGGAACCAAAGTGTCAAAATGGACCTTTTTCAGCATAAACAAGTAGTCACGAATGTTCAAACCTAGGATTGTCAAAAACTAGCATATTGACAGTCAAGATGCAATATCAAACCACAATCAAACCCAAAACATAACAACCTAAGATAAAGCTATAATAACATTAACAAATAACAAAGAAACACAGAAACATGAAAATTAAAGCATATAAAAGACTAGAACAATAAAATGCAAAAATGGTAAAAGGGCTTACAAATGAAATCTCGCTTGAAACCGAGAACCATGGCCACATAACACATCCTAAGGCTTTCCACAAAGCTTCTAAACCCAAGGCAATCCACAATTAACCTTGATCCATGCAATTTCACCAAGATTGCTTCATTATTTTTGGTTTTTATTGATTTTTATTATTTTTCTGAATTTTAAAGTCTAAACATGTTTTAAGGTCTCTAAAAGCTTTAAAACTTTTGTCAGGAGCTTATGTGAGCTTATTGAGTCCTTTAAACAACTACATAACAAGAATTTAAAGAACATGAAATTTAAAGGTAATTTAAGGAAAAACTTGAAACTGAAATGATACTTGAAATTAAACTGAAAATAAAGTTTCATTACACTACTTTGATGAAAATTACAATATTAAAACTGTAAATGACAAGTAATTTAAAGAAAACATTTAAAATTACACTACATGACCATTGGCTAGTCCAAGGTATTTAATCTAAAGAAAGCATTTAAATTCTATACTACACGACCAATGGCTAGCCCAAAAGTAACTTCTTCTCTTGCCTCTCTTCTGATATTTATAGTCATTTGAGTTCCCACCATCTTCCTCGTAAAATCCCACTTTAATTTTTGACCATTGATTGAGCAGAGATGATCCTAGTTTTGAATTCACTTTTGGCGCCAAAAGTGGTACTAGTTGATTGAGGCGATTCTGCGCAATTAATGCTTCTTGTTCACATGTAGAGGTGGAGGAGACATGTTTGGTAGGTTTAGAAGTCAGTGGTGGAGTTGATAGCAAAAGCGGTATGTGATGGTACAGGGAAGGTAAAGTTGTGGGAATGCATTAAATGTAGTTGTGGGTGGTATAGGTGTGTAGGAGAGGTGGTGAGTGGGTGAGCAAGTGGAGGTGGAATACCGTGGAGGTGGAATGGTGGTATCCGGTTTTGGCGGGGTATGTGAGGAGAGGGAAAACAGGAAGTTTGGTTTGACCGGTGTTGAAGATATTATTTAGTGGAAGTATCTCTTGAAACGTATGCCTTCAGCAGAAACCATCTCGCATTATAACTTCAAGAAACCATTGATTCAATGAGAATCAAAATAGGCTTCAAAGAAACCATCATCATCGCAGAATCAAACTGTTTGACTCTTTTATACCGATTCATATAAAACACATTTTCATGATATTTGTAACATTTATATGGTCATTTATGTGTTTTTGGTCGTTTTGTGGGTTTAAACAATATAAAATATATGTGTATTTAGACACATATCAAATCCCCCACACTAAACTATTGCTAGTCCCTAGCAATATTTATGAAGTTTTAATGGATTTTAAAGAACTCTTTACCAAAAGCCATCACTTATGGAGTAGCCAATTGTTTTGGTTCAAGTAAGAACCTTGGTACAAATGATAACCAAGTGATTTTGAGCAAATCACCAGCTTTCAACGGATTTGATTAGTTTTTACCAGAAGCCGTTTGCTTCTGGACTAGCCAACTCTTAGATAAATTATCAATATTATCTTTGGTGAGTCGATTACCAATTATGGCTTTCCAACTGCCTTTACCACAAGCCATAAACTTGCGGGCTAGCCAACTCTTCACTAATTAAAGATATGGTGAGTCGAATACCATACAATTTTGGGCAAATTGCAAGCCGTCAACGGATTTGAGATATCTTTACCAAGAGCCGTTTGCTCCTGGATTAGCCAATCCTTATGTGGGTTAGACATGGTGGACTGATTACCATTTGTTGTGTTTAGTACATAGTACTTCCACTACAAATATTTTTTTTTAATTTGGCCATTTTGGGGGAAAAAGGGACTAAAAGGGGTACATTTATGATCAAATTCGCCAGAATTTCCCCCCCCCCCCCACACTTAGAAATGAATATTGTCCTCAATATTCAAAGTCCACTATTATGCCGAAACTTAGAACGTAAAAGATAACATTACTAGCTAAGTGTAGAAACACAACAATTATTCTCTTTTTTAATAATTACAATTTTTCATTCATTTTTTAGATCTATATACAACATGTGGGGCATCTCCCCCACACTAAGGTGGTACACACGGGTGAAAACCCATGTTTAAACTACTGTTTTTGATTACCGAGTCGCTAGCTTGACTCGGCCCCGAATTAAATGGTTCATGGGGAAATGACTGGATGAGAAATTGGAGTGGGGTCACCACTCACAGAATTATGAATAGTAAGGTAAGGAGAATATTTTTGTTTTTTGATTTTATAATATAAACAGAAAAGGGAAAATGTTTTTGTATTTTTATCTTTTATATATATGGAAAGAAAAGAAAAATATTTTTGTGTTTTATATTGTTTTTGGAAATGAAATATGATATGATATATAATATATATACAAGGGATAGATATTTCAACAAAACACAAATACGTTCTGTGACCCCCGGCGTGGCGCCAAAATTTGATTGGTCCTAAACTAGTCATCTTTATATTAGTCAACCACTTGTGAATGGTCAACCATGTAAGTCAAACTAATCTAGGACCAAAGACAATTAAAATCCATGGGAGTATAGAATTATATCCCCGGGTCGTTAAGTCCCAACGAGGTGTGTAAACTGTAATACAACGACTGTGTGTGTTGAAATGATATAGAATATAAAAAAACAGGAATCTGATTGACTAACACTAGGAATATGAATAGTAATAGCTCTGTCACAGCTATGTCGTTAAAAACGTGCAATCAGAAACCTAAAAACGTAAAAGATAAAATATAAACAAACGCACATTCTTATTATATATAAAAAAAATGAATTAAATGTATTTAATAATGAATTAAGTAATAAGAAAATCTAAAATTAACTTAAATAAATGAAATAAAGAATCTAAAAAAAACTTTATACATGAAATAAAAGATAAAATAAGATATACACAAGTCCAATGGATCAATATAAGCAGGAAAATGGATGTGGTAGTGTGAGCTTAAGGTTTAGACAGTTAAGCTTTTTGAGCTTAACTTGGATGGAATGAAAGCTTGTAAAAGCTTGGAATAAGCTCCACACAAGAAAGTAAAGGAAAAATAATATATGTACAAGTGATATGAACAAGTATAAACAAGCATGTGTACTGGATTTTATCAAATAAGATTGTAATAAGCTAATAAGCAGTTCAGCAGAATCCAGAATACTGCTGAACCATTGCAAGGTACTGCTGAGGAGCTGTTGGTAATGGTGTAAGTTCACTGATTTCTCAGTTAACTGTTATGAATGGGCAAACAACAAACTCCTATAGGACTTATCTAACAAGCTCATGAGAGCTCAACCAGCACTGATCTGAGTATGATAGATTAGCCTCACATGAAGCCAAATATCACAAGCTCAAGCTCAATGAGGAACTTTCCATGAGCTTAGTAAAACAACTCCAACTACACAGTTTGCTTCTGTGTAGTGAGTAAGATGGGACAAAAAAGGAGAAAGTGATTAAGCTATCTAATAAGCTACAAATGTAAAAACAAGCACAAACAGAACAAATAAACTACAAAGGCAAAAACAACTAAGAATAAACAAAGGCTAAACAAATCAGCAGAATCCACATAAGTGAATCAGCAGAATCAAGATAAGCACATAAATAAGCTATTAAACATGACAAATAAAAATTATCAAAAATATATCTAACAATATTAGCAATAAAACATAAAAATTCTAAAAAACACAGATTATGAAACTAAGTAACAAAGACATAGGAAAATAAACAATTAAATTAAAAACAGGAAAACTAGAAATTTGACCTTTTTTAGTTTATGATCAAAGTTGAATAAGGTGAACTTTGATATGAATCTAATGACAGAATATGGAATATTAAACAACATAAACATGAATTAAACAAAGATAAACAACAATTAAACAGATATGCAAGATTATGAGTTCTAACAATCTCACAGTGCTCATAATGAGATTGTCAAGTGTCAAATTGACTTTCTACCATGCTACACCACTTGATTAAGGTTTCACTGAGGTAAAGGTTATATGAGGAATGCATCAAACAAGAACAACCACAAACATAACCCTAAACACAGATTCACTATTAGATCCAAACAATCTTTTAATGGACTGTTATGCAGTTTTTCAAAACAAAAGACTATATAAACCAATTTCATCAAATCCAGAGGAACCAAAGTGTCAAAATGGACCTTTTTCAGCATAAACAAGTAGTCACGAATGTTCAAACCTAGGATTGTCAAAAACTAGCATATTGACAGTCAAGATGCAATATCAAACCACAATCAAACCCAAAACATAACAACCTAAGATAAAGCTATAATAACATTAACAAATAACAAAGAAACACAGAAACATGAAAATTAAAGCATATAAAAGACTAGAACAATAAAATGCAAAAAATGGTAAAAAGGGCTTACAAATGAAATCCTGCTTGAAACTGAGAACCATGGCCACAGAACACATCCTAAGGCTTTCCACAAAGCTTCTAAACCCAAGGCAATCCACAATTAACCTTGATCCATGCAATTTCACCAAGATTGCTTCATTATTTTTGGTTTTTCTTGATTTTTATTATTTTTCTGAATTTTAAAGTCTAAACATGTTTTAAGGTCTCTAAAAGCTTTAAAACTTTTGTCAGGAGCTTATGTGAGCTTATTGAGTCCTTTAAACAACTACATAACAAGAATTTAAAGAACATGAAATTTAAAGGTAATTTAAGGAAAAACTTGAAACTGAAATGATACTTGAAATTAAACTAAAAATAAAGTTTCATTACACTACTTTGATGAAAATTACAATATTAAAACTGTAAATGACAAGTATTTTAAAGAAAGCATTTAAAATTACACTACATGACCATTGGCTAGTCCAAGGTATTTAATCTAAAGAAAGCATTTAAATTCTATACTACACGACCAATGGCTAGCCCAAAAGTAACTTCTTCTCTTGCCTCTCTTCTGATATTTATAGTCATTTGAGTTCCCACCATCTTCCTCGTAAAATCCCACTTTAATTTTTGACCATTGATTGAGCAGAGATGATCCTAGCCTTTGAATTCACTTTTGGCGCCAAAAGTGGTACTAGTTGATTGAGGCGCTCACGCAATTAATGCTTCTTGTTCACATGTAGAGGTGGAGGAGACATGTTTGGTAGGTTTAGAAGTCAGTGGTGGAGTTGATAGCAAAAGCGGTATGTGATGGTGCAGGGAAGGTAAAGTTGTGGGAATGCATTAAATGTAGTTGTGGGTGGTATAGGTGTGTAGGAGAGGGTGGTGAGAGTGGGTGAGCAAGTGGAGGTGGAATACCGAGGAGGTGGAATGGTGGTATCCGGTTTTGGCGGGGTATGTGAGGAGAGGTTTGACAGGAAGTTTGGTTTGACTAGTATTGACCGGATATTATTTAGTGGAAGTATCTGTTGAAACGTATGCCTTCAGCAGAAACCATCAAGCATTATAACTTCAAAGAAACCATTGATTCAATGAGAATCAAAATAGGCTTCAGAGAAACCATCATCATCGTGAGAATCAAACTGTTTGACTCTTTTATACCGATTCATATAAAAACACATTTTCATGATATTTGTAACATTTATATGGTCATTTATGTGTTTTTGGTCGTTTTGTGGGTTTAAACAATATAAAATATATGTGTATTTAGACACATATCAATAAACCCTAAGAATAACGAACCTAGGCAAAAACTAAAGGAAAACAAAATGCAACCTAATATCCAATCTTCCAAACAACAAAGTTGTCGAATTTTATTTGGATCACAAATAATTGATCCACCTAACTTCAATTAGAAAAATTATACAATATATGAAGCAAGAAAAAATATGTGGAGCAAAGAAAGGGTACACCTGTAGCACTGAACAAATGGCAAAAGTCCATCCACAAAAGCGATAAAAAAAGGGTTGATGGTACGTCCAACTGTAGCCCCCTCACAATCGCCTGTACCAACAAAGAAATTCATTTTCTTCGGATCAAAAAATCGCCGGATAATTTTCTGGAGGCACACCTGATCGGATCTAAAAGGTAAACGTATCGTGTGATTGAAGATGAATAGGGAATGGGTCGGGTAGTGTAAACAAAGTAACCCAAAGGGCCCGGCTAAAAATAAAAAAACCCACAACGCTATTTATAAGAAGGCCCAATGAATGTAATTTAGATAAGTTTGTATCTTTGTGATTTAAAAGTTTGACGAGTGAAATTTAATGTGAAAGTTGACTAGTCTATTTTTTAACAATGACCATAAAGTCCTTTTGAAAACTAGTTTTCTACGTTGTTTGAAATTTCATGAAAGAAAGATATAATACATTTTGCATCCTATCGTGCATTTCATATTCATCTAAAGGCTATTTTGGTTTTGTTATCTATGACATTAGACATAGTTTTTCAATTTGCTCCTAAAGGGTTGTGAGACCACAAACATGTTTATGTTACTTTTCCGTTATTATATATGTTTACGTATGATATGTAAAACATGATTACGAATGGATTGGGATGATGATATTGTTTGGTTTCCCGTTAAGAGCGGTAAGGACTCTTTACACCAACCAAGTGTGATTCCTTGGGTTTTGTTTTATATCTTGCACATAGGCAAGTAGAGAACTTTGTTAGGTACATCAGTGACCCAATCATACGTATATAAAAGCATTTAGGCTCAAGTGGGACAATTTCATATAAGAAAAATTGACATAAAGGTAATCTTGATATTTTGATTAAAAAAACCAAGTATGTCGCAATTAAGAGCACTCGCTGTAAATCTATACATGGGTGCGGGTGTTATGACATTTACATAATCGAGTCTCAACATAGTGTGAGAATGCCGATTCTTTTTTGATGTCCATGTGTTAAATGTGTACGACGAGAAATATATTTTTGTTATGATTAATGGTGATGATGAAAACATTACATAATAAAAATATTGAGAAAGAAAGATAACACGACATTGACGCTTCAACAATAATAGACCCTATTTAAATTTTTGACACTCTTAGCAACTTAACATCTGCTTAGAGGATTAGGTGTGATAACATTAAAATTGTCACAAAAATGTTACCAAACATTAAGTAACAATAAAAATGGAAAACTTATTAAACCACACAAACAGAGTGTAGTGACACCGACATTAAGGGTATATTTGGTAAAAATAAGTTGCTAAAACTGGAGATGGTGCTAGACATGAAGATTATAAGCTACATGAACTAACATTTGATTTTTAAAAATTATGAAAGATTTTTTTTTATAATCTCTTATAAGTTTTGTCTATCAAATAAATATTATTTTTTAAATAATTTATTTTTAAAAAAGTAAGTATAATCTCTCAATAGTTTCATGTGACAAATATGTCCTAAAAAAGCAAGCAAGGAGAGAATAATTTTAGTAAACGAGTATCTTTAAAAGCAGTTGAGAATGGTTATTGAAATAATTAAAGGTGATGCAAAGAAGAAATATCTTGAAAGGTCCCTTTACAAATTTAAAAAAGTAATCACATAATGAGAGAAAGACAATGTTTTGCTGTTCCAGGGCCTACACTTTGAAAAACTGCCATATCTATCTCCATCCCACCATCACTCTATCATTTCTCAACCACCCTCTAATCTAAAAACACACACGCACATTTCATTTATCTTTTTTATAAAAAAACACACACTCACTGTGTGTATCAGTTACAAACCCTAATAACAATGGCGGATAACGATACCCTGACTTACTTACACGGCGACTTATACCTCACCATTATGGAAGCACGTAACTTACCCAACATGGACATGGTCACCGGTCACATCCGTCGCTGCGTCACTTTCGAAGCTTGCCGCAACAGCAACGTCTCCGGCGGTGGGAGCGTCACCGACACGCGCCTACGCTCCGGTCGAAAGAAGATTATTACCAGTGATCCTTACGTCAAGGTGTCCGTGCCGCAAGCGACTGTAGCGCGTACGCGCGTGTTGAAAAACTCTAGGAACCCTAAGTGGGATGAACATTTTATTATTCCGTTAGCTCACGCGCTTGAGCATTTGGAGTTTCAGGTTAAAGATGATGACGTGTTTGGTGCGGATGTCTTGGGGACGGTTAGGATTGCCGCTGAGAAGATCAAAATTGGCGAAACGATTTCCGGATGGTTTATGATGGAGAATTCGAGGAAAAAGGACTCCGAGTTGAAGCTGGAGATGAAATTTGTACAATGTGATAAGAATCCCCTTTATCGGCATGGAATAGCGGGTGATCCGGCGTTTAAAGGTGTCCGGAACACGTATTTCCCTGTGCGTAAAGGTTGTCATGTGACATTGTATCAGGATGCTCATGTGGGGCCTAATATGCCGGAGATTAAGTTAGACGGTGGTAAGGTGTTTAGGCATGATTCGTGTTGGGAGGATATTTGTTACGCCATATCTGAGGCTCATCATATGATATATATCGTTGGCTGGTCTGTTTTTCATAAGATTAAGTTGATTAGAGAGCCGACTAGGCCGTTGCCTAGAGGCGGCGACTTGACGCTTGGTGATTTGCTTAAGTATAAGTCGGAAGAAGGTGTTCGTGTTTTGTTGTTGGTTTGGGATGATAAGACTTCCCATAATAAGTTCTACCTCAACACGGTAAGGACTTTGAACATTGTGCGGTATATTTTTGCTTATATCGATTGTTTTATTGCCGATGTTATAGAGTTATTGTTGACAGGACAATAATTGAATGTTAATAGATAGGAAAAAGTGGTGATGTTTGTTTATAAAAAGGATGGTATCACTTAATAGTTAAAGAGTTCTTTTTAGTTGATAAATAATTGCAACAACTTTATAGAATTTATTTATTTTAAAAATTTGTCAAATAAGTCATGAATTTGGAAGTTTGGCGACGGTAGAAGATATTTGAACTTATTATGTTTCACTTAGCTTCGTGTAACACTAGAGTTAGAGGTGGCAATTTGAGACCCATTGGTTCAACATGGGTCAAGTTGGTTAAATATCTGTTAAGGGAAAGGTCTACTTGGGTCTCCTTAAATATTATAGATGGGTTCAATTGGTTGTTGGATAGAAAGTGCAATTATAACAATTACTCAGCGAGTCTAGGTGGGTTTAGCGGGTCATTTTTTTTTTCACTTTTTTCATATTTTACTCTAAAATAAAAAAATTGAAAACAGACAGGTCAATCCGACCAAAGCCCGTCTTAGACCTGGACCCATTTAGACCCATGTTTCTGGAAGACCCATCTAGACCCCTGCCCCGACCCACCAACCTATTTTGCTACCTCTAATCTAGAGTTGTCATGTGTAGAGAAGGGCCAGAATCTGGTTAGTCAAGTGATTTGTGAACATATCTTAGTTGGTTATGTAACACATAATATAAAAAAAAGAAAAAAACTTTAGACATGAAGTTACTTTCTAACAGGATGAGCTGCAAGATCTTTATTACTTGGTTAAAGTTATTTGGCAAGTCATCCTTTTGAGCAGATTTGTGGCTCTTCTTTTGCTTATAATTTAAGTTATAAATAGATGGAATGACGATGTGAACAAACCTGTTTCCATGATAATATCATGTTTATAATTGATTGTTATCTAATAATTTGATGCAGACTGGAGTGATGGCAACTCATGATGAAGAAACAAAAAAGTTCTTCAAACATTCATCTGTGACATGTGTGCTAGCACCTCGCTATGGAAGTAGCAAACTTAGCTTTTTTAAGCAACAGGCAAGTGCTTCTCTTTCCTCTTTTCATATCTATGCAGAATGATGTATTTTGTATGGTTTCTTCTTTTGATTAATCATTTTATCGCTAATGCATCATGATTAGTAACTAGGCGTGTATCGTTTGTTTTCAAGGTTTTAATCTGTTGTTGAGGTTCTTGTGCATAATCTTTAATATTTATTTGGCATATTCTGGTCCCCAGAAAAGAACAATTTGTATGCTTGTAACATGGATTAATGGATTATCACTTATTACACCGGATATGATACTTTCTGATAGAACTTTCTTGATGGCATGAATATGACAACCCTCAATATGCTATACTTAAGTTTCTTGGGTTGCCATAGTGATTTTCAAGAACTTGAATCCATAAATGATATTTTGTATCTACTGAACCATTAATAATCTGTAAGGTTCCTTCTCTGGACATTGTTGTTTCTCCCAAGCTGGTACACTGTTTAGGTCAACCATTTCAAAGTTGTTTGGTTTCCTAAGAGTAGACCTGCTCTATTAGGTCTACATGGCCTTAACTCTATTGGTATATATATATATATAAAATATTTTATCTACATTCATGGATTCTTAAACCTCTGTTGGTCTCGAATATGCTTTCTTGCAAACTTCCAAAACTTTTTGTTATGATAAGCTGATCTCTTACTATAACATGAGTAATTCATTTGTTTAGTTTGGTACTAGTGAAAGAATTAACTTTGTAATGCGTTTCTCTTGCTGATCCATGTTTTAGGTTGTCGGAACTGCTTTTACACACCATCAGAAATGTGTGCTTGTAGATACGCAGGCATATGGTAATAACAGGAAGGTTACTTCATTTATAGGTGGCCTTGATCTTTGTGATGGCCGATATGACACGCCTGAGCATAGGTTATTTCATGATCTAGATACTGTTTTTAAGGACGATGTTCACCAGCCGACATATCCGGTAAGTGAGCTTTTTGATCATGTTGGCAATTTGTGCACTCATTATTCTATTGTTTTTTTGGTATTATGTTAAAACATATTGTGGTTTTTCTACAAGTTGCTACTAAAAGTAGTTTCTTCTTTTGTTGGTACTGTTGACACTAGTAGTGTAACTCTAGAAACAGGAGACTTTCATAATGTACTTAAAGTGCACAATTAAAAATAATTTTTTGAACCCCTCTATGGGATGTGACCTCTAGTACATAGGGGAGTAACGATTTATTTGCATGGAGCCTTAAGTCAACTTTGACATATTTTTCTCGATAAGTTACAAGTATATAAATACTGATCTGAACCAAGTCAATTTGGCATGTTGGAACCTCGTCGACTTGTTGGTCAAGTAGTTCTTCGTTACTTGAATGTAAGCTGCCTCCCACAGAAAGATAAGGGATACAATGATCTCCTGTGCGTATCACACATGCCTGCAACTCTGCATGTCTATGATATTACCAACACAGATGATTAGGTAAGTTTATGGGGAAGTCCATTAGCACAACAAGGATCATGGCCCAGTGGACATTTCAGTTTAGACTGTGTAAGGGAGGTTAACTTAGTCAGTGGACATTTCAGTTTAGCTGAAGTAACAAGCCCCTGTTGGTTGCTGCCTTTTAAACTGGAAGCTCCTGTTTAGATTACTTGATAAATATGGTCGTCAATTCTTAGGAGTTAGTATGCCAACTTGCTGAACATAGCAACCCAAAATCCAGTGGTGAATTTTTTCTTTGTTTGTTGGTCATCGCGTTTACTTCCGAATAAAATCTTCTTGTTCTCTCTCTATGCGCTTCTTATTGATGAATAAAGAAAGAATATAAGAAAAGGGGAAGTTGTTTATCAAGCAGTTTTGCAGGTTGGCCATGATTCAGATAACAAAAAGTGAATAAAATACATTTTAGTAAGACGTGATTTTTCTTGTCACCTGTATGCCATAGATTATAAACAGTCTTATCTAGGATTTGTGGAACTATTAGCAAATTACAGGTTAGAGGTTCCTGAGGAAGAGTGGTGTCTGTTAAGCTAAAGTGGTTGGTATTTGAGAGTATATTCAAGTGCTTTGCCCTTGTGGTTATGGGAGCACGTCATAGAGGAACAGGCTTTCAAAGCCTATGGGCTCTCCTTCTCTTCTGTCACAGGAAAATAACACAATTTGCCCCCCTATACCAAAAAAAGGAAAATAAAACAATGTGGTAGTCTTTCGTCTTCACTTCTCTCAGTTGTGATTCGTAGGATTTATGAACATAGCATTGTTGTTCCACCGTGATTTTGCCTTTGAAAGTAGCAAATTATACCAATAAGCATAAGTTCATATGGGGCTCTTGTTCCTACATTCCGACGTTTAAAAAATTAGAACAATCCTTTACTGATACGCAAAAAACTCATCCCATTCCTTTTTGGGACTTACTTGTCTTCAGCCTGTTTTGTGACTGAGTCATGAGTCCTGCTAACCAGTTTTTAATATTTTTTTGGGAACGGCAGTTTTTCACACACATATACCACCCATCTCACAAATGTCTCCAAAGGAGACTTGAGCCCACAACCTCTTGGTTGATGGGCACACTCACATACCTATTATGCCAAGGTCTTGGATCTGCTAAGTCCTTTAATCTTAACGAGTGTTTCTGAAGTTTAATAGTGTGTTTCTTAACTGTCTTTTTTTCCATACCAGGCAGGAACCAAGGCCCCAAGGCAGCCATGGCATGATTTGCACTGCAAGATTGATGGTCCCGCTGCATATGATGTCCTTATGAACTTTGAGCAGCGTTGGAGAAAATCTACCAAGTGGAGAGATTTTGCACTCCTTGCCAAAAAAATGGCCCAATGGCAAGATGATGCATTGATAAAGATTGAGCGGATCTCATGGATAATCAGTCCCACCATTCCTGTTCCAGAACAAGGAGATTACACAATAGTTCCTGAAGACGATCCAATATTGCATGTTACTAAGGAAGATGATCCTGATAACTGGCATGTGCAGGTAACAAAAGGCTGTTCCACAAAATATTTTTTTGTATTGTGACCTCAAGGAAGTAAGTAGATCTTATGAGTTTCTCTTTCTCTCTGCAGATTTTTCGGTCCATTGATTCTGGATCATTGAAAGGATTTCCCAAAACAGTTGATGTTTGTGAGAAACAGGTTAATAATCGAAATCAATTCTTATTCATTTTAAGCTCAACCATCTTCTTTTCTCTAGTTAGATATAGCAAATACATACTCCATAGACCAAGCGCACATGCTATATTTTGTACTTTATCTAACTAGTAATAGAGCTCTTAGTTATATGCATGGTTCTTTTTTTTCCTTGTTAAACGACAAATGAACTCACATACCAATTGGACCAGAAGCCTCTTGATAATCATGAATTTGAGGTTATAGTACTCGACCTTGATCAATGCATGATTTTTTTCAAATTTTACTTGATGCAGAATCTTATATGTGCAAAAAGTCAGGTGATAGACAAAAGCATTCAGACAGCATATATCCAAGCCATCCGATCAGCTCAGCATTTCATTTATATTGAGAACCAGTACTTTATTGGATCATCATATGCATGGCATGATTACCAAAATGCAGGTATCACTACATCTTTCTTTCATAGCATTTTGCTATCACACTTACTTTTAGAAAGATGCTTCAGTGATGTGCATGCGACACTTTTTACATTGTCCAATGTCTTTGGTTATAGTATAAAAAATCAAAGGAAACGTATGGGGTGCGTTTCTTGGAGAAAAAATTCTCTTATTTTCTATCTCTAGTTTTGTAAAAATTTGGAAGGGAAATTTATCTCCACAAAACACTTGAAAATATAGAAAACGCGTTTAGTTGATGTTTGTATTTTCTATTTTGAAGAAGGGGAAGGAGGGTTGTGGTTACAAAGGAAAACAACTAAAATTTGTTTTGTAATTTTCCTTGTAAAGTTAGGAAATAGGGGATTTTGTGTTGTGCAAAACATTTTGTTGGAAAACGCTGATTTGAACGCGATCTCTATTTTCCTTGTTTTCCACAGAACATTTTGTGGAAAACAAGGGTGTTTTCCCCCAACTAAACGCACCCGTACATTCCATCTTGATTATTTTTTTTCTTGTTGATTATTGATTTGGGCTATTATATAGGAGCTGATAACCTGATCCCAATGGAGTTGGCACTAAAAATTGCTAGTAAGATTAGAGCGGGAGAGAGGTTTGCAGTTTATGTTGTCATACCATTGTGGCCTGAGGGTATACCAGCCTCTGCTACTGTACAAGAGATTCTATATTGGCAGGTACTGTTACTTTTTCACACTCCAAAGTCTATGGATTTGTGTCACTTGCAAGCTCTTTACTCGCAGTTAAACTTAAGTGACTAGAATTTACTTTGATGTCATCAGTGCAATGTACAAATACCATTCGATTTGGTACATGTTTCATTTGAATTTTCCTTTTACCTCCACCTCCTATTTATGATCATTTCTTGTGTCGTAGATAATATCATTGCACAATAAACATTTTGTTCATGTATATGACTTCCACATCTTCTGACATACAGAGCCAGACAATGCAAACAATGTACCGCATCGTGGCACATGAAATCAAGGCTATGCAGTTGGATGCACACCCTCAAGACTATTTGAATTTCTATTGTCTTGGAAAACGGGAAGAGTTACCTACAGAGATGAGTCAGGCGGCTGCAGATATGAAGGTACTATGAAAATAAAATCTCTTAATTTATTTGGATCTCTAGCAGAATTTTAATACATAAATCACAGGCAGTTGCTTCTAGCTCACATTAATTGAGGTGGTCTTCGTCTTGTTTTCTGCCCGGGCCTTTTTATTAAACAAATTTTATGCTTTCCTTTGTACTTGATGATATTGATGATTTTAATTATTGAGGTCTCTTGATTGTTTTTTGATTAAATGGTTTTGGATGCTTCTTGGCCATATATGTTGGTTTTGTGTATATAATTTGTTTAATGTAGTCCTGTACAATCTTCTGAAAAGTTTGTCTTTCATGTCTTATAGGTCTCAGATTCACAAAAGTTCCAGCGGTTTATGATTTATGTGCATGCTAAAGGAATGATAGTGGATGATGAGTATGTAATAGTCGGATCTGCCAACATTAATCAAAGATCTTTGGCTGGTTCTAAGGACACCGAAATAGCCATGGGTTCATATCAGCCCCATCATACTTGGGCAGCAAACAAGCGACATCCACATGGACAGGTGCGCCAAATAATTTGTTTGTTTCAAAATCATAGGTTTTGTTACTATCCCAGCTGTAGTCTCACAAAGCTCGGGTCCTTTACAAACAAACTTCATCATGTAATTAAGAGTAAACTGCAAAATACATCCTTATGGTTTGTCGATTTTCACGGCAATCACCATCTCTTCGTTAGAGAAGTCAAACACATTACATCCCTAGGGACTAACGATGTAACTTTTTCTTCGTTATCTACTAAAAGTCAAACGCACCTTTTGATAAAATCTCTCCTAAAACCCCTGATCCGGCCACCATGTTAGTTGGTGGAGGTGGCGGATGGTGGTGGTCACAAATCCGGCCACCACAAATCCGATCGACAGGTGCTGGTGGTCACAGATCGGGCCACTATAAGATGATGTTGGTGGAGGTGGCGAGAATAAAATGATGGTTTAGTTATTTTGTGGTGGTTGGGAGATTTTATGATATGGGTTTATGTATTTTGTGATGGGTTTAGGTATTTTGTGGTGGTTGAAAGTGATATTTTGGTGATTAGTTTAGGTATTTTGTGGTGGTGGAGGTGGTGAGAAAAATATTATGATGATGGGTGGTGTTGGTAAGAAGAAGATCAAATGAATAAAGAAAGTGTTTAGAGTGATTTTCTCAAGAAAAGTGTTTGATATTGTTTAATGGACAATGGAAAAAAATTACTGTATATATCATTTCCTGAGGGATGTAATTTGTTTGCTTATTATTAACAGAGGGATGGTGATTGCCAAAAGTTTCTGATGGGGATGTTTAGTGTGAAAATCGTTATACAACAAGGATGTATTTTGCACTTTGCACTTTAATTAGTATTTCATGTTATTTGTTAGAATATGAGGGTTAATGTGAGATCATACTTAAAGTTGTAAAAATAAGATCTAGTCTAAAAATCCACTAAAACATTTATAAATAATAATTTTAGCAATAATACACAAAAAAAAAAATATTTTAATACAAATTAACATTTTAGCAACTAATAACCAAATGATACATGAGTTTGGATTAGTGATACACCTGATACACATTACACTAATAAATATTCCAAAATCTGATACACATACAAAAACCTGATACACATTACACTTCTAATCAAAGTGTATCACCTAGGTTTCGTAAATTTTGAAAAGAAATCTATCGAAACTCTTTAACAATTTTAGTTGGAGTTAATAAAAATTTTATTTTTGTTGTTAAGAGAGTGTCACTTGTCAAATTTTAGTTAGATCTCATTTTAAC
Organism: Chrysanthemum lavandulifolium; assembly: GCA_022545495.1. Lineage (NCBI taxonomy): Eukaryota > Viridiplantae > Streptophyta > Magnoliopsida > Asterales > Asteraceae > Chrysanthemum > Chrysanthemum lavandulifolium. The sequence continues at coordinate 126,714,852 of CM040244.1, read as the reverse complement.
AACTTTAAGTTTGATCTTATTTGATTTTAGAGGTTATTAGGACTGTTTAGAATAGCAACTCTGCTTAGGTAAGATTCATTATTGTCAAAACATAAATAAGATCTTAAATCAGAATATATTTATGGTTGTAGCTGAAAACCGTGTGTCATTTCAGATCTATGGCTACAGAATGTCCCTATGGGCAGAGCATCTTGGTAAACTTGAGGAATGCTATAAAGAAGGAGAAACATTGGAGTGTGTGAAGAGAGTTAATGAAATAGCTGAAGAAAACTGGAAAAGATACGCAGATGATGAGTTTTTAGAATTGCAAGGCCATATTATGAAGTATCCTTTACAGATTGGTGCAGATGGGAGTGTAGAGTCATTGCCTAAGTATGAGAATTTCCCGGATCTCGGAGGTAAAATAATTGGAGGTCACTCGACCACATTGCCCGACATCTTAACTACATGATTTCAGAATCTTATTCTTTATGTTCATATGAATGGTATTGGTGTAAAGAAAAAACTTATGAATCGCTTAGTTGTGAGGTTTGTATGTATCAAGCAAACTAGAGGGTGGATAGATGTGCTATTTGGTTGTGCAGTAAGGTGAGTAGTGTGATGGTAAATTAATTTGTGCTTCAGTTTATTTTTATTTTTAATCGTTTGAAATTTTTGGTGGATTTTCCAATAGAGTTTATTGATTTCATATCATCACGACATCACATAAGATTTTTGATCTGTGACTTTAAGATGGTTATCAAGATCAAAGTTGATCATTTTGTGTTGTATAAAATAGGCATCGGTCAAATTGCCTAGTGATATGACTTGATCCGCAACACGTCTAAATGACTATGATCTGAGTTGATGAATCAAAATTTAGGCATGACTCAGCTAATCTCAATACATAAATCTTGAGTTGGAACATCAGTCTCCACTCTCTACCTGCACTCTTTTTGTGTTGCCATTTGCTCTCTATATATTCTTCAAAAGATTAAAATTATCCCGAACGCGGCATCTCTAAAATTATCGCCACATTATTTACGTTTTAATTGAAAATGATTGCACTATATAAAAAAATACGACTTATGTCATATTGTAAAAGCACTCCTGTACAGGTAACATTTCATAAAACTTTGTTGAGATGAAAGTTTAATGTTTAAGAAAAGCTACAAGCAATTATGTTAAGTTTTTGAATGAATCAGCACAGATTATGAACCCAGTTAAATGGGTCATTGAATGGTTTGACGCACCAATAAATTAACTTTTTTGATCTATCAACTCACATATTGATCAGACAGGATCTAGATCAAGACCACTTGGTTTTACATGCCTTGCTTTGAGCAGCTGTTTTTAAAACTATTTCCATCGACATGGAGCAAGTTCAGTGAATACGACATGTGCAAAGCCGGTTCCTTTCTTCCTAGGAATCTATCTTACTTAGCAGGTTTCAATTTTGCTAAGAATGTGCTTCAAACTTTTTCCATCATTACTTTATCAAGCCCTGCAAGCGTGTCAAAAATCTCAATTGTTCTTGAATTTGTTTCATCTTCCACCCCAAATGTATGAAACACGCTATCCACTTTAATCGAACTAAATCCAAAAAGTTTCTTGATGTTTTTCTTTACCATCACCTTCCTCACTGCCGCAGCATCCTTCAATCTCCCACCATCTCCATATATCTTAGCCATAGTTACATATCGGCCACCACTCCCTGGATCCAAAACAAACAGCTTTTGTGCAACAGTTTCAGCAAGTTCAACATTATTATGCATTCTACAAGCACCAAGAAGAGCACCATATACATCCTTCGTAGGCAAAATAGGCATTGACTCGATAAACTCAACTGCTTCTGTAAGCAAACCAGCTCTTCCAAATAGATCAACCATACAGGCGTAATGTTCGTGACCCTTTTCAACACCATAATCTTCCATTTGTTTGAATATTTCACGCCCTTTTATAACTAACCCTGCATGACTGCATGTTGATAACAAGCACAAAAACACAATCCCATCGGGATGTAAACCATTTTTCAGAAAGTCTGAAAACAGATCGAGTGCTTCTTGTGGTTTTCCATGCATTCCGTAACCCCTCATCATAGTAGTCCATACCATGATGTTTCTTTCAGAAATCTGATGGAATATCTGGCGTGAATATTCTAAATGGCCACAGTTTCCATACATTGCAATAAGACCGCTCCCTAACATAGCATCGTTTTCCAAACCCTTCTTTATAATGTAACAATGTATCCAAAACCCTAACCGAATCTCGGCTGCTTGAGCACAAGCGGGAAGAATACTAACAAGAGTTGCATGGTCCGGTGTGCTAAAACACTCATCACGCAGTAAACCATGAAACAACTCAATAGCTTCAATAACACACCCATTATTAACACAACTAGAAATAACAGTATTCCAACTAACAACATCCTTGTCACAAATCTCATCAAACACCCTCCTACAATCCCCAACCATACGAGACTTGCCATAAAACGCCACAAGCGCATTCCCAACAAAAACATGAAAACAAAACCCACATTTCACAACACGCCCATGAACAGCACGTCCCATCATCACATCACTCCCAACCCCACACGCTTTCAACACAAACGTAAACGTAAACTTATCAACACCCAAACCCTCTCCACACATGTCCTTAAACACGCCCAAGGCCTCATTTCCCAAACCCGCATTAGCATAAGCTTGAATCATCATATTCCATATAAAAACATCTCTCTGAGACATATTATCGAACACTTTACGCGCATCTTTCATGTAAAACTGACCCAACTCGGAATACGTAGCAATAAGCTTAGACCCAATAAAGACATTTTGGCTATAACCACCTGTGATGAGTTTGGCATGCATTTTGTTAATGGGTTTTATGTTTCCTTGACATTGTGTTAATAATTTGTTTAGAGTGTGTGAAGCTTTTTTTGAGACTAGTGATACAAATTGTCTAATGAAGCCATGAGATGGATTATAAAAAATGCAATGATGATATGATTTTGTAAACTTGTGTAGCATTTTTGCCACCAATTTTGTACCAAAGTGGTTATTGAAAAAGATTTGGGTTTATCATTTTGTGAGATAGTAGCTTAATGGAAAGTAAAGAAAGACTAAAGATGAGCTTTTATACAATCATTTTCTGCTAAAGCTGTAAGCTTGTTTTTGATAACTTAACCAAACAACCCGCAACTGTTAGTGTTTGACAACAATTATGCACAAAATGCCGGATGTTTTCAACTTTTCATGCACAAAATAGAACTAGTACAATACCGATTCAATAATTTTAAAAAAAGAAAATTTATAAACTTGTTGCGAGTATATTTTATATGTTAAAAAAAACTAAAACACACACACATGAATCGAAGTATCTTAAAGTGCAAAATCATTATTATCTATACTACATTATAAAACATTTGGGACTTTCTATTAAAGGAAGTCTTAAAATTTTAAGGCAAAAACATTCTTAAAAGAAAGTAGAAAATGAATGTAAAATCGAAAATTTAAGTCTCCTTAAAACCATATGTAGTCATCCAATAATGATCGTTTTAATAAAATTGTTTATAAGAAAATTTCACTATAGTTAAACCACCAATTTAATGCTAAAATTTGAAAAATAAAAATGTTTACCATTTACACTATTAATAATTTAGACTATCTACTTTTGAAAAACATTTATCTACTACTTTTTAACAAGGAAGTTTAAAATAAAAAACATTTAGTCACCACAAAAATAGTTATCGGGTACCCCCGCCGCATTGCGCGGGTACACTTCTAGTTTAATGATAAAGAATACATGAATTATAGATTAAGATGTGTACATAAGTACTTTAACACATGCTACTGTAACTCATATATAAACAATACATGAAGTATAGTATAACTGATATATAAGCAATACATGAATGAATTCTATGTAACTGATATAACTTCTATAACACATTATACTAACAATACATGAATTCTACTATAAATGCATAACTAATAGAGTAGTTTATTCTTTATCGAACTTTATCAAAGAAAACCTTTATCACCCCAACCGAATCAACTCACTAAAATTTGTTGTACAACTTTGGTACTGATATATTACTCTCACAAAACAAAAGCCCACTTCAAGCTTGCTCTCTATACACACATATACATTCATGTCCCAACCGAATCAACTCACTTTGGTACTGATATATTACTCTCACAAAAGAAAGGCCCACTTCAAGCTTGCTCTCTATACACACATATACATTCATGTTTGCATATATACATGCATCTATAGATCAATGGATGTATGTATAAATAAAAAATGTATGTCCATGCATATGGATGACACCATTCTCTAAACATGTCAGCTATTACTGTAATATATACATGCACTTTAATCTCCTCACCGTTATGGATTTGTGGAATCTAACATAGAGCTGATAAGAAAATGCCATCTATATTGGTTTATTGCATAAACAAAGACACGCCGTGTGTATTAACATTTCACATATTGAACACAATTCAAATGTGCCAAGGTAAGAGAAACTATCAAGTTAATCAGTAACATTCAGTAACACCCATCTCACAATCTGATGTAGCCATAAAGTCTATTTTCTTACTCTTAATATTGGACATGTACAAAAGATCATCTAAAGTATCAGCATCCCCATCGAAAATGCTCTCCTCGCCCGAGCTTTCAATTTCAATAACATTTTTCCATTTCCATGTCACCAAGTTTTCTTCCCTTTTCCATTTCTTAGATTCGCGAATCACCTCATGAACCAACGGTTGGGTATCAAGTTCCGCGTTGTTGTCATGCTGTTGTTTAAAGACAGAAAACAACATTACACCTTCATATGAATAAATAGCAATCTCAAACAAAATGAAAGTGTAGGAAGGAGTGTTACATCATGAACATGAAGATCGCCATTATCGTTCCCGGCTTGCTGATCAAAGAAAGAAGAAAATGCCACGTACTGATAAAAAAAAAAATTACACGAGATGTTTCTTCATTTATAGTCATTTAAGCAATGCCGAATTCGTACTTTGTTGCTACCATAGTTGAGACATTATTTGATTTGCTAATCTTTATAAATGAAATAATCAAATGTTAAAGTTAATACTTCGAATGAGGAATTAGATCTATAATGGATGAAAAAGATGCATTTGATTCATATACTTCATTTTGGATGAGTAAAAGCGTCTTTATTGTTGTTATGATATGAATTGTGATACTATCTATATTTAAGACAAATTCAGGCGCCAATATTATGATATTCAAAAGTTGAATTTAAGAAGATAAGGCCTAAAGTATAGATAAGTATGTTTTCTTGTTTGCAGATACATAACTGCATGCATATAATAAGCATGTGATAAGGACGTGAATAGTTTTGTTCAAAAGAAATATACACTTATCCTACTATATTTTATTTGCACATGTCATTTATATACACAGATATTGGCTCTAGTTTGTTGCTAATGATAATTAAGGATTTACGACGGTCAAGATTGAAAGACTATTTGATCCAACGAATGACATTCTTGTTCAAAATATGCTTCGGCAGCAATAGAATAGTAATTTAATGAACAATTTCATATTCTCGGGGTTGCGATCCTTTCAACCGGGTTCAATATCACCGGTTTATGTTCCTTTACAACCAAAACAATGGAGGTAAACCCTATTGTTTTGTTTGTGTGAGAAAATAACCGGTGATGTTTTTACCAATTTGGGAGGATATTAATCCGTTAAATAACTTGTGCGTTTGGTTGGCTAATATATGAAGGTTTTTGATGGTTTTGAAATTTAAATCCACTCTTTTAACATGTTTAGTTCAAAAAGTAAGAGGGTTTTATAATTCAAAATGAATTCTTAACACATAAAAAATGTGTCTTTTAAATTCAGTGGATGGGAAGAGTGTTTAAAAAACGGATATTAAATGTGACAATCTACACAAGCACCCCATATTATACTTCCCATGCATCCCATAGGGTGGGGGCCACGCCCAATCATTTGCTTCCCTTTTTTTTTTGTTTTTTTGTTTTGTGTAGTGTTTTAATATTTATTTGTGTAGTGTAGTGTTTTAATATATATAGTGTGTATTTATTTGTGTAGTGTTTTAATATGTATAGTGTATTTATTTGTGTAGTGTATTAATATGTATAGTGTATTTATTTGTGTAGTTTTTAATATGTATAGTGTTTTTATATGTAGAGTGTATTTATTTGTGTAGTGTTTTTATATGTAGAGTATATTTATTTGTGTAGTGTTTTTATATGTAGAGTATATTTATTTGTGTAGTGTTTTTACATTAAAACATTAAACATTAAAACATTAAACAAATACAACAACAAATGCTACTACTATTACAACGAAATCTACTCCACATTGTCATCTATAAGCTCATAGAGTATTCCACTCGACTGCCATGCGTGATCAACTGGATTTCTTTCCAATTCCAGTGATGCCTCCAACGTCTTTATTCTTGCCTTCAACAAATTATTTTGAGCCAATAGCATGTTGATCGTGTTATCTTTAGTTTCGCAGTTTGAGCACTGCGTTGAAGAAGAGGCTTGACCAAAGTACTTTTGTTGAAATACATCCTTCCACATAAAGTATCGACACCCATAGTCTTCAGTCCCTGGTTGTTACATGATGAAACAATTATAAGAAATGTATTCTTAACAAACAAGTTATTGATATATTTACGTAAATAAGCAAACGTTTAATTATTTACCTTTGATAAAGGACATGCATAATACTTCAGACCACAAGTTTTGGGCTTTTGGGATGTTCTTTCAATTATAAATCCACGTCGACAACGACACAAGAAAGGATTTTCTTGTTGCATCTGGCCAAAAGAATTTGTATAATTATTCACAACATAAATCAGTAATATCATGGTTCACAAAATTAGAAGCTTCGAATACATAAATAACCAATCTTGTTATAGATTAATAGTTGATACATGGTTACAAAATCACAATATAACTAGAAACTAAGATCAATCACGCCCGAGGCGTAGTCGCCTCAATGATGTTGCCATCATCCCCACGAAACTCTAACTCGAAATCGTCTCCTCAATCCAAGCAATCTCTCGCTTGTACTCGTCAGCGAGGCGGCTGTAACAAAGATGAGGAAGAGCAGGAGGAAGGTGTATAAAATTCTCCTCATCTGCGGTGGAGAGGAGGCACATAAGATGGAGAAGAAGGCACATATCTGGACTCTCAACACGGCGGGTGTGTTGTTGACACAATGAATGTCCCTCCACTGAATGTCATCCGATTCACGTAACAAAGATGAGGAAGAACCGGAGTAGGAGCGAAATTTGTAACAAAAGATGACGAGTCGTTTACTATAAATCGATGTCGTTTACAATAAATCGATAATCCGTGTCGTCTATACATGTTTTATCGTTTACAATATAAATCGATGTCGTCTATACATGTTTTGTCATTTACAATATAAATCGATGTCGTTTTCTACGTCCTTCTAAACAATGTATGTCGTTTAGTAAACATATGTGCCCATCCCGCGCCCAAGTCATTTATGAACCATCTCCATTGTGGGTGAGTGAGCGGGAGTGGTGAGTTTTCATCCAGAACCGCGTGAACGTAGTGAGCAGCTTGGTCTTCTATAACAACCCGTAAATTTCTGGATTATTATAATAATATTTATTACGTCAGAAAATTCAAAACCGGTTATTTTCTAACAGTTGTCAATATTTAAATTTAAAAACCGAGAGGTCATCTCGTTTCCTTAGAAATAAGACACCGCACACACAATACATGTCTACTAGGTATCTGTATAATAAATGTGAAATCTATTAATGTCCAAATTAAAATTAAAGCGTACATAAGCTTAATCCATTAGTTATTCCGCACACTGCAGCGCGGTAGCATACAAAAATAAAAATAAATACTTAGATAAGAGAAAAATACACTTTTTATCAATCACTAATAATTTACGAAAGAAAACGAGAAGTTATCTCGTGAATTCAGAAAGTCACGGCACCGCACGCGTACCGACACCAATTAAATAACAACAAACAGTTATAATCCAATTTCAACGTAAACAAAGTGTCATAATATTACGTTTAAGAAATCGTCTCCGAAAATATAATTTCTATATTTCTCGGGTACCGAGAAGGTACGTTTACTCGAAGATTCGACAAAACACGAGGTACCAACTATACTGTATTGGTTAATAAAACAAAAGAAATAAACTTATACACCTCTCTCTCTCCCACGTTTCAACATTACCTGTCCCTCCTCTCCTTCTTGTCGACACTAGAGAAAACAAACATTATAATGGCAACTTCCTCTTCATTTTGAAAGTCAAGCTCAAAAACCTCACCTCTACCATCCTCCAAATAACTACCTATCTTCCTAGACATCACATGAAAGTTGGTGGCGTGGCTGTGGAAGAAAACAAAAGCCAGAAAAGGGTATTACCCTAGGCATGAGGTCAAGAAGATTAGAAGGCTCCCTTTCCTCCCCTTCATTTATCCAAGGGTCAAGTTTCTCAAGAGTTTTCATTCACTTTCTATCAAATCCGAAAATTAGGGTTCTTAGAAGATTAGGGGTTTTCAAAATTGATAAAGGGGTTTTGTAGTTGAGGGCATAAGGAAGCTACTCCAGAAGTTAATCGTTCCAATTCACCTCGAGTCTTCTCCAATTTGGTTTCTTAGTTTCGGTGTTCAATACTACTCGACCCACTTATGAGTTTAATGTAAGAATACCATCCTTATTATTTTTTTTGTTATCCACTGAGTTGTACTTACAAAAATTTTTGATTCGAAAATTTCATTTGTTATTTGTGTCGACTTCTATAAATTATTGGATGTGGAAATGAGTTTACAATATTGGTAGTAAATTGGTTAAAATAAATATAGTGTTGTTTTGTTGTTGTTGTATTGCTGTCGAGAACCAAGAAAGGAAAAACATTTTAAGTTTTGATTTTAAATTTTCGGCTTATTGACTAAAGTGCTTAGCTCGACTTATATCCCATCTCACCCGGGTCATGGTGTTTTCGGTTACTTTTGTAACTGATAGGCACTTCTTAGGCTAAAGTGGTCTCGACTTGTTCTTGATGTCCTCTTAATAATTTATTTTTCACTCTTGGCTTATTCCATACTTATTTATCGACATAATTATCTTACTCGAATGTTAGTCAACTTGTTTTATTTGTTGCCTATTCTGTGCTTGTTAGGCCAACGAGTCACCACAAGGGTGTGGTGCTCGTTTGTACCACCCCCGACTCAACCATGACACCACAAAGGATGTGATGTGATCTTGGTCTAACGAGAGATGCTTGCGAGGGTGCGACTGTGTCAAGTCACCCATTCGAGTCAAGTGTACAAGTTGGGTAGTACCCGACTCCTAGTGTTTTGTTGCCTTGTTCCAGTGTACGTATAGACTCACAAGAGTCTTGCATTTGAAGTTGTATCAAAGTCACCATAGGGATACGTGTGTCTTGCTTGCTTCGAGTCAAAGGAGAACACGTTGAGGGTGTTTCTACCCGACTCAACACTAGACCATGTTGTGGTCTTAGAAGACTTGTAAAAGTTTTGGTATATGTTGCGTTCTTAGTTTGCACATACATTTTCTTTTCTTTGTACTTCTTGCGTCAACACTGCCTATACTCACAATGTTATCATAAACTGCTCCCCATCAATGTCTAAAAGTTGCAACCCATTTGGGCCTCAAAGCCCATACAGTTTAAGGGTGCATTGGTTTTACTATATGCCCAAGCCCAACCCAACTTCCACTTAAAATGAATGCCTATCAGTTGGGTCGAAGTCCATTCCGTTTATTTTGTATTCTAACAGCCCACTCGGGGCGTGTGTAGTAGTAAGTGGTCTCGAGTATTCGTCGACTAAATCCCGTCTCATTCCATTCATTAACTCGCCAACCATTACATCTTATGCACTCGATATAAATTAATTACACGACTTATGACAACAATTGCAATATATCGTTAAAATAATTAAAAACATAAGTCACAACTTGAATAACGGAATTATGAACACAAGTACTTATAATTATCTAGACTTATAAACTATACGAGACCTAAACATACAAGTTTAATTGTTAAAACCGGATGTTAGACTTGATAAAATGAGACATATAGTTTTGACATTTAAATAATGTGTTAATACAAATAAGCCGTAAAAACGTTTATTTATATTTTACGATCTTCTAATGTTTTGTCGATAACAAAAGTAAAATCATATTAACGAAACAAATAAAATACGTAAATGGTTTGAACTAATAGTTTTATAACACACTTACGTTTTCACATAAAACACTATAACAAGATTAAGTGATTTTATATTTTAGATACACATGTACAACAACTAGTGTTTACATATTGGCTTAACAAGTTTAAGTAACTCTATGAGTTAGATACATATGTACAACAACTAGTGTTTACATATTGAGTTAATACATACTTATATTAAGTACACTAAAATGGGTAAAACAAGTATATACTAAAATGGGTAAAAGCAAGTATATACTAAATAGATAAAAACTAGCAAATGGTTTTGACCCATAACCCATGGTTTTATATATACCACTTACACAAGTTCAATGTATCCTTAAGGTACATTGTATCTAGATGAAAACCATGGATCAACCCATAACCCATGACCCATGACCCATAACCCAAAATACCCATGGGCAAGAGAGGCGGACCACGGATCCCTAGCTTTGTGCTAGCCGGATCCCAGTGGAAGGATCCGTGGGATCCGGGAAGCGATGGGTTTTCCTCTATAAATAGAGAGCCATTTCTTCCTTTCTATTCATACCTTTACACACATACTTTCCCCAGTATACTAACCTTCTAACCTCGGATCCAAGAGATCTATGTAGTCTTTGTCTTTTGTTTTTGTGTGATCTTCTAGATTCCTCTTAAAGGAAAGATCACCACTTCTTGAAGAAGTGCAAGCTCAAGTCCATGAGTTGCCATGCTTCGTCATCATCAAGACAACGAAGGTTCTCTTGTTGATAGATTTACCTTTCTCCATAGACGTTGGGTTGAAGGCATTAGTGAAGAATGCCGAAAGTGTCAAGATGCAAGCATTAGTGAAAGATGTTCATCAATCGTGTCAAAGCATTAGTGAAGAATGCTAAAGGTGTCAAGACGAAGGCATTAGTAAAGGGTGCCAAGCGTTGTGTCAAAGGAATTAGTGAAGGATGCCGAAGAATCAAATCAAGTAGCATTTGGGAAGAATGCTTAGGTCGTATAATCGATGAGGTGCATCGTTATACATATAAGGATTTGTTTATTTACAAGGATGGTGATATCCTTGATGGTGTTGTAACAAGGAGTAGATCTCCTTGATAATAGGTGTTGTGTCGTGAAGGGTAGTAGTTCCTCCATAATGGAACTAGGTGCTTAGCCTAGTACCTAATAAAGGGTAGGCGACGTTGTGATAGGATTAGTTCTCCTAAGGTGTGAAAGAACTAGGTGGTTAGCCTAGCACCGTATAAAGGGTAGGCGACGTTGTGTTAGGTGTGGTTCGCCTTGGTGTGAAAGAACTCGGTATTTAGCTTTGTACCGGAAAAAGGTTAGCGGCGTTGTGAAGGCTTCTCCGCCATAAGGAGTTGGTGTAGTGTTCTGAACTCTCGAGTAGGTGACTCGGGGGTGGAGTAGGCAAGGAAGGTGTCCTTGTAGCGAACCACTATAAATACTTGTGTCGTGGTGATGTGCTTCTTACTCTTTATCTTTCATTTACGTTTATATATCTATCTATCAACGTCCAACATAAACAACCAAATAGATTGACATAAGTCGATCTAAATATTTAAAGGAAGTTTTAAATTGTAAAACTATTTAACCCCCTTCTAGTTTTCCACAATTGGTACGAGCTTAGTTACCAAGTTTCTTAGAGTATGTTGTACTTTAAAACTTGATACGATCCATGTATGTTTGAAAACTACAAAGAAGGATTATTTTGTCATAATTTAAAAATCAATATATTGTTTATTGTTGGACAATGATAGAATGCTCTAACATTTTTTAAAGCATTATCCATACTTGGATTTGGAACTACAAAAAGATCATGAAGAATTCATCTCAATTGTTCTTCTCATAAAAGAATGTTTAAGTATCCTTACAACATTAATCTGGAGATTCAAGAAACATCTAAATATTTCTTTTCCTAAAAGAATATTTGGCAAAGGTATGATCTTTAATTACTTATCTTTATTTGTTATTATTAGTATCTTGATTGCATGTCTTAGTAGTAATAATTCTAGTAATTATTCTTTTATAGTAATTTTCTATTTAGTGTTCTCCGATTTTGTTTTGTAGACTTTATTACCAACTCATAATAATGATATCTAGTTATATGATAACATAAATCATTATTCACCACAAAGGATTTATTGACATCTCATGCACATCAATAAATATCCATGTGAAACTTCTTATATTATAATAAAATGGGATTTTATTATAATGTTTGAAAAGCTTCCAAGAATCACGACTAATTCTTAAAAAGGGAACCTTGTCTAATAGGAATAGCATTTAATCATAAAACCTCAAACCACAAGTTTTAGAACATTAACACCAAAATACTAGGTATCTTAGAACTCCCAAACCAAAGTTATCAAGGAATTTCTTGGTGACTTTTACCGTCATGCGGATCCCTAAGTTTATACTAGACGGATCCCAAATGAGAGGATCCGCGGGATCCGTGCAATGAAGACGATATAAGCTAAAATGATCACTTGTGGATGTTTCACCATCACTCATTTCACGAGACTCACGAACAAGGACTCATTCTTGTTCATAGGAGCTAATTGATCATTTTCTCAAGCCTAACAATCACGTGTGTAAGTTTAATCTTCACTACATTGTTAATCTAATTCCTTGATTCTTAGAATTACAATTACTTCATCTTTAAGAGTTGGGTTCAAATGGGTTTACCATTATTTGTCATCACATTGTTTTCTAAGATAATCTAAATCAAAGATTTAACATTGTTGATACAAATTAAACACATTTCTTGAACCCAACAAAGATGATGAGAGCAAAATTGTGATGAAACCCTCTAGGTTACTATTCACCATTAACACCACATTGTGGTTACATTGTTTAGGAACATCATGCCAAGCAACAAGCAACAAGATTATCAAGACACCACTCACTACATTCCCATGTACCATAGGAAAAATGGATTAAATCCGGACGATAGGAAAGCTTTTAAGTTACTTGAAAGGAGACTCTTTCATGAAGGTAGAGTTGTTGATCCATCATTTCTTGCAAATACCAACATGAGGGAAGTATTTGGAACTATTGGGTTTGATTGTTTATTGGATATAAGCGAGCAAATTGCCGGTCTTTGTGCTTGAGTTTTACAAGACTATGGGTATAATTAGAAATGATGATGGGTCCATCTCAATTGAATTTACCATAAATGGACATAAGTACACTCTTTCACTTGTGGAGCTTGGAAGAATTCTAGGGGTTACATATGATGGCGTTTGTATGTACTCAAATGAATGGTCTTTGGAACAACTACACACAATGGTTGATCACCATGATATCTACCACACTTTGATCCCGAAGCAACCACGGTGAGGACACCGTATTTATGCCAAAACATCACCATCAAGAGTCACAAGAAAGTCAAAAGTGATCTATAGGATCCTTTTCAAATGGAGCTTTCGAAATGTATGGGTTATATAAGAAATGGGAAGTTGTGATAAGAGAAAATGTGGTATGTCTAGTAGGAAACAAGGATCACCCCAATGCTTGCCTAAGCTTCATGATATATTGTCTAGTGACCAATACTAGATTCAACCTTGCCTACTACATGGTCAAAAGAATGGCAAGTGTGAGAAGCATGGACAAGATGGTACTCCGTATGCAATGCTTCTAACCCGTCTTGCCAAATTCATCTTTGCATTAGATCCTTCCCACAATCCCTTGATCATAACTTTTGCAATAAGGTCATGGTTCCACTAACCGAGGGTAGAACAACGAGGTTCATGGTAGAAGGCAAAGGCCACATCCACCCACGGATTCCTCGGACGAAAGGGAGAGGCAAGAAGAAGGTGAAGGTGAGGGAGTAGTAGCAACCCACTTGAGAATATTGATCTTGACCCTTTGGACTACATTAACCAATTGCAAAACATCCCCAATGAATCGCCGAATGGCAACAAACCAAGGAATCTTCAAATGCTTCGCCAATTTCTTGAGGAAGAAGAAGTGAAGATGGTTTGATAAAGGACGGGTGAAGAAGTGAAGAAAGGTAAAGTCCTAAGGCTTAAGTACTTGATGAACAATTTGAAACAATGGTTTGTAAACAATTTTAACTATGCTTGTAGTATGTAGGTATTGCCATATCTTGGCACTAAACACTCTAGCTTAGGTATTTGAAAATGAGATTTTACGACCTCTTGGTATGGTCGTGCGTCACTCATTCTAGGAACTCGAGTGTTTCCCACTTTGATACAAGTTTTATTAGTTATGTTCTTGCACTTAGTCTACTTAGAAACAACTAAGAAAAGCATTTTCTATAATATGCATAGTTGCACATTTCCTGTAAGCCTTCTGATCTACAGATTGACGGATCCCAGATTTTCAACTGGCCGGATCCCTCCCATAAGGGAACCGTGGGATCCGTATGCAACTTATGTGAAAAACAGATTTAGCTTCATCAAAATAGTCCACTAGAACACTTCCAACTAGTCAAAACTCACCATAATTCCGCTCCAACACTCACACATTATCCATCACATTTGATAGCACTTAGTTTGATATGTCCTTCAATTTTAGCAAATTGATCTCAATCTCCTTTGACTCAAAATTAGAGCCAAAAATAAGTTTCTTTTTATTTTTATAGATCTATTCTAGGACATCATCTGACTTTTAGGACTTAGTATCATCATTTTTCTCACAACATATTGAAAGGAAGCCTTGACAAATAAATAGTTAGATTACCCAAGGTAAGTGTTCTTAGTCTAACCATCATTAAGTACCATTACTTGTTATGGTTGAGGATTTGAGATATCCAACAGCTATAAACTTCAAAGTTAAGTCAAAACCTCGAAATCCATCACTTAAAACCTTACAAAGGCATGATGACTTCACTTAGAACCTGTCTGATAGCCGGATCCCTACTGAGAGGGATCCGCGGGATCCGTACATACAGAAAGAATAAGGATTAGCCTCCTCAATTCAAATTCAAGTTACCTTTTTCTCTAACCACCTTTAAGCATTCATTAATTACCCTCCTAGAGCTGATCAAAATCTCAAGAGCATGCTTAATCCTCTAAGTGGTCAAGGATTTAATTTTTTATTTCAAATTTTCCTTTATAACCAAACAAACCTTAGGACTATGTCACCACTCTTAATCACATCTCAAAAATCAGAAATTTGAAGCTCACATTAGCACCTTCATCACCATGACTAAAGCTCTTAGCAACAACTCCTCAAACATAGGATCATCCAAAAGAAAGGGCCAAATGATCCATGAAATTTCATCCATCGAAACATCCCCTATTAGAGATAATGACTCTAGAATCCCACCTCATCAAACCCATCCAACAAAACCTAAGAGAACCGCAAGGATTAGCATCAAATCCTTCCAACTAGAAAAGGGATCATCTAGTTCCAAACCTAACATGGATAGTTCTAGCAAGCCATCAAAACCTTCATTCATTGAGAATGGACTACACTCATTAAATGAGCCTCTTCCGCATCCAAACATATATTCATTGTTTCATTCATCACGAAGAACCTCCCATTCACCAACCTTTTCATTGAATCAGGAACCACCTACAACACCAACTAGCCCATCTTGGGAAACAAGGAACAACCTTGATCATATGGAAGAAGTTCCATTACCACCCTCATTTTTAGAACCTCTACCTACTTCTCAAAATGAAGACCCTCAAACACACATTGAGCCCCCTCAAAACATCCTTTTTCCTTCGGGGCCAAACCAAGACAATACTTGCCCAAATTGTCTAAAAAACTCAAGGACTTGTTCAAGAAGTACGAAATGAGATACATTTCATGTTCAATCATCTTCTTGCAAAGTTGGATCAATTCAACAAGTCCACCCATCCCTAGACTTAAGCACATTGTCACATTCTAAATCCGAAATAAGATTAGTATTAGTAGTACTTATATGGCTAAAGTTCATTCTCTTAGTTTTAGAGATTTGGTTGTATATCTCTTGTTTTATTGAATGAATACTTTTATGCCATGATTATTATATGTGTTGTGCTTGTTATATTGTACATTTATCTCATTCCCTCAAATAAACATTGACATTTCTTCTTCTTGAAGAAAGCGTAGCAGATAGCGGATCCTTCCAGATAACTAGACGGATCCTCCTTGAAGGAACCGTGGGATCCGTGGTCTGAAGCACAAATTTCTACTAACTTGAGTCTCTTTTGCAGGAAATTATGCACTATACTCTTGTTTTCTAACCTTTACTTTGTAGATTTTCAAAATAACACATGAAGATTTTGACACCATAAAAGCTAGGGGAGCTTTGTGTCAAACAATATTGCAAAATCATTTGCAACTTAATCCATTTTTGGATTACACTTCATGATACCCATTGCAACTTTGCAATATTCGGGGGAGCACGTTTTAAATCACTTAGGCGAACCATTTGCAAACTTAATTGCAAACACAAGTAGCTTATTTTACATTATGTCCTTGACGCCTTTTTCAAAGGGATGGACTCGTCGAGGGGAGTTAAGACGAGTACCATTCCGTCACTTGCTCTCGTTACATCTTTTATAATTTTTCTTATAAAAATTGTGTTAGTTTCTCAAACACTTTTGTTTCGACAAAAGGGGAGAAGAAAGTAAAACTACAAATTCAAACGTTTACAAATTTTAGCTTTTCCTTAAAATAATTTTATGTTTTGTCATCAACAAAAGGAGAGATTGTTAATACAAATAAGCCGTAAAAGCGTTTATTTATATTTTACGATCTTCTAATGTTTTGTCGATAACAAAAGTAAAATCATATTAACGAAACAAATAAAATACGTAAATGGTTTGAACTAATAGTTTTATAACACACTTACGTTTTCACATAAAACACTATAACAAGATTAAGTGATTTTATATTTTAGATACACATGTACAACAACTAGTGTTTACATATTGGCTTAACAAGTTTAAGTAACTCTATGAGTTAGATACATATGTACAACAACTAGTGTTTACATATTGGGTTAATACATACTTATATTAAGTACACTAAAATGGGTAAAAACAAGTATATACTAAAATGGGTAAAAGCAAGTATATACTAAATAGATAAAAACTAGCAAATGGTTTTGACCCATAACCCATGGTTTTATATATACCACTTACACAAGTTCAATGTATCCTTAAGGTACATTGTATCTAGATTGAAAACCATGGATCAACCCATAACCCATGACCCATAACCCAAAATACCCATGGGCAAAGAGGAGCGGACCACGGATCCCTAGCTTTGTGCTAGCCGGATCCCAAGTGGAAGGGATCCGTGGGATCCGGGGAAACAGTAGGTTTTTCCTCTATAAATAGAGAGCCATTTCTTCCTTTCTATTCATCCCTTTACACACATACTTTCCCCAAGTATACTAACCTTCTAACCTCAGATCCAAGAGATCTATGTAGTCTTTGTCTTTTGTTTTTGTGTGATCTTCTAGATTCCTCTTAAAGGAAAGATCACCACTTCTTGAAGAAGTGCAAGCTCAAGTCCATGAGTTGCCATGCTTCGTCATCATCAAGACAACGAAGGTTCTCTTGTTGATAGATCTACCTTTCTCCATAGACGTTGGGTTGAAGGCATTAGTGAAGAATGCCGAAAGTGTCAAGATGCAAGCATTAGTGAAAGATGCTCATCAATCGTGTCAAAGAATTAGTGAAGAATGCTAAAGGTGTCAAGACGAAGGCATTAGTGAAGGGTGCCAAGCGTTGTGTCAAAGGCATTAGTGAAGGATGCCGAAGAATCAAATCAAGTAGCATTTGGGAAGAATGCTTAGGTCGTATAATCGATGAGGTGCATCGTTATACATATAAGGATTTGTTTATTTACAAGGATGGTGATATCCTTGATGGTGTTGTAACAAGGAGTAGATCTCCTTGATAATAGGTGTTGTGTCGTGACGGGTAGTAGTTCCTCCATAATGGAACTAGGTGCTTAGCCTAGTACCTAATAAAGGGTAGGAGACGTTGTGATAGGATTAGTTCTCCTAAGGTGTGAAAGAACTCGGTGGTTAGCCTAGCAAGTATAAAGGGTGGCGACGTTGTGTTAGGTGTGGTTCGCCTTGGTGTGAAAGAACTCGGTATTTAGCTTTGTACCGGAAAAAGGTTAAGCGACGTTGTGAAGGCTTCTCCGCCATAAGGAGTTGGTGTAGTGTTTACGAACTCTCGAGTAGGTGACTCGGGGAGTGGAGTAGGGCAAGGAAGGTGTCCTTGTAGCCGAACCACTATAAATACTTGTGTCGTGGTGATGTGCTTGATTGGTGCTAAACAGTCAAGTCTAAAAGACTAAAAACTGTTTAAACACAAATACAATGAAGATCAGGGGAGTAGAGTGTTTCCCCGGGTCGTTATGTCCCAACGAGCTGTGCAATGGATCACCTCACGTATAGTGATCGAAGAATTTGGACGGAAAAGGAGATTTGGAATATGATATTAACTACTGAAAAAGCCAACAAATAAAGACGGCTTAAATGCAAATTAAAAGAGATTAAAAAGTTAAAAGATGTTAAATAAACGCTATCACTATATTTAAAGTGATGAACGTTTAAAACCTAAAACGTAAAACTTACGTTTAAATAAAAATAACGTAAACGTACAAAATAAAAAGTGAAACTTATACAATATAGATCCTAAAAATATGAAAAATACATTTTTACAAACCTAATGATAAAAGAAAATTTATAGAAAAAGAAAATTATTTTTACAACTATTTATATAATTATTATTAATTAAAAACTATTTATTAAGTATTTAAAATGCACTAAAATAGAAGAAAATACAAAATTAACCTAGAAAAATGAAATTATAACTTGGAAAAATCTAAAATATGATAAAACTAATTTTAAAACAGAAAATATATTTTTTAGACTTATTATGTATTTATTATTAATTTAAAACTATTTAAAACTGATTTAAATTGTGAAAAATACCAAATAAAGGGAGAAAAATAAGGAAAAATACTTTTTATGCTTTTTATATTTATCTTAAACTATTAAAATTGAAAAATTATTTTTTGGAACCTTTTCTTAATTTTTTGTATTAAAAGCTATTTAAAAATGCTTAAAAACTCATTTAAAATAGGAAAAATAGCAAACAAGCTTAGAAAAATCTGAAAATTTCAGGAAAAGCTTAAAATTAAATAAAGAAGCTGGGAAAAATAGAAAAAGAGGTGCTTGTGTGGAAGATATTGAAGCTGATGAGTAAGTGCTTAATGGAATAAGCACTTGATAAGCCAAAAGCTCACCAAAAGCTACCACACTGAAACAGAAGCTTGTTTATGCTAAAGGGACTCAAAATCAACAAGAATCAACAAGCTACACCTACTGGATCACAAGCTCAATAGATTGATGACATGAGAATTGTGCTTAAAAACAGTGAAGGGGTAGCATGTTTGGACAAGATAATAAGCACAAGAATAAGCTGGGAATTGAGAACTAAAAGCTGGGTCTCAAAATAGACCTGGGTGACTATCTATGGACCAAGGCTCAGATCTACACAAGCTCAAATGAGCCTGTAAGACATGCATGAGTGAGAAAACTCAGCATAAGCTGAGTTTTGTCACAGGGCATTTAGGACCAGGTTGAGAAGCTTGGTTGAAGCTTTTAAATAAATTGTAAAATTACACAAAATTGCTAATAAGTAAAAAGACCAGGTGAATTTTCTAAAACAACAAATTTCACAGATATAGGCTTAAAATTGAATCCAAGAAAAATCTTTGCTTTTGGCTTAAAAACAGATTTTGCATATTTTGACTTTTGAGCAAAAATGGAAAGTTGACTATATTGAACTTTGCAACTGAATTTAATGACTGAAATGGATGTAATATGTTAAAATGAAACTAAAACAAGTAAGTTCTAAGATTTCCAAACTCAAAACAAGTGATTGTCTTGCCAAAATCACAACAGTTAAAGAATGGAGGATAGTTAAGTTGGATTTTGACTTTGAGAGCTTTCATGCACAAAAGTAAGACAGCTAAGGATATATTAGGACTAAGCAAACTTAGGACAACCAGAGTTAAACACCAAACAAGCCTCTAGGACAGATAAAGCAGCAGTGCCAAACACCCTTTTAAAAACTGATTTGAGCTTTTAAATGAAACTACACACTAAACTAGCTAAGATCATGGATCAACAGAGATTAAGTGACTACAATGCACCTATGTTAACAAGCTAAAACTAGTAAAGATCACAGATACAACTATGAACATAAAATGCAAAAACTGACTTGACTTTTGAAAATGAAACAGGAACTTACAACTGAATCCAACTATTGCAGGCCAAAACCAGAACAAAAGTCTACTATACTAAACCATTTCTAACCCAAATCCAAGCCTGCAACACCAAAATCCATCACCACTGCCAAATTCACCCATATTGACTTTTTGTTGACCAAGAACCAGAACAGTTTGAAACTTGAAATTAAACTTATACAAAGTTATAAGAAGCCCATTTAAGCTTATTAGAGCAGAGAAATAAGCTAGTTGAAGCTTTTGTCTCAGAATTTGAAATGGAAAAATTCAACAGTGATGCTAAAATGTGAAATTAAACAAAACCTTGGAATCACTTATTGAAACTTGATTACACTACCATTATAACTTGAGTTTATCACTTGGGAACACAAAATTACAGATTTAAGATTAAACTAATACATTAATTATAAAAACGACATAAGGAAATTTTTTTATATAAACTAACTAACACCCTTGCTTGCTTCATTCTTCCTCCTTTTATACCCCAAGTGATTCTCTCTCTCATCTTTGATAAATCCCACTTCTTTTTTTTTCAACCATTGGATGACTTAGAGGTGATCTTGGCCATTGAGCTATTTTGGCGGGAAATGCTAATTTTGACAGTTGGAATGAGATAGAGTGTTTGGTGAGTGAAGGATTATTGTTATTTGGATTGTAGGAGATGTGGGGGGACAGAGTTTGTGATAAGGTGAGGGGAGGTGGAGTGTTGGTTGAGTTTGCAGGGCTAGTGGGGAAGAGGGATGAGTTTGGCGCCAAGGGGTGATAGTCAAACCAAGTTTGACCGGTTATTAATAAAGGTGAAGGTCCAAAATGCTAAATGACAGGGTCACAATGGGTTTAGATAGGGTTCAAAATAGGTTTAAGGCTTTAATAATTGACAAGGACTAAAGTGTAACTTCTGAAATCCCAGGGACCAGGGCTGCCAATACAACAAAGTTTCTCCAAGGACCATAATTGACAATCTTCAAAAGTACAGGGACCAAATCTGTCATTCTCCAATTTTCCAAGGGCCAATTCTGCCAATTTTCAAACTTGGAGGACCATTTTTGTAATTTTCTCAAACTTTTGACATTTTCACCAAAGGACTAAATTTGACAAGTTATGATATAAAAGGACCTTTGGTGATTTTCTTTGAAATTTTGACTCGTGGACCTTTTTGACAATTTTAGAAACTTGGGGACTAAAGCTGCAATTTTGTAAATTTGATACGTTTTCATCTGATTTTGATATTTTTGCATTTAAAACACATAAAACACTGATTTGTGATAATTTGATCATTTTGATGTGTTTCTGAGTGTTTTCAGATGATTTTGCAGTTTATTTTGTACAAAAATGATGAGTATTTAGACACTCATCAGTGCTTCTTACTCTTTATCTTTCATTTACACGTTTATATATCTATCTATCAACGTCCAACATAAACAACCAAATAGATTGACATAAGTCGATCTAAATATTTAAAAGGAAGTTTTAAATTGGTAAAACTATTCAACCCCCCCTTCTAGTTTTCCACATAATGAACATACACATGAGCCATATCAAATTTTCGGAAAAACCTATTTATTAATGAAATGTAGATATTAGTCAACTCACATAGAATTTTTCTAATGCAAATTGCATACAAATTAAGTTAAGGCTTAACTTACTGTTAACATTTAATGACATGAATATATATATAAACTCTTATACATATATATAACTTTTCAAAACATATTACTTGAAATACAATTATTAAAACCTACATTATATTTTGACTAATACAATTTACACATGTATTAAGACTTAGTACACTTATACTAGGTGCGATAAATGATTACTCTTGACATTAGTCAACTAGATTGGATAAAATATACCCTCGGCTTATGCCGGATCCGGCATAAGCACCTAAGCTATTTTACTAATTCAAACAAAACTTATTTCTTGAAAACGAGTAATGGGAATTCTTCTAGTAAATTATATTTCAAACTTGTCGAAACATATTTATTATTTTATAACCACGTTATGTTTTTATAAATTGTATATAAAGAGTTAGTTGAAACTTAAATTCTCTTTAAAATAAATACATTTATTTTAAAGGCCACATGTAACGAATATATATATATTTCTTTCGTTCACACCGACAATGTCTCATCATACGTACTGCCTTCGTACATCATCATTCGGTCATCCTCTAACCAAAGTCTCGTTCATTCTTGAGCTCTTCCGGTTTCTGCTCTACACTTCCCTAAGCCGAAATACACAAAGTCTTGAAAAAGTTATTTTCAAACTTAAATACTGTCACACAAACAACAACAACAACAACATAAACATTTAAAATTTATAAAGTTAGTTAAACTTTATCGAGTCTTAAACATGAGTAAAGACTAAATTGCCGTATTAATTAGGTTGCGTGTCGAAGCCGTGCACTATCACTCCTTGATCTAATCCCCCTTAGATTTCATATTGCACATTGCCAAGGTGAGTTTCATAGCCCCTACTTTTACTTGTTTATAACTGTTTTGGGGGAAGATACATGCTCATTTTACTTAAATGATTTAATTACAAAAATTCTGCATTCTATGCATACTATGCCCTTTGATTGATATGTTTTAAGATACATCATACCTAGATGCTTTAAGGACCACACCAAAACCTTTGACCAAGAATATTACGCAGCTTAGCCTAAGACTTTAGATCCCAAATTGCCCTTTTCATGAACCGTCAATTCCTGCTGGGAAGCGCGAATGTTATAAATAGATCTATTGGGAGTGACTTCCCTGTTCGGTTGACCCGGCTTGGGTCAAGGCGAAACATATAGCATGTCGGGACCGAGTGTATTGGGATAAACACTCGCCATGGGCTCCTTATTTGTATGCCTTCCTTGTGCATACATAAACTGCCGTAGCTTCGGTTGCATGAACTTAGTGCTAGCGTAATAGATTCAATATATGGCATTATATTCGTTGTAATGTACATATACCCTACTTATGGTCCACTAATGAACTCTCTTTTATGAATTGAAATCAAAAACTTTGTGACATTATGCAAGACGTAATGATCATCAAAAACCAAATTTGAAACAGCGTACTGAAATCCCTTTTTAAATAAACCGATGAACTCACCAACAGAAGTGACCCCTTTAGCATGTATCTTGTGTTTTAAGGTGATAGCTTATCTTTGGGCGCAAGGCAAAGGCATGGCATGGTCATAGATGACTCTGATTTATGTATTGGGACCACTTGTTTATAATGGGCAATTTTCCGCACTAATCAATAATGTAAACATTGTTTTTAAGAATGAATAAAAGTTTATTTATGAAAAACCAATTGTTCTATGCTTATGTTGTGATACCAATTTAGTAGCACCCCAATACTTGTATGCTTCCGCTGAGTCATTTTTGGGGGTGTTACATCTTCCCCCACATGAAGAATCACAACGGGGGACAATAGTTGTGACGTATCTGGACCATCTCTCAGCGGAAGACACGTAACAGATTGTGAATTGGATATGCATACAATGGGACGGTTAAGAGCTGTAGCAATAGCCACGCCCGTGTCTGGCATAATCATCCAGTAACCGTAGGGTGCTGGACCTGATTCAAACCAATTCAGCGAGTTGACCATAGTTGTAAACCATACCGTCCCCCACATTTGCATGTAAACTTCCCGGTTATTGTCTACCTCTTCCCTGATAATAGTTTGAATTTTGGGCCATATTTGTTCGGGATGACCAAGACCTACGGCAAGAGCTCGATAGCCACAATTTCCATCACCTTCCACGTTAACAATCCCTATGATCCACCGTCGGAAAAGATGTAGAATTCGAGCCATAAAATATTCGCTACTGTCATTTGGAATGTACAAGTCGTATCGCAGTTTCTTGCGCAGCTATAATCTTGTCGACCGAACACAACAACGTATCTAAGCTGGACTGTGTGGAGCCCAATTATAACTTCAACAACCCGTGTTGACCCTCAACTCTACATGTTGTTGTCTGGCCGAAGCTGCGATATTGATCGGTAATGTACGACACAAACATGCGGTCGTAATGTTGCAGCCAGTTATTAAAATACCCTAAAACATCTGAGAAAACAATGAATTAATAAAGTGAGAAAACAATTCGAGTAGTTATTTATTAAATAATAATAAAAAAATGTATTAATGGGTAAGTACCCTGTTTTTGGACCAATAAATCCTGTAGGTGATGATAATAGTGTGTGAACACATCTTCGGTCGGAGTTGTAACCATCAAATCCCATGTCCATCTAACGGACTCATACTCCTCTTGCGTAGCGAATTTGTGTCTGCAATGCTTGAGCACAATTTGATTGATATGACATCGATGAGTGTCTGTTAGCGTTTGGGAATTCGCTCGCATGCCCCAAGCAATGCTAAATCTCTGTCGGTGACGATAACCCGCGGTAATATTGTTCTTCTATCACCAACTTAACACATTCCAACACCCATTTGAAATTTGGCTCTTTTCATTGTTCAAAAGCTAAACGCCATTGAGAATGTTACATTTGTTGAAGTAACTCCAACAATTGTAAAGAATGGCGTTTAAACAACATGGTGTTGTTTGTGGAGTCCATCGACATGATTTCGGAAATGTTGTCCACAGGGCATATGACGTCGGGTGAACAAAAATATTTTCTCCACTCATTAGTGTGGTCATTTACCACAGGGTAATATGTATAACCTTACGCCTCAAATGTACTAAAAGGAGTTGTATCGAGTCAAATCACCACGATGGCGCGCGTATCTTGTTTTGTGCATTATATATCGTTTTAATGCTAGACACGTTATTCAGATCGCTCTCTTTTAGTGAAGAAAGTATAATTCGTGGTGCTACTTGATGTTTTGTCAACTGCTCCACCAAAACTAACTCACTTTCTTTTAATCACATGGCCTGTGAAAAACCATGGAACGAGTCTACAAAATCATGATTATGCCTCAGACACTTGACCCTCAAGGTCCAACCGGTAGTTTTAGTGGTACCAGTTCGACCTTTTATAAATTTCGCCAGTAATCTGAATGGGCAATTAATTTTAGCGGTACCAGTCTGCCGTTCAAGTTCATCTTCTAAACCTTCAAGTGCAGACGTCCCATGTCTAGAACACTTAAATTCGATTGAGTACTTATAGCCCCTATCTGTTTTAGTTATTCCTTTAACAATAAGAAAACCGTTCGATTGAGCGATGGGATTGCACCCAATCGGTTAAAACAACTTCATCACGGAACACCTAAAAATAAAGAATACAAACTTTTGTTACTTATATTAGTTTTTTTTACAAACTTTTATAAAAAATACAACTTTGTACATTTTTAACAACTTTATTTATTGTTACATTTTTTTACAAACTTTTATAAAAAATACAACTTTGTACATTTTTAAACAACATTTGTAAAAAATACAACTTTTATACTACTTTTATTTTTAAAAAACTACAACTTTTATATTACTTTTATATTACATTCGTTAATAACAGAATTTTCTTTTATATTACAAAATTTTATTTTTATTACAAATTTTTTTTTTATAAACCCTACTTGTTATATAGTGTGTGTGTGTGGTTACGTGTGTGGTGTTGGACCCGTTTAAGCGTTCGTTTCTTGTGGGTTTTGTTATTTGTGTGCGCACATGATTTTGTTTCTCTCTCTCTCTGACTTGATAATACTCGTCTCTCTACTCACTTCTGGCAAAAGTTATTACCACTCTCTCTCACCTGTTTCTCTCTCTCTCTCTCTAAAATTTTTAGATCTAAACATTTTAGATCTAAAAAATTTAGATCTAACAAGTATAGAACTTGTTAGATCGTTGGTTGCATCTAAAAATTTTAGAGAGATGTGGTGATGTTGTGGTGGTATATATTGTGGTGGTGATGTTGTGGTGGTATCGTTGTTGTATCTGATGTTGTGATGTTTCTGTGAGAAGTTGTTTGGTTTCGTTGACTATTTTTTAGATCTAACAAGCTTTTAGCTCTGGTAAAGACTGATTTTTTATCCGTAAAGATCGATTTTTAGATCTTGAAAACTTTTTGATCCGTAAACTTTTAGATCTTGAAAACTTTTTGATCCGGTAAAGACCGATTTTTTCTTTTAAAACTAAAAACTTGTTAGATCTAAAAAAATATAAAGATGTGGTGATGTTTCTGTGAGAAGTTGTTTGGTTTCGTTGACTATTTTTTAGATCTAACAAGGTTTTAGCTATGGTAAAGACTATTTTTTTTTAAAACTAAAAACTTGTTAGATCTAAAAAAATATAAAGATGTGGTGATGTTTCTGTGAGAAGTTGTTTGGTTTCGTTGACTATTTTTTAGATCTAACAAGGTTTTAGATATGGTAAAGACTGATTTTTTTTTAAAACTAAAAACTTGTTAGATCTAAAAAAATATAAAGATGTGGTGATGTTTCTGTGAGAAGTTGTTCGGTTTCGTTGACTATTTTTTAGATCTAACAAGGTTTTAGATATGGTAAAGACTATTTTTTTTTAAACTAAAAACTTTTTAGATCTAAAAAAATTTAAAGTTGTGGTGATGTTTCTGTGAGAAGTTGTTTGGTTTCGTTGACTATTTTTTAGATCTAACAAGCTTTTAGATCTGGTAAAGACTGATTTTTTTTAAAACTAAAAACTTGTTAGATCTAAAAAAATATAAAGATGTGGTGATGTTTCTGTGAGAAGTTGTTTGGTTTCGTTGACTATTTTTTAGATCTAACAAGCTTTTAGATCTGGTAAAGACTGATTTTTTGGCAATGACTTATTTTTTGTGGTGATGTTTTGCAGGTGATATGCAGTTTCATTACTGGATGGTAAAGTGCAGTTTTATCTCACTTTGCAACTTTAAATGAAAACTTTTGGTGCCCATGCAGTTTCATTACTGGATGTAAAGTGCAGTTTTATCTCACTTTGCAACTTTAAATGAAATAAATAGGTTTTAAAAAAAGTGGCAATGATGATTTTTATAAAAAAAAAAACTTAAGAGTTTTGGCATGGCAAATATGATTGGATTGCAACATTCATATTTGCAGCCAACATGATTGTTTATATCTAAAAAAGAGCTAATAATATGAGCCTTACCTCTTGTGTGTCAAATGGTGAACTAGACATGGTTGTTTGGTGATGTTGGTGTTGTTGGTTGTTGCTTTTTGTTGTTGCTTTCTGCTTGCTTGGGAACTGGATTATGGGGTGCTTGTGTAGATTGTCTCTTTTAGTTTGTGTTGTAGCTTTCGTGTTGGTGCTGATGGTGTTGTGGTGTTGTTGCTTTCATGTGGCATTATAAGCTTGAAGTGCCTGCTATGCAGCTCCCCTTTGAGAATCTTAGTTACTTTCTTGTGAACTTTTGCAGTTTTGGAATCCTACTTACCACATTCATGTTGAAAACGTGTAACTTGTGAATATTGTTGAACTTGTGAGGCTTGTGTCCTAAATACTTGTGACTTGTGCAGTTAGACTTGTGAGACTTTGTGCAGTTTGAGACTTGTGAGACTTGTGCAGTTTTGGACTTGTGAGACTTGTGCAGTTCCTGTGAACTTGTGACTTTGTGAAGTTGTGACTTAAAATTTTCCGAGGCGATGATGATAACCGAAACCGAATGGACGGTAAAGTGAGATCAAATCTCACTTTGCAACCTTCGAGTTTGAGCCTAAAAATTTTTCGAGGCGATGATGATAACCGAAACCGAATGGACGGCAAAGTGAGATAAAATCTCACTTTGCAACCTTCGAATCTGAGCCTCAAAAATTTTCCGACTACGTTTTTTTTTAAAGTTATAAAACTGATTCACAGCAAAAAAAAAACTTGTAAAACAAAAAAAAAACTTGTAAAAAAAGTTATAAAAAACTTGTAAAACAAAAAAAAAACTTGTAAAAAATAAGTTGTAAAAAAAAGGTTGTAAAAGTAAAAAAAAAAAAAAAACAAACTCACACAAACACAACACAAAACACCCCAAGCAGCACCCCACCACCCCATCTTATAATATTTTGGCACGGAAACCCATGCACCCCCAATGATTCAGAGAGAGAAAACCCAAACACCCCTACATCCACCTCATGGGGTGCCTGCATAGCAGGTCCCTATAAAATTTTCAAAGTGGACAAGATTACCCATCATCATTCTCTCTCCTACTTCTTCCTATCTCATACACAAAATCATACTCCACCTAAACACTCCATCACTCATATATTTTAGAGTAAATTACACCGTTCGTCCTTGTGGTTTGCGTTGACCGCAGGGTTTAGTCCTTTGACCAAAAAAATTGCACCGTACGTCCTTAAGTGTGAAACGTTATGCACCGTTCGTCCCTCCGTCCATCTGGGCCCACCAATTCAAGATAACGGCAGTTAACTAAGGTTTTTAAAAGGGTATTTCCGTCATTTTACCTTGAACAATAGATCTACATCCCAGATTTATATAAACATATATTCTCTTCAGTTATTTTCATTTTTCATTAACACTCTTCATTTACTCACTAAACCGGCAGCCACCACCATCATCTGCCATCTTCTCCGACGCCACATACACTCTTCATTTACTCACTAAACCGACGCCACCATCATCGTGTAGATCGTGACCCGTGATTCTTTTGAACATCACTTTATCGTGACCCCAACCACGCCACCGAATTTGACCACGATTCCTTCATGATACCACTAAATTGAAGCTTGAATTGTCTTGTATACACCTTTAATCGCAAAACCCCAATTCAATTTTCAAAACCCTAACTTTTACTCAACCCTAATTTTTGTAAAATGGTGATGAAAAGCGAATTGGTGCTTCTTTCCATTTGAATCGATAAATAGAGGTATAAGTGGGATGCCTTGACCTTGGGTGGTGATAGTGATGTGCTTTCTTCCTCGACCTTGGGTGGCTCGTGCGTATGGTGGCAGTAAAAGGAGTGGGGAGACAAATTGTTTCATGTATTTAGGAGTATGAACATGAGAAGAAGAAAGGTGGATGCCATATATCCATTTTGGGATTTTTGGCTTTTTGACCTTGGCGATATAGCAGACTAGCAGAGAAGGGTTAATAAGAAGATTCTTGTGGGGTTCACCGGAGTGAAGTAGCTATGGAAGTCTGGGCGAGAGTCGGAGAATGGTGCAAGGTTCCACCGCTGCTTCTGTTCTCTCCCATGGATATTTTCAGGCTTCATAAGGATACAGGTGCTACCAAGAAGTCCAAACAGTCTTGAAGGAATCTTTTCTCGACTTGTTGGTGTATTTGGCTAGCAAGGAACAAAAGGCGTTCGATAATGTTCAAGCGGATAGTAGGAAAATCTTACAAGACATTAAAGCAACTTCGTTTCGTGGTATAGAAATAGAGTAGATTGTGGCTCTTAGAATGGAAGGACCGGATGTAAAGGGCATGCCGTGGGAGATATTCACGAGTCGGGTTCAAGGTCGTGAAGGTTTCGGTGTCTCTTTGGCTCTTTTCAAGGAGAAGAAAGAGAAGCCAAGATCTTAAGCTGCATAGCTAGTTCTATATCTACCGGATGTTTTAATTTTGATACATTTATCTATTCAAGATCATTATCTTGTTTTAATTTTGACTTTGGTTTTGAGTATTACTCAGTTTCTTGTTTACTACATTGAAATCTGTTTCTGTGAACAAGTAGCGTAAAGTAGGTTAAGAGAAGAAGATACTGAGGGTATTTTAGTATTTTTACCCGAGTTTAACGGTCAAACTTAACGTCGTTTGGTCAAAGGACGAACGACGCATAACGTTTCACACTTAAGGACGTACGGTGTAATTTTTTTGGTCAAAGGACTAAACCCTGCGGTCAACGCAAACCACAAGGACGAACGGTGTAATTTACTCTATATTTTATTTTCATCATCAGATTCCTTTTAATCCTTAACTCTTCTCATCTCCATTTCCTTTTAATCCTTAACTCTCATCATCTCCATTTCCTTATTTTAATTTATAGTTTATTGGTAAGATTCATTTTTCATCTTCGATGAACTTCTAGGTTTATGAAACAGAACTGGGTACTCAACTAAAATCGTTTTAATTTGTTTAGTTTTGGTCTTGAAAAGTTTTGATTTTTTGGCTATTGTTATTAATTGATTAATTTCGCTTTTTAGGGCTTTGTTAAATTTAGGGAAATTCTAACCGGTTGGACAATAGTATTTTTAATTCATAGATTTTGATTGCTTCACTCTTGTTTACTTTGATTTGGTTTAATTTTAAAAAAACAAATCAAAAGTTATTTTTTATGTAAACCACCGAATGCTGTTGTTTTTTATTTTGTGTCTTTGATACAATTCATGTCAATTCTATATAAGTTTAAGCAAACAATTGTTGGTTACTCTATGTTTTAATTTTTTGATTTTGTGTTTTATTACTTAATTATGAAAATGAGTCTCCGGTCTCCACCACCACTGAAGAACACTGTTCTTTATTTTTCCTGTTGAAACAAACAAGAAAACAAGAGGACAATTTTGTAATTTATCATTATTTACATTGCAATTAGTTTTACACATACTTTGTCAACCAAACATGTTGCCTAATTTTAAATAGCAGTGTTTATAAACCCTACAAGATTTAAAATACTTCAAAATTTTAAACCATGAATTTCAAATTCATGAACCAAACGCACCATAGGGTTTATTAGTGTGCACGTGCTCAAACATTTTTTGAAATTACTTCTGTCTCTTAAACTTGATAGAGGCACATGATCATGTATTCATAATTTCTTTACAAAGTAGTAACATGTTTGTTAACAAATCAAGTATTTTCATTCGATACGAAATAATTATAAAAAAAAGAAAAAAAAGAAAGAGAACTAACTAAAAAAAAGATGGGTTTGCTAGATAAGGATCACACACAAACTTGGTTTGAGAAATTGGCTAGACCGTATCATTTCTCAAAAACAATAGCTAAAGGTCCTAGCTAATAGTACCACTTAAATGTTGAACATAGACGATAATGCTCATGATTTTAATAGCCATACGAGTGATATGGAAGAAACCTTTCGAAAAGTGTCCATGATCTTCATTTGGATGAGTGGCATGACGTTTGTTTCGATTAATATAAATTGAATAGATTGAGATTCTCTTAAGTTTAAATGAATACAATCGGTTATGGTATTTTAGAGCATGGAGTGCCATGAGACACAAATCCTCTTCATTTGGGTCCCACTTGTGCCACATCACTTCCACATCACTCCAACACACTCACTTAAAAATACCCCTCAATCAAACTCAAACCTCTTCATTTGGGCCCCACCCACCCTCATTTTATTTCTTTTCCATATTTTCCAAACACAATAAAATTCATTTCATTCATTTAAAATAAAAATACAACATACAATAGTAAAAATAAAAAAACATACGAAATTTAAAATACATTGCGAAATAAAAAAACATACGAAATTTAAACTAATCTTGTTGTTGTTGATATAGTTGCCAAACATGCTCAATGATATTTCGTTGAAGTCTTGCGTGTGTTGCTTTATCACGGAGTTCTTTGGCATTCTTCCGTTGTAAATCGCATCGCTCAACCCATGTCCGTTGTATATTTGCTCGCGGACAAACATAAATATCGTTCATTTCGGATATCGCAAACTTTTAATCTTTCAAAATCATGTTATGCAATATGATGCACGTGTACATGACTCTTCGTAGCTTGTTGATAGTCCAAGCACACGCCGGTTGGCTTATAATATGCCAACGTCCTTGGAGGACCCCGAAAGCTCTTTCAACGTCTTTGCGAGCACTTTCTTGTTTTTGTTTAAACAAGGCATTTTTCTTCGAATATGCGATCGAGAATGATTTGACAAAAGATGACCAAGTGGGTAAATCCGTCACTAGGTAATACCGTTTTCAAATGTTGCACCGCTTACTTGAAACGGAACCTTGGGGGCGATGTCATCAAGAAGGTCGTCGAATAACAGTGAATTATTCAAAACAGTTATATCATTATTCGCACCGGCTAACCCAAAAAATGCATGCCAAATCCATAAATCGTATGACGCAACGGCTTCAAGCATAATAGTTGGATATTTTTTATCACCTCAATGAAATTGCCCTTGCCACTCAACGGGACAATTTTTTCCATTCCCAGTGTATACAATGAATGCTTCCAAGCATTCCCGGAAACCCGTGGACCGTGTTATGTGCGTTATATAAATTTTGAATGTCATTCAAATTAGGCTTTCTTAAAAACTCGGGCATAAACTAGGGCTGAGCATGGAAGGGTCAAAACCGAACCGGACCGACAAAACCGACAAAAACCGAACCGGCCCGACAACCTTTCGGTTCGGTTTCGGTTTTGGTTTTTTACGATTTTTGGTTTCGGTTTCGGTTCGGTTCGGTCCGACCCAAAACCGACAAAAACATGCACAAACACACGTAAATCGAACCGAACCGACGGACCCGACACTAAACCGACCCGACCATATTCGGTTCGGTTTAGGTTTTTTATGGTTTTCGATTTTCGGTTTTGTTGGTTCGGGTCGGTTCGGTTCGGTTTTGGACCGACACTCAGCCCTAGCATAAACAATTCAATTACACAAATAGTAAAAAAATCTAAACAATCGCGTGCCGTGTGTGGCCCCATTTGCAAATATTCATCAAATGCATCAGGTGCGGTGCCGTAGGCCAATTGACGTATGGCGGATGTGCATTTCATAATAACACTCATACTCATTGCACCCGTAGCATCGGATCGATTCTAAAGAAATCAAAATGCGGTGGAAGAGGTCAGCGGTTTGAATATGATTTTCAATACCTTGTACTATTTCTAAGAATAGTTTACTACCATCTGAAATCGACGCCTAAAATAGTCTCGGATATTTTGGATAATCACCAAAATAGTCGGACATCAGCCGTTCTTCAGCAACGTCACGGTCACGGTAGATGTAACTACGGGTGCGTAAACTTTCAGCTTCGTGTTCTGGCAACGATTGCCCATAACTTGCAACTTTCAGAATCATCTCGATATCTTGTAAATCATCAATATCGGAATCCGAATTTGAATCACTCATGTTTTTATTGCTTTAGATGTAAAGATTTGAAAGAGAAGTGTGTGAATGATTTAAAAGAAAAGAGTGTGAATGATTTTATAAAAATGAGGTATTATCTATAAGAGAGTGGGTAAAGTTTTAATTTAAAAAATAAAAACGTTTTTTTTTAAAGAGAACCGTTGTTAAACGGTTAGATTCCTTTTCCTTTTGTCTTCTTGCTCGTCGTTGGAACGGTGAAAACGAAACCGACGAGACTTCATGGTGTGGTGGCGAGGTACGAAATGGAGTGACGAGCCCTCCTCGTTACCACACTCCTCCATGCTCTTATAAACAAAACAACAAGACCTGTTTATATTTTGTTGGTGAGAAAACATGACACGGTCCGAGAGGATCTAAATAAACCGGAGGGATTTCCTTGCCCATCAGACACTCCAGTTGAACCAGCGGTGGAGAAGAAAGAATGTCCTTGTTAAACCAAACCACCCTCTTATTCTCCCACCTTAATTCAACCACAAACACAACCTCATCCAAAACCCTATCTAAAACCTTAAGCCCTTTCTTCTTCTTCCCTAAACCAACCAAAATCAACTCCTACAACAACGTTAACCAACAACAACATGAAGAAGAAGAACATGTCATTGGAGACTGTTTAGTTTTCGAACAAGGCATATTCGACGACCCTTTTATCCAAACTCCAATTCAACCCCCCCAATCACCAAAACCCAATAGCCAAAAAATCCAAGTAAAACCCCAAGACTTAATCCCGGACAATTGGAAAGACATCCAAGCAGAAATAAATATAACCAAAAAAGAAAGAAGAAAAATGGCTCAACAAATGGAATTTGGAACCAAGTTGCAGAAAAGGAAAGAGGCCTTGAAGCCCATACCCATGGGCTACGCCACTGCTAAAGAGTATAAGGCTGCCAAGTTACGGGAGTTGAAGCCGCTTGTCTTGGATAATCCTCAACTTTTGGAGGGAAATGATGACGGGGAAGGTGAGGAGGGGAGTAGGGGTGTTAGAGTGGCGCCCAGGAATCCGAAAATGGCAGTCTATGGACGGAGTTTGGATGATATTTCAAGGTTTTTGAATTCTGGGAGGTATGATCCTGATGCTGCCAAGGATCCACAAGGTCAGTTTTTTTGCTTTAATACTACTTGATTTCATTACTATGTATGCTTGGGAGCTACGTTTATGCATATGTTTCGTGTGTTCTGAATTATGAAAAACTATTTATGTTCCTGTGAAATTTACATTTACATGTATACTGTAAGGTAGGTAGCACATGATAATGTAAGCTGGTGTTTGATTATGTTGATATATAATATATAATTTGGTAGCTTCCATTGTTCATAAGTTAGCGTTGGTGTTTATACTCTCTTGTAAATTTTGGTCACTTACATTCATGGCTTTGTTACTTTTGGTTTGATATATTTGTGTTTTCATAACATTGAGTAGGTGCTCGTAAGTTGTTTTCAAAGGAGGAGAAGATCCTTATGAATAGACGCATTCCTGATTTGGCAGTTGCTACCTCAGTAAGTCTCTTATTCAAGCTTTTAAGAAAACCAGTTCATCTGGTTATCAATGTTTTTAACTTTTGTCTTCACCAATGATGTATAAAGTTGTAGTCAGTATTATTTTGATATCTAAAATACCCTTTTCTAGAGAAAAATGAGGGATGTTGTTAATACAATCTAGTTCCATCAATCTAATCTTGAACTGAGATAATGAGCAAATAACTAAATTTTACTTGAAAAGTTTCTACAAAACCAATTGCCATTTTTAGAAGACATCTCAAAGGAAATTGGAGCAATCATAGGTGGCAAGTTCGAACCATTTACTTATGAATGGGTCATAAGGGTTGTGTTTTCATTTTACTGCGTCAATAGTGCCAGATTAAAAATTTTTTGCTAAAAGGGCCAATGGGTCAAATGGAGCTGAATGGGTTAAACAGGTTGAGAATTCCCTAAAGTCTATTCCGAAGGCATATAACCTTGTAATCATTTTATTCAAAACTATATATCAGTATTGTAATACTAATTTCCGGTAATCATAACTGACACATTAATTTTTTTCTAAAAAAATTCTTTAAAATGTGTGTGTCGGTGCAGGCGGTCAGCTGTACTCGACTTGTTTCAGCACTAACTACAAATGACATGCTTGACATAAACCTGTTTTTTAGGGGGTGTTTGTGTAAGCTAATTTAGCTGGCTTACGGACTTATTGGATCTTTGAAAAGTTCATAAGCTTAACATTTTGGGCTTATGAACTTATCACCTTGACCTTATGAACTTCAATAAGCCATAAGTTCACATTGATAAGCTCATAAGCTCAAAAATTTGAGCTTATTACCTTTTCAAAAGTTCAGTAAGCCATAAGCCGGCCAAATAAGCATAAACAAACACCTCCTTAATCAATTATTCAACCCACCCATCTTTCCACTTGCAATGTTCGTGGAACGGACGGAGTATTATTTCTGTGACTTAATGTTAATGACTGTTGTAACAGGGCAAATGGCAACCTTTACACACTCTTGCTGCATCAGGAGAATTTTACCTTGTTGACACATTGATGAAATACAATGTAGATATTAATGTCCCTAACCAGGTATATAGCCGCATTTCCTCTATTTCCATTTATTATCCTCTTTCTTAAATATGAAATAAGGCATTTTCATAGTATTAGCGTCCTGCCTTAGGTTTTAAGCTTTCTTTTGTGATTAATTTGCAGGAGGGACTAACCGCAATTCACAAAGCAATACTTGGCAAAAAGCATGCCATCTGTAATTATCTACTAAGAAATTCCGCCAATCCATTTGTTCGTGATAGAGTAAGCATGAACTTATTTTCAGAAAACTTAATTTGGAACAATGTATTTTGAGAATAGTATATTTTGATATTATGTTGAACATATAACTGTGAGTAATAGTACAAGTGTTATGTTTTTTGCTTTTCTTTTTCTGATGATGACAGGACGGGGCTACCCTCATGCATTATGCTGTAAGCACAACATCAACTCAAATGATTAAAGTCCTCCTACTCTATAATGTGGATATAAACCTCCAGGACAACGTATGTTGAAGTATTGATGCTCTATTACTTTGTGCTCATCAACTCAGCTCATTTGTTATGCAGTTGAAAAATCATTGCGTTGTTTTTTACAGGATGGGTGGACCCCACTGCATTTAGCCATCCAAGCTCGTAGAACTGATGTTGTGAGGCTTTTATTGATCAAGAAAGCCGATATAACCCTAAAAAATCATGTACTGTTCTCTCTTCCTCTCTCAATTAAAAGTTGTTATGACTTATGTGTACAGGTAGCAATTGGCCCATTTACTTTTGCATGGGTTGATTCCCAGTATATATTTATGTCTAACTTGTAAAATAGAAAAGGAATAGTTAAAAAAGGGAAATGGGTCGAGCAGTTTGAATCTCACCAAAAGTGTATTTTTACTTACATAAGACCTCCAAAATCATTTTATTTGGAAAAATATATTATTGTCAAAAGTAAATCGAAGTGTTTGGTCAACCCAACCTGACCTGTACCAAAGTTACTTTTTTTGCCCGTTACCCAAGCTCCCCAGTTTGCCATCTCTACTTATCTGCATGTGTATGGAAGATCATATAACCAATCAGATTCTCATTTTGGACTGAGATATATCATATGTGTAATGTGCCAATAGGATGGGTTGACCCCGCTGGATCTTTGCCTTTATAGTGGAAGAGACGCACGGACATATGAGCTGATCAGGCTGCTAAAATTGCCACCCAAACCACGCAAATATGCTCAACTTACGGAATAGCAGTTTTTTGTTTTTGTTTTGCTTGGTTGGTAACATCCCATCATGCAATAGTTCAATTGGTTGACAGATGGCCTGAATCAACGGCTCACGGCATCATATTGATAACAGGTGATGCTCTGTGGAGATCAGACCATGCGAGGCAAGTGTAGGCTAGTTATATACTGTAGGCACATATGAATCAGCCTGTATTTTGCAATTACTTGGCACTTTTTGTAAATTAGTCAATAGTTACATATGCTGTTTGAATCTATAATCAAATTGCAATTGGATTAACATAAGTACTTTTTTCAAATTATCCTTCCCCTGTTTACTTGCTGTATTTCTGATCCATTACAAGAAGTCAAACTATTGTGAACGGTTTTATGTATATCAGAAAAAATGTGTAGAGTTGTGAACTTTGATAGGGATAGAACGCTAAAAGCTTCACAGTTTAAAGTTTGAAAATTTTACCTGCAAATCAATGTGGAGTGAAACTGATGCAAGTTCGAAGATTTCGGTCCGCCTTCTTTTAACTATGGTACTCCATTCCTATTATTATAAACTAGATTTCTGCACCTTTGTAATCATCAACTTGTTTATCATATGAGTTTTTTTTTTTTTTTTTTTTTTTTTTTTTTTTTTTTTAATTCTACAAATTTATTTTATTTTATGTGTAAATATGAACTGTAAATAACCACATTTGTGTATAGTGGACTAAGAAGCACATATATTTTGTTTCCCAAGGATTTTGACATGGCATTGTGAAGTTTGCAAATTGCAGTCCAATGGGGGAACTTGGTTGGAGTAAACAACAAATAGAAGTTTGCAAATTGTAGTTCAATGGTGAACTTGGTAGGAGTAAACAACAAATAAAGTTTGCAAATTGTAGTTCAATGGTGAACTTGGTAGGAGTAAAGTCAGTAAACAACATAAAGATAGAAACCTTAACAGTAACATTAATGAGGCCAAGAAACTATTATTAGAGGAAACAACACAGAGAGAATCTTTAACCAGTAACATAAAAAAAAAATAGAAGAAAAGGAAAAGAACATTCTATTTAAATGTTTGAATCATCAGAAATGAGGTTAGCATCTCGTCCTAGCCTTACTAGTCATCTTTTCCAGATTAGTACATTGTAGCTAACTTCTGCAATCTTTTTCTTCACAACCTATACATTGAGAAGAAACATGTTCATGTGATTGGGTAATAATAGTATACTATTCATAGTACGTAGATAAGAAATTAAACATTATCACTTACTCTTGGTAAGAAATTTGGATTCCGCCAGACCTTGGATCAGCAATGAGAGAAAATGCTTCATTAGCCAAATCAAGATCACCCTTGCAACCGGGAGGTGGGCAGAGGTCGGTGATCATTACAGTCACTGTTGGGGTGTTGGTACAAGGGTGTGGTGTACCTAGATTTGTTGGACCAGTACAAGTTACTTGAAAATACTTCCCGCAAACAGCCCCACCATCCCATAAATCTTGATTCGCAGCTGCTATCATAACCCCTTTATCTTGAAACCCAAAGCATGCAGAAGCTGTTATCATAAACAAACATGCACGCACTATCAGTTATAAGAAGAGTTTACGATATTCATGTAAAACTAGCTAGTAACATGTGTTGGTTCATTTTAATTA
The DNA here is from genome assembly GCA_022545495.1 of Chrysanthemum lavandulifolium. Classification (NCBI taxonomy): domain Eukaryota; kingdom Viridiplantae; phylum Streptophyta; class Magnoliopsida; order Asterales; family Asteraceae; genus Chrysanthemum; species Chrysanthemum lavandulifolium. Next base: position 126,676,048 of record CM040244.1, on the reverse strand, counting down.
CGCAAGTATGGAGGGACATTGACTGTTCCGATCCCTTTATCAGACGATGCTTGAAGCACGAAACTGATGAGAAGGCTCGAGACAATGAGAATGTTGG